>JACBWW010000028.1:5710396-6069486 GCA_020086605.1 Lanius collurio | reverse complement strand
TGGGGAGCGGGGCCGGGCGGGGAGGCGGGCGGCCGGGAGTGCCTCGGCCGCCGCTCGGGCTACCCCGGCGAGCCTGGCCGCCGCCCCTGCCCCACCGCGGCCCAACACAGGGGCGGGACACAGGCGAAGCTCGCCGGCACCTCTCCCGAGCGAGTCGGACCGGCCGCAGAGAGGGGACACGCGGAGAAGGGGATGCTAAGGGTGGAGAGAGGGGAGTAATACTTGGGAAAGTAGGGGACATGGGGCACTCACTCGGTTCGTGAAGGAGGTAACAGCTAAGATTAGAGCCCAAGAAGCAGGCAGAGGCCTGCTGGGCCGGGCAGAAGAGGCGGCCGACGCCTCCGCTCCGGGGAGGGGATTGATCCCGGCGGGTGGGTGTCTGTGGCAGGCTGGGCAGAGCCCGCCCGTCTCGAGGTCTCGGTGGGGTTGTCCGGAGATGGAAGTGCAGCAAGCAAGTACAACTCAAACTAAAGTAGACGGCTCCTCATCTCATCCACAGCCCCCCACTTTCTTCCCCTCAAACGGACAGTGAGGGTGGGAGTGATGCGAAACGGGGAGTGAGGTTGCGAGTCAAGGCGGCTGGAAATCCAGTCTGCCCACGGACACCTAGCGTGACCCTGGCGGCACTCGGTGAGGGCGCAGGGGCAGCCAGGCCCGTGCCCTGCAGCTTGTTCCCTTGGGCGTGCGAGCGTTCGGAGTGCGTGGCACGGCACAGGCTGTAGCTGCCGCACTCCTTCTTCACTTACAGTTTACTTTTTTCTTTATTTTTTTTAAGCATGAGTTGCCCAAAGCAACTGCGCTTGGTCCCAGAAGACTGAAACACCAGTGTTGAAAGTTTCGCTCAGAGGCACCTAATAACCGCTGGAGCGAAAGCCGCCCTGTAAACAAGTAAATTGTAAGAATGCTTAGGTCTGACTGAAGAAAAGCAAAACAAAACAAAACAAAACAAAAAAAAAAAAAAAAAAAAAAAAAAAAAAGAAACCAAAAAAAGGCGAGACGGCGCTGGCTGCCCCTTGACCGTCCTTCCGACGGCGACAGCTGCCCTGCCACAGCCGGACGCGATTCACAAGCGTCGTTCCTGCAACCCACACGTTTGTTTTCCCGAATCCACCTTTAATATCGCAGTCGGGAAGAAATTACTCAGGCTTTGCCTGAGACTCTGCGGGGTGCTATTATTCCACTCACTCCTTAAAAATGTTGCTCCCCTAAACCGCCTTTTAATATTCTTTTCTCATTTTAAAACCTTTACCCTTCAGATTTACAGAGCGGCCCCGAGCAGCAAAACATATTTTGTCTGAACGGTTCCGTTGTGGATTAGAAGTGCATTTCGGATTCCATTTTCTGCATGTAATTTACAAGATCACATTTTCTTCCCCCAAGAATACAAAATACTTGAACAGGTTTCACTGCAGAGTAAAACTAAGCATGAGGAAGTCCCTCAAAATAAAGTCGACATCCAATATAGAAAGATTTGCAATGTTAAGAAGGCGGGAAAAATCTCCACCAAACTCCGACTCAACTTTCCTCTTGCACATATGCATAGTGCTTAAGACTATGCTAGCATCCCTGCAGTTTAATTAATACACAACTGAGTGTCATGGAAACTTTCAAAACAAGCTCCACATCTGAAATTAAATTAGACGAACCCGCGTTTTTCTTGGGTGTGTGTTTTTGGATTGCTAATTTGGGCTATCGTTTGTCTGTTCAACAGCCTTCCTTAAATAGACATTTGGGGAGTGGTGGTTGAGAAGGTCAACATAAATAAAGAGTTTTAAGAAAACTTAGGATAAAAAGGAGTGTTTGAAACAATAATAATTTTAAAAAGTGCATGCGCCGAAGCACAGGGACAGATCCTTGAGCTCTGAATGTTAGTTATAAATCTGAGTAACTAATAGGAGTTCATTTAGTTCTTTTCACCCCGTGAATTTCCTCGGTTGGGTCGTATTGATAGATACAGGAAAAAAGGACAGACAGAACCAGTTGCTAAAATTACAAATCTCTTATCCATACAGATGTTTAATAATAGGGGCGCCCGCTCCCCCCCCCCCAAAAAAAGCCCCACCTAACTGTGTAATTGGCAACAGCAGTATTAAACTCATTCTAACCACCAAGTCCTAAATTAATTCTGACACTCAAGCAGACTTTTCGTCTAGAAAATCGGCTTTTCGCTTTAAATTACCATGTCATGCTTTTCCGTAGGGGTGAAAACTAAAACCAGCGAGGTGTTAACGAGGTCTGAAAGGAAATGATACTCCGAGATAAGGAAGAAGAAAACTTTGCCCTAGACCATCTGATGAAAACTGCAACTTTTCCCCTTCCCAGCTCGGAGGAGTAATTGATTTCTGGATATTCAGCGAAGCCTGGACTCTCCAGGCAGGAATGGAATTGGACACACAAGGCAAGAAAGGACCAGCTTTGTAGCTAGTTGCCCTGAACCGCTGCTGAATCCATTTTCCTAAGCAACCCTCCGAAAGAAATCTACCTCCACCACAACCTTTCCGGTGAAGCGTGCCTTCCAGGCAAGGACCTGGCTTTCAGATGAGAAAAACTGCTACTGAAGGGTTGCCGCCCGTCGCCTGAAACCACTGGTAAAAACACAAAAACTGAAGGGAGGGAACGGCAAGACTGTGGATGCTGCTCGTGGAGGGAGAGCGGCGCAGTCACCAAGTGAGGTCACCCAGCCTGGAGCGTCCCAGGGCTGGCCCCGTGCAGGGACAAGCGGAGGGTGAGGGATGGAGGACTGCGAGAAGGGGCACGATACGTACGGTTGTTGGGGTCGCTGGTGTGCTGGTTCAGGGGGATGATCTCCATGCGCTGCTGCCCGTACAGGTAGTAGTCCAGCTCCTCGGCCGTGCAGCGGTACCGAGAGGCACCACGGTCGCCGCATTTGCCGCTGCCGGCTCCGCACAAATCCTTGCCCTGCAGGGGAGTGGGCGCTCCCCCGACTGGGAGCTCCGAGCTCTGCAGCGGGCCGAAGACAGGGAGCTGGGTCACAGGCAGGGAGGTCAGGCCAGCCAGGGAAGCGGCCGCAGCAGCGACGCACGAGGAGGTGGAGGAGGAAGACGGAGTGGACGAGGAAGAGGAGGAGGAGGCGGAGGAGAGGGAGGTCGGGCGCTGGCGGAGGCTGTCAGCCGAGGGCTCGGGTCTCTCGGGTGGCTGGAGCTGGGCGAGGGACCCGCTGCTTTTGAGCTGGCTGCTCTGCGGGAAAAGCTGCTGCCAGTGCTGCAGATAGGCGGGATCCACCTTCAGGAACGCGGATCCGCCGGGGTCGCCGGGCTTCAGCATCGCTCTGCCTGTAGAGCGGGGAGGAAGGGGACAGAGGCGTGAGACCCCCGCCCCGCCCCGGCAGGGCCGCCCCGACCCCGCGGTCGGACACACGCTCGGACGGGCTGGGCCACGCGTGGGGGCTGAGCCGTGGCAGCGCGGGATGGGCGGCGGGACCGTGAGCCCGTCGCTTCCCCTGCCTGTGGTCACGTTCGGCAGGAGAAAACCTCGTCCCAAAAAGCCCCAGGACGAGAAACGTGGTGGCTGGGGCGACAAGGCTGTCTCCCGGTGGCGGCCCCGGAGCAGGGGCAGGAGGCGGGCGGTGGCGGGCAGCCCCTTACGCCGGCCCGCGGCAGCAGAGCCCCCCCGCCGCCCCGCGCGCAGCTCACCCCGTCCCCGGCTCACGCACTGTCTTCCCCTTTCACTCCCTTCCCTCTCTCCGCGGAAGCAAACAACTCTCCGCTGACAACAGGGAGGAGGAGGAGGAGGCGGAGGAAAGTTCAGTCACACGCACACGCGCGGGTCTCTCCTCTCCGGCCGCTGCTGCTTTCCACACGGGCGCTTACAGGCGGAGGGCGCGGGCCGGCAGTGCCCTGACCCCGAACGAAGGTGCCCCGTCCTGCCGGGCAAGTCAGAGGGGCTCCGGCCCGAGTCTGCCTTACCTGAGTGGGGTGAGCGCTGCTGCGCGGGCGGCGTGCGGAGATGTCGGCTGCCCCGGGAGCCTTCGAGCCGGACAACGGCTGGGACCAAAGATTTCTCTGGTCTTTGTCCGCGCGGGAGCGGGGTGATCCCCCTCCAGGTGCCGGGGACCGGCGGGCCGGCTAGCTGCGAGCAGCCGGGCTCCCTCTGCCGTGGCTGCGCATCGCAGTCGCGGCCGGGCGCTCGGCTCGGCTCTGGCAGGCTCTGGGAGAGACACGTGGGTTTTACGACAGCGCAAAATACAAGTGTGTGTGGTGTGTACGAGAGGGAGGGGAGGGATCGGGAAGTTACCAGCGAGTCTGTGTGCAGAGCTCTTTTTTTGGCAACTTCCCCCACTTTGTTCGTTGCTCAACTTTTAAAGGTGCCCCTTTCTTCCCTTCCCTCCTTCCCTCCCTCCCACTCCCCAGCCTTCTACCTCTCTCCCTCTCTCTAGTTTCCCTCCCTCCCTCCCTCGTTCCCTCTCTTTCTTCCCCCCGCCCCAGCTCCGAAGCACAATCGCCCCGGAAAGAGCTGGGCTTTTGGCTTTTATTCTGACGGGACGGGAGCGATGGCCCGGCGCCCTCCCGAGCGGGATACGCGCCGCTGTGCCGACCCAGTGCCGAGATGCGGGAGCTCCCGGCCCCGCCGGCCCAGGTGCCCTGCACCCAGCCAGCCTCCTGCTAGCTGTGCTCTTGCCTCCCTTGCTTTCTGTCTCTCGGGGGCCAGGGCGGATTTTAAACACCTTCCCGACCTGTCCTCATACTGTCTCAGCTAATTTACTCAACATGTCTGCTGGGATGACATGCCTCCCTTTCCCCTCGACTACCTGAGACCAGTCCCAGCACAGCTGAGGGAACCCACAGCCCCAGAGTTTCTCCTTCCTCAGACCTTGCACCCTCGAGCGCCACTAGCACGCCTCACTCCTGCTCTTTCTACTCGGTTACAGGGCAGTGCAAGGAGTATGCAACCTGTGGCGAGAAACTCCTCATCTCTAGCAAATTTTAGTCCCCATTTTGCTTAGATATTTGCGTTTCCTGCCCCGCTGCTTAGTTATTGAGCTCACATATCAGTCAATATTTAACAGGTTTGGGGCTGTTTTTCAGTTTCTTTCCTACACTGTATGAAAAAGCAGACGAGAATTATAATCTCTTAGATATATCTCATGTATGTAGTATGCGTTTAGGACAAAATACACAAACTGTTTTTCTTACCAAAATATCTCTCTAGTGTCAGAAGAGTCCTCGTAGACAGGTGTTATGCTTACACTGAATGAGCAATTGCCTGCAAACATAACGTGTGAGCGTGTAACATGTTTTTTACATTCTCCACACCCTATTTCCAGGTTTTTTTCTTTCCCACCCTTCATTCTCGCAGAGCCTGGGAAAGCTGCTGCTGTTTAGACTTTGTCTGTGTCTAAGGCAGGACATTTTAACACAAATTTGAACAGGGCTGGGGCAAAAAATGTTTTGACTGGCGTCATTTTGACAAGGTCATCCGTCATCCGCTCTGTAGATTGATAACACCTAAATTAAAGGCAAACACGAATAGGAACACCCCCAAGTTCCATTTCTAGGGGTTATAAAGTTGAGTATAAGAACCTTCTTTGCGTCTTTGATCAATTCCATTGTGCAATATATAATCATTTTCATCCCTCTCGCTCTAATAATCCTCTTTCTGAAGTTCTGCAGCGCTACCGCTCAGTTGGGGGACAGAGGTGCCGGCTGGGAGTCTGTTCGCACCGTCGCTGGCAGGCGCACAGCGCGGTGTTGGGTACACTGACAGTGGGCGCGCTTGGTTTTCTCTGTTTTCACTGCATTAATACAATGTCTCGTCCCTACACAGATCCTTCCTGGTCACGATTTTATTCCGCCCCATCCCACTCTTTCAATTTTTTTTTTTTTTTAAACGTGCTCATCTGTGCTATGGGTTGTTTTCCTCTCTGGACTTCTTTTGAAAATACTGATTTGCTTTTAGTGCTAGCAATCTCTGAAAATTCGTTTCACTCTCGAAAACGGGATGAAGTAGAGGAAAGAACCTAACTAATGGACTTAAGTACATTGTCAGTACCTGAATTTGCTTCGAGTTGTTAACAGAAGTATTCCATGCGGGTTCATATTCAGGAGTGCTTCAATCTGTTGCTTTGGGCATTTTTTTAACAGACAGAAAAGTAGCGCTTTGAGCGATCAAGGTGGCAGAATGAAATGCATAGTCTCCCTTGACACCTCGGGACCCTGCCGAACCGGAGGAAAGGAAGAAAGAAGGCTCGTTGTCTCCTCCGGTCCTCAGGCCGGGCGGGCGGCGGGGAGGGAGCCGGTCCCCTCAGCAGCCCGGGCCCGCGCCCCTGGCTCTGCCCGCGGGTCCGGTCGGTCACTCACTCGGGCGGGGGCGGCGGGGTCCGGCAGACACACTGCGCCTTGTCATTTGGCTTTTTTTCCTCAGCGACAAGAACCCCCGCTGAGCCAGGTCCCCTCGACCCAAGGCGGGAAAGGAGGAGAGCGCCTGCGGGAAGGTCGGTGAGCAGCGGGTCAGCCCCGGCGGGCGGGCAGAGCGGGGCTCCCCGCGCCGGGCCGGCGGCAGAGGGAGCGGCGTGCCTCGCCAGGGCAGAGGACTGCTTCTCGCCCAGCCTCGCCAAAACATCGCCGCTCCGGCCCCCTCACTCCATCGGGAAGAGTAGAGCAGGCAGATCCGCCAGCAGGGCTCCCAGCCCTGAACCTGCGCCTCCCCGGGGTGATTTTAGCCAACCCTGACCTCTGGTCTCTCTTCCCCAGGCAGAGTCGTTTGTGCGCGTCCCTTCTGTCTCTCCCGGGTCGGTCTATTTGTCACTATTTCTTGAGTTTGCTTTTGTTGTGAGGGTTTTTTAAATTTTTTTTTTAATTATTTTATTTTTTGCTCCTGGATGTAAAAATGAGAGGGAAAAAGAAAGGAGGCTTTAACTACTGCCATCTCCTTCCTCTTCTCTCTGGCTTTTCCCATTATTTAGAGGACGAGTGCTGAAACAAATCACATTGACCGTTTAGAAGGCGATCAAACCTTTATAAAAATCCATTGCCTACGGATCGATTGGTGAATATTTGCTAGGAATTTGTTCAAAAGAAATAAATAAGGAGGTTAAGTGTATTAAATGCAAAGGGGGAACACGGTGGTGTTTTTCTTCATTGATTAATGACCTCTAAAATAAAACAAGCGGGAAGAGGAGCCAAGATCGATAAATTAACTACCCAAATTCATCATTTTCCCTGCGATTGTTTTTGTTTTGGTTTGTGTTTTTTTTTCCTTTTAGGGTGTTTGTTTGGGGTTTTGTGTGGGGCTTTGTGGGGTTTTTTGGTTGGTTGTGTTTTGTTTTGTAAACAACACTTAAGAAGGATGCCCTTCTCTTCAGAAACTCCAAGGCTTTATTTTAGGCTTGGGTTAGAAAAGGGAACAAAACCGCTTTTAGAAAGGGATTCAATCGGGGACACCCTATCTGATTTCGTTTGACACACAATTAAAAAGTTTGCCTTTCATATTAATTAATTCTCCTGATCTGGGGAAGACAAATGGTCGGTTACCTCTGACAGGAGTCCGATAAAGGATTCAGCAGCTTTCCTTCTTGCCCTAGGCGTCTCCTCATTCCACTTTTAAGGTCACGAGCGGCCGAGTTAATAATTCATTAATATAGACATTTATTCAGATGGGATTCACGGGATTCGCTCTCTCCTACATCTCACCGTTCGGATTCCAGATCCTCTCGAAGAGGAGGGGGAGAAGAAGAGATGGAGGAAGGCTCTACACAATGGCTCTACACGGACCTATTCCCACACACGTGTTTAAAACGTGGTACTCCCACAGCGAGCCCTGCTCAGGCGGGCGCAGCTCCCCCAGGCCCCAGCGGCGGCCGAGGGCAGGGCGGCCTGGCGCCACCCGCCGCCTCCCGAGCCTTTCCCGAGCTGAAGTCAGTCACTGCCCTCCCTCTTGTACTTCCCCGGAATCAGCAAGCGGCCGGACCGCGGCAAGAGCCGGTGAAATTGCCCGAAAAATCCTCTGGCAGCACGCCCCGGGGCCGGGCACGGGGCGCGGCGTAGCGAGGGCTGGGCGGGAGCGGCAGCTACCGCGGCACAGGGGTTCGCTGCCGGAGGCGCTGCCAGGGGTCTCTGCCGGGATTCCCTGAGGAGGTCTCGGCAGGGATCTCTGCCGGGGTCTCTGCCGGGAGCCGCGCCCGGCGCGTCCGCGGGCGCTGCAGAGGCCGGGAGGAGCCCCCGGGGGGCGCTGCCGAGGCCGCTGCGGGGCGGGGCGGGCGGGGGTCGCTGCCTCCGCCGCTGCCTCTGCGAGAGCCCTCCGGGCCCCGGGGTGTCCCTGTGTCTCCGAGCGGCTCGGGACGGGCGCCTAGCCCCCTGTGTGACACGGGCGACACCGCCCTGCTGCCCTCCCCGCGGTGTGCGGGGCCGCGGCGGGCGCAGGAGCCGCCGGTCCCCGGGGACTCCCAGGGGCTGAAGGGGCTCCTTCGCTACCCGGAAATGTGTCCCTGCCTTGGGAGCAGGTAGTAGTAGGCTGGCCGAGGGGGTCTGCTGCGGGGAAGAAGGGAAAACACCTGGCCACGTGGAACTGGACAGCGATTGTTAAATGATTTGGCAATGGCCACGAGGCAGATGCCAGCCAGATCCATAATGACTTTCTGCCACTATTGACCTGATACGGATGTGAACTAGTGACCCTTGGGGCGAAACGGACTATAGTCTATTACCAAATCCCCCAGCCACCAAATCCTCCACACAGACAGATTCAAATATTTATACCCATCAACAAAAGAAACTCTGCCCCATGCAAGGCACTCTGCAGATGGAATGGGAAAAGGAATTCTCAGTTGTAAAGACTAAGTAAAAATAAATCAAGTCATGGTGTGAAGAAAGTTGCCACAACAAATTTGGGTTAATTTCATTCCTACTTTCACACAAAATCCATCTGACAGAATTTTCAGTCATTTGAGAATTACATATGGGTTTGTTGTTGTTTGGGAATTTTTTTCCTTTTTTTTTTTTTCCTTTTAAAACCCAGTGTTCAATCTATAATGAAGTACCTCAATGTGGTTTTCCAGATAGGATTCTAGAACTTAAAATCCATTCTCTGGGTAATAACAGGATTAATAGGCAGAATACTTTAATCACCTCTGACATCTTTAAGCCCATCTTTTGTGGGTTTTTTGATTTTTGCAGCCTGAGTCCACACTCTTACATGTACTTCATTCAACAATTTAAAAAAAAAAAAAAAAAACGTAAGGGAGCAGGCTGAAAGGCAGCCCTCCTTTAAAGTCTCTGATGTCAAGCCTTCCAAAACCAAGTGACTCAACATTTGAATGCAACTCTGGCTGGCTGCTTCAAGCAGCAAAACAGTCTAGAGAGTCTAGAGCAAAACACTCTTTATCTAAAAATAGCTCTCAAAAATACAGAATCTATTAAATATGATTCTTTGCATGTGACATAAGAAGGATAAGGTCTGGAAAAAACTGGCATAATATTTGCACAAATAAATGGAGATTATGGGGTTTCTTTCCAATTTTGTGTAGGATTGTAATCGTGACTCAATGTTTTTAACAGAAAAACCTCACATTTTATGTTTTCCATTTAAGTGCTTTTTCAAAACTTATACATTTCTAACAGATCTCTCTAGACCTAAGCTCTAGTAGTTTGTTTTGATGGGGTTTTTTTGCAGGGGGAGAGGAGTTGGGTTTTTTTTTGTTTCATTTAGTTTTTCTTCTTTGTTTTGTTGTTTTGCTTTGTTTTTTGTTTTTTTTTTTCTTTATAAATCACCAGTGAAACTACTGATGGGGAAAGAAAAAGACTGACAGTCTCAGGGAAAAAAGTTTAAAGCACCTGTGTTTTCCTTTGCTTTGTGTACCATGTGGTAAAAGGCTGCAGGTATAATTTTGAAATATCATCCCTGCCAATGTTGACCGGATGTTCTTACTGGACTGTGTCTGGTAGATTATTTTTTGCTTAAAATAAGATCATGTGTAAAATTAACTTCAGTAAGTCAGATTCAAGAACTGTTAATTCTGACACCATTATTCAGGAATAGCCCTCTTGTTTTTTATGGTTTAATCCCTGCCAGTTTGGGCCTCCCTCACCAGTGGGATCAAGGAGAGAATGGGAAGGGTAAAAGCCAGAAAACTCACAGTTTGAGATAAAAACAGTTTGTCTCAAAATAGATGAATTAATGAATTAATAGGGAAAGCAAAAGCCATACTCACAAGCAAATTAAAACAAGGAATTAATTCACTCCTTCCCATGGGCAGCCACCTGCAGGACAGTAGTCACAAAGGTGACTTGGGAAGACAAATGCCTTCACTGCAAGTATGAACCTTCTTCCCCTCCACTTTAAGCACTGACCATGATGCCACATGGTCTGGAATATCCCTTGGGGTCACTTGGGGTCACCTGTCCCAGCTGTGCCTCCTCCCAACCTCCCATGCACCCCCAACTCCCTCACCAGTGTGGAAGTACAAACAGCAGAAAAGGCCTTGGCTCTGTGTAAGTCCTGCTCAGCAATAAAAAATATCTCTGTATTATCAATCCTGTGTTCAGACCAAATTCAAAACACAGCCCTATATTAGCCACTGTAAAGAAAATTAAGTCTACCCCAGCCAAATCCAGAACACTGGTAAACTTTTGTGTGCAGAGAAGGAACTGGGGAGAGGGTAAGAGTTTTGGAAGAACTTCTAGTGAGTACCATGAGGTGTACCATGCATATTGTGAAAAATGTCTGATTACAGCTTTAGCATCAAGTAGAAAATTTTAGCTGCTACAGCAGTATTGCTAGATAGTACCTCATGAGCAATGGAGGTTTCTGGGTAAATGAATAAAACTGACCATTATATGACGACAAATTCTCAAGGACCAATATCTAAATCGAGAACTGAAATATCTAAGTAATTTCAGTAGAATACTTGCCATTTTCCAACAGTTGCTCTAGATCAGTTTCCAATGCTTTACCAGGCAGAGGTTGTGTCAATTCTTCATGTGGTTGAATACTTCCCAGGAAGTTATCTAGAACTATAGAAGTCCAAAACTGAATCCAGAAATACAGATGTTCAAAAATAAATGACATAGATAAAACACCTGGCTTTTCAACAGAGAGCAAGCATACAGAAACTGGCAATTTTCTGCAGTAAGGCTTACTTTCTGACATTCTCTAGGGTGAGTTATGCAAAGAAGGGAGCCAAAACCAAAACAGCTGATGTATGGAAATATATTAAATGACCACACACTTCAGGTGTTGCCTAAGAACCTCATTGTGAAATCCTGCACTCTTACCTTCTGACTAACAGGAATCAGTTTTTCTATATTCCTGTTTGCCGTCTGACAACCAGAGACTGGACTTGTTATTTCACCTTGAGCACCTGAGCTAAATCTACATGGGGAGCTAACCCTTAGTTTGAAAAATAAACAAGTAAGCTTTCTGTAGTGTGTCACAGTGTTGTAATGCAGGAAATCCTTACAACATATATAAGACAGCAATGAACTTGGAAGGAAAGATGAAGCAATATTTTGTAGATGTTCAGGCATGATTTTATTCCTCCAGCCGCATGGTTGGAGTTCCCAGGCAGCTCCCCAGTCATGGGACCCTGCTCTCTCCTCCTGCCCCGGGCACACCCAAACCACCCAAACAAGAACAGGTATGGGGCACGCGTGACATGGGGACAGGGACAGGGACAGACCCGTACCCTGCAGGGTCCCTCCCACGGGATTTCAGGGAGAGGCACCTCCACATCACAGGAACTCAGCCTCCATCCAGCTGAACTGATATTAAAAAAAAATAGACAATCCTAAAAGGTGAAGCTCTAGAGACACATGATTTTGTGAGCTACTCCACTTTTGGGCTGGAATAGGTTAGATACTCTGCTACACTGTCAGTGCAAGTACAGATTTTGGGTTTAGAAATAAGAGAAAGCATAGATTGAGAAGAAACACTTTGGTCACTGAGTTCTGTTCATTGACATTGCAGTCAATTATGGTATAGCTGCTAAGTCCAAAAAAGTGAAAAAAAAAATTCTTTCTACTGTATGCTGTAAGAGCTCTACCGTCTCCTTCTTCCCCTGAAAATATCCAGTAATAATCTCGAGGCTTTCAGCAGAAAAGACAGGAAAAAACTCCCCATAAAACTCCAAAATACAATGCACCATAGGTAAATAAATGGAAAGACAAGTGATGCTATGGACCTCTGCACTGGGACAAGAGTTGGTCAAGTGAAAATGGCCAAGGGAGCTTAGAAAGTGGATATCCCACTGAGAACAGAGGAAATAAAAATATCAAACAGAAATGGTCAGGTTTAGTTTATATACATAAAAAACCTTGACCAGTTTAAACTATAAACCCTCTAAGATATTAAGCACACTAGTGCACTTCTCTGAATTCCTGATATTTGAAAGAAAGACAAACACAAATAATTTATCAGAATACAATTTTGTATCAAGAAAAAACCGAAAAAACTTGGTGCCACCAACCCCATTATGGTATATAAAGATCCAATGAAAAAGACAAAGGAGTTGGGAGTCAGCCCATAGCAGCTGGGATCAGGCAACACCTGTCCTGGCATTTTGGGGTAACCACTGTGGAAAATGAAGGGCTAAGACAAAAAGACGTAAAACTCCATCTAACTTCTTCACAACAAGCTATGAAGGAAAGCATCAGAGACTTAGGCACTGATTATCTGCCCACCTGCTGGGCACACTGACTACGGAAGAGAGAGTGGCCAGGAGGGCAGGAGGAACTTGCCCAGAATGTGAGGACTCAGATGGCATGCTGCTCCATATGGAGCCTGGGTGGAGCAGCATAGACAAAAGTTTCAGCTTTGCCTGAGCACCACTGCAGACAAATCTCAGTTATCAGAGCCACGGGCTAAACCATGTCCTTTGCAAGAACACACTGCTCACACCACTGCTGTGATCACAAGACTTCAGTTCCACCCTAAAGACAAGAGCCAAACTTGGAATGCTGTTCCTCCCACACTTCATTTCTGGCATGCAAACGGTTCATCTAGGAACATGTATGGGATACCTCCTTCCACTTAATCCCAAAAAAGATCACCACTGCTTCTTTTGTTCTGGCAAAAGAAACTCATCACAGATACATTGTCCTGACTTTCATGACAGTAGAGCCTGGAGGTTCTTCGAGTTTGCAAACTATGAAATTTGTTTTTCTGATGCTCTTTTATGTTGGCTATTTAATGTAAAGTATAAGAAAGTGCACTTTAAGACAGGTTCAACAGTTATTACTGGGTACTAATAGGATAACACTTGCCTAGTAAGGTACAGGTATTTCATAATTGGTAACTTAACCAAAGTATTATACTTTCACTTTGAATTTTGTTCTTAGAGCAGAAGACACTATTGTCCTGAAATAATTTATCACATTTCTTCTGCAGCTTACAATCTTTAAACAACATTATGAAAAGCAGTCACATCCTTATTCAGTCCATGTCAACCAGACTAGTGCAAAAACTCTCAGAGGCAGGTTAATGTAGGTCTTGTGTGGAATGGATGGAACCTCCCACATTGTTTGTTTTATTGGTTGAATATGTTGTAATTTTTAGCTGTCAGAAGAAAAAAATAAACTCTAAAAAGCTGGTAAATTCTTCTCAGGTTTGTGGAAAACAGAGTCTCTGACTACAGTTTTTGTGTGACACTGAAGGCTGTGAGAACTTGCAAAAGGATGTCTACTGTTATACAGAAAGGCATTTGGGATAAGTTTAAGATTTCCTTGTCTACCAAATGCTCTACTAAAGAGAATGTACTTAGTGCTAAACTTGAAAATTTGTTTACTGTTACCATACTTTCGGCTAATTAGTCATATAAATGCATTTTTTTTGGTAAAGATCCTAGTAGGACTATTGTTTCCACTACAGCCTTTATAAATTCTGAGTTTTCCAAAAGTTGCTAATTTCAACCTATTACATTTCTATTTCCAGGGAATATAAAATAATCAAAGTCGTGCTGTCAATATCATGCAGGATTAGGGACTTAAGGGAGAAGTAGAATATGCAGCTCAGCAGTGTTCTTGCACAAGTCATTACTTGTGTTGCCTCTTTTTAGATGTACAAATCCAAATTACACTTCTTAAATATCAATGGATTACTGGACTATTTAGCTGAAACAGATTTACAAAATTCTGGAATGTTATCACTACTTTCGACATGGAACAGCCCATTTCTCTGGTGGAATAGACTGATAATGCATGTCAGGAAAGTTAATTGACCTAGTGTCCTCCAACATTCAGAAACTTCTATCTTTCAGAATAATTTCCTCCCTATTCTGCACCTGCATGGATTATTAAAACATGCCACACAAGTCAATACAATGGCAATACTTAAGACAAAAATGCACTAAAACTCACAGATAACATAAAAATATTAAGCTTCAGCTAATAGTATTTGTACTATGCTATCTTTACATTAATACTACATCACTTAACTTGCAAGTGATCTTCATTATAGAGAGGAAACAAATGCAGCCATCACACAAATCCAATCTAATCTAAACCAGGACATGTCCTAGGACATCTAAACTAAACCTGCAGTATTTTAAAAGCTCAGGCTGATTCTAGCAAGAAATTGATTTTACATTCTCTGTTGCTGGATTGCTGTCCTTCCTGTTCCTGAACAGCAGATTCTAGTTACATCTCCAGGAGGTGAGGTGAATACACCCCTGGTCTTACTCTTCTGCTGTTAGACTTCACATTCCCTGAACAACCCTGGCATGTACCTTTTCAAATGTGTTCTTCCTGCTGTTTTCACTGTTACTTTGGTTGTCCAACATGTAATCTTGCTCTTCATGGGACTTCCAGAGAGTTCTTCAGATTTGCAAAACCATTTGAAGAGCAGAGGTGGGAAACTTGAGTAGCTGGCAGGAGAGCCAGAGACACCACTTTCAGAAATCAGCATCAGAAAATGTAAAGATTCAGAAGTGGTGACCAGGAAAAAAAAATTAAAACAAACAAACAAACAAACAAACAAAAAAACCCCACAACCAGATGATGTTTCCCTGAGTACCTCCTGGTTCTTTCAGGCTGTAAAGCCTCAAAATAAAGGCTTCACACACGTAACATAGGACCACAATTTTAGACTCCCTTCAGTGAATGTAGAACAATGTAAGTAGAACAGACCATAACAAAATTTTATATAAAATCATTCCTTTTATGATTATATTTATAATTCCAAAGCAAAAAATTACAGGGCTGGAAGTGGGGAAACACATTAAGCATGCATTTTGAGAAGGTCCCTTATGTACCATATATAATTTCTTCTTTTCTATTTAAGTTTTTGGTAATCAAGAGTAAAGAGTAATAAGAACTGGCAAATTTTGATGGCATCAGTGCATTCCAAGCCTCACTGATTTCAGCAGAAAAAGTGCTATAAACACTGCCAGGCACTCAGAGTACAAAGCTTGCATTTTCAAATCAAGCACTCATTTCCTTTCCTATTCCTAGAAAAGACTGAAGATTTGCAAGATGTGTCTTTGATCACATGCTTTAGACAAAAGAAGCAAGAATAATTTTAATATTATTTTAAATTCAATAGATTTATGCCATAACTAAAGACTGCAGTAATCCTCTTGAGTAGTCATTTGGAGGGACAATGATTCCTCAGCTAAAACCACATGACCTGAAGAAATTACAGAACCATCATTACTTTTTTTGAAATTTGCCTAATCATTTACAAAGGGAAACAACATTTGCAGACTAATTCAGAATAACCTAAGAACATCTTTCAGGTTCAGCATGAGAACTGGGCCTTTCAACAAAGTCTGTTTAGTCTTTGAACAAGACAACTTTCAAAGACGTTTTTCAGAGTGTGTCTTCCATGGAGGGTGCTCAAGGGGTATTTTCTCCAATAATTTTTATAAAAGGGAGTTTTCTAGGAAGGTAAATGGTATGCTGATGTGTGCGTAGGTAATACAGTGCACCCTGAGTACAATTTGAACTTGAGCCACAGCACATTCATCTCCATGCATTTCTGTTAAAATCTGCACATACAGACAGATACAGAATTCTGCAAATTAATCTGACAGCTATGCATTATGTCACCTTTGTATCCTAAGAAGCAGATTGCAAATCAATAGAGGTTCAATCAGAAGGAATGGACTCTGCATAAAAAAGAGTATGATACTGGATTTAATAGATCTGGTTTAGTATTCAACAGAATCTTGGAACATATCTTCACTTGCCAAATGAACAAAGTATATACTTATGCCTATATATATATATATGTATATTTATATAAATATTTTTAAAAGTACATAAAATATATAAAGTATATATATAAGACTAGTTTGTTATATGTAGTCACCTCCTTGCTTGAATAGACTTGCAGAAATTGCCATTTCAAAGAAAATTATTACTGTTAAGTTTACTTAATTTCAGCTTATTTAACGGGAACTTAAGACTGTGCTGGAAGCTGTCCCTAAGCCTTTTACACTAAGACTGGTAAAATTGCATCTGTTTAAAATCAAAATGTGACTGTGGTCAGCAACGTGACTACATAAAAATGACATCTTCCAACAGACTTACTCCTCGTCTTCACTGAGTCATAGTTGCTTTTCCTTCTTCAGCTTTTCTGTGATTAAAATATATTTTTCCCCCACTTTTAATTTCTGGTAATTCTG
Source organism: Lanius collurio (assembly GCA_020086605.1). Lineage (NCBI taxonomy): Eukaryota > Metazoa > Chordata > Aves > Passeriformes > Laniidae > Lanius > Lanius collurio. The sequence continues at coordinate 6,052,913 of JACBWW010000028.1, read as the reverse complement.
TAGAATCAACCCAGTGGTGGGAGAATTAGCTTGTTGGTTTTCCAGTAATATAAAATAAGCAGATTTATTAGTTAATCTCTGATTCTTTAATCTTTATTATCTGTGATATGGTGCGATCAGAAGAAAAAACAACTTTGATTTTTGAGCCTAGGTTGGATTTTCAGGAACAGCCATATTAAAACAATTTTGAATCTCTTAAAATAACAAATGCAGTGTAGAAAATCTAAGAAACAATGAAAAACACAACCTTCAGTACTGTATAGTTACAATCACTTAAAATGCATATTTTAAACATTTTTCCACATAAATTCTGTTATAAAAGATCACCAATATTGGAAACCTGGGGTCTTCCATTACTGTACTCATCTAAAATATATTTTTTTATTAAATACATCCATAATATTTCATAAAGTCATATAAATCATGGAAACAATGACTTAAGAAGAATGGAATTAACTTTTCCTTTTTCTAACCTTTTAAGGTTTCTTTTTCTACTTGAAGAAAGTCAGATCACTTACTAAATATCCCAGATACTTCTAAAACAAGCTGGAGAACTGATGCTGATACTAGGAGGACTTGGCTATATAAAATATTTTAAATAATTTAATCTATAAAGAGAAATGGACCAGTATTTTGGTAGCCTTTTTGAGAAACACAATGTATTGGGTCTGCTGCACATAAGAAATACCAAGAGTAACCTAAAAAAAAAAAGATCTGGGAATAATACTTATTAGCTATAAGACAAGAGCTAGACAAATAGAGTATTTGATTTATAAGGTAAGAATACCTTGAGTACCAATACAGAATGCAATCAAGACAACTACGTGCAACCTTGGAACCAATGATCAATGATTTCACTTTATATGTCTTTGTTTTCCATCTCCAGAAAAGCCAAGAAAAAGACTAGTGCTAATAGACGCTGTGTTGAAAAAAGAGGGGATCTAGCACCTGAAGACCTAAGCAGATGTGCCAAACTGCATAGAATTAAATTATATCTGGGCAGATGGATACCCAGTCGACAGTGCTGTCCACATAAAATGGCATGGAAACTAATGAAATGACACACAAGATTTGCACTGAGACATAAATGAAAAAAAACCCAGGACCTGAACCTGGTTTTTATATCCAGAATAGAGTGGATAAGACTGTGTCAAATAAATAGATTGAGACAGGATGGCTGAAAAACCATGAGAGCTCCGTGATGATCCTCCTTTCTTCACGATCCTCTATGCTGAGAGCTTGGTTTCTGTGCCCAGGCTGACTACTGTCCCCAATAATGTAATAGGCAAACCTTCCTGTCTGCAACAACATCTCTACAGAGATACTAGTTCTTACTGACCTGTAAAAAGCTTTGATATCTCCTGGTAAAAAATTATGTACATGGTGGGTATGTAATCTGATAACAGAATGACAGTGAATGAACCCACCAGGAGATCTGGTTATTAACCATCAGACCACCTTTTCTTGCCTGTTTTGTGCTATGATTGGTGTAAAATACTCCAGAGTATGTGTGCCTGTGAATACAGGCATGAGAGAGAGGGACAGAAAGAGAAAGGCAGAATGAGTATGTGCATAAGACTTCTCAGTGAAAACTACAACAAAATCAATCCAAGTTGCCAAGAGACCTAATGTTTTATTTTGATCAAAATAATGTCAAAGTAAATCAAGAGGTCAAGCAGCAACAGCAAAAATTCATCACCAGTCAGGGTTCAAAGACCAAAAATTAACTCTTCAGAATACTGAGAATACTGTTTCCCAATGCAGAGGATAAGGTGCAGCCTGAGATGAAGCCAAGAGATGTTCTTTGAAAGATACTGCTACGTTAACAGTGTGTTACAACCACTAAAAAAAAGAAAAAAAGAGAAAAGATTGAATACTACCTGGCCACATGCTAGATCTTCTACTAGTAGCTGATTTTTTTCTTAAAACTGGACTGATAATTGTTTTACTTTGTGTCATTATTAAGACGTTCCCCACCATCAAAGAAAGATTAACAATGTGAGAACCAAGTGGGATTAGAGAATGAAGAAAAACTGTAACTGTTTAGACCAGAGATTTGGCAAAACATAATAGTGCCCTGAGGTGTTGGAACATAAAATGCCAAAAGTATTTGTAGCTTGAGAATTTTGACAGGCTCAAGATTTGGAATTAGAGATTTGTTAATGTTGGCAGCTGTTTTAGGGGGCAACTAACTCACAATGGTCTTAATTTTGGTCTCAAAGTGGGATGTGAACAGTTCACAAAGTTCTGTTGATGGAGGAAGAGCCAGATTAGTCAGCTTCCATGCAATAAAAAGTTACAAGAAAGCAGGGCAGTCTGCCCGTTCAGCAATTAAGTTGGAATAATAAGCAGATCTGGCTTGTTTCAAAACATCTCTGTGCACAGTTATTTAGTACCAACTTCTAAGTGTCCATGTGGACAAGAAGTCCTCAAACAGCATCAACTTACAGCCTAGAACATTCACTTCTGAGTACATATTCCAAAAAGAAGTGTACAGAAGTGGTATGCCCTTTAGAACATGAGAACGGTTAAGTTATACATTTAAGAGGAAATCTGGAACATCCTGAAGCAATCAGTAGCATAAAAGAAAGTTGCTTTGGTCTGGTAGACAACTATAGTCAGCTAATAATTTGTGGAAACAAAGATATCACAAACTCAGGTTTTATTTCATTAAGTGGTTGAGAGGTGGGGTATTGTTTGTTTTGGGGTTGTCTTTTCTTGTGTGATTGAGCATGGGTTTTGGTTTTTTGGCTTGTTCGTGGTTTTTTTTTTTAATTTGTCTAAGAATAAATGGTAGTAATAAGTAAAAAAAAAGAAATAGTGGCAATTAGCACCTCCTTCAGAATTTTTATCTACAAAGCCTCTTATCAGTTATCACTAACTGTAGATGGCTATCCTCCAAATGAAGACCCCAAGTCAGTGAAAATAATAGGACTTGATCCTACATGTATTAACTATGGCTTTAGATTTCACACATAAAAATATAGTGTTTGAAGCCAATGGAATAAGTGTCATGCGAACAGCTAAACATTCAGAGGAAAGTGGTCCTGAAGAGAGCATATTTCCTTTTCCTCTGTGTTTAAATTTGATGAATGCAGCCTTTGGTAAAGCTACTGAAAGTTGTATTCATGGCAGATAGATCACAGAGCACCATGTTGTTCTTGGAGCTAAGTCTGGGAACGGGACATTTAAGTTTCGGGGTTTAACTGTATAGTCCAAGATCTTTCCTAAACTGCCTTCACATTTACATAGGCTTTGTCTTTTTTATTTTACATTTTTATTATATTAATTATTAACAGAGAATTCTTCAGTGATTTCTGCATGATGAAGAAGAGGATAACATGGTGCTGTTTGTTCTATTTTAGGAAACTGAGCAATTTGCTTCACCCTCAATGCCTTCTGTGTTTATTTTGGTAAGATTAAAGACAGAGTGCATATGGCAGTAATCCTGGTATTCCTTCTTGTAGATGAATCATACAGAACAGTCAGACACATTCGGAAATCATATTACGTGTAATTCATTATCAGAAAGGGTCGTAAGCAGTAAGTGATTGAAGTTCAAACTCTCAATAAAAGCAGGAGATTATACAGTATTGTGGAACAGATATGATGGGGGTCATCGGGTGCAGCACCCTGCTCAAGCAGGGTCACCTACAGCCAGTTACCCAGGACTGTGGCCCATCAGGTGTTTCATGTCTCCAAGAATAGAGACTTGCCCACCATCCTGGTCTACCTGCGCCAGTGCTCTGTAGCCCTCACAGTAACAAAGAGTTTAGGGGTGTTTAGATGAAGGCTCCTGTATTTCAGCATGTGTCCACTGGTCACTGGGCACCACTGAAAAGAACCTGGCTCTCTCTGCACTGCCCTTTCAAGCATGTACAGTGAGATCCCCCTAAGCTTCCTCCTCTCTAGGAGGAACAGTCTTTTAGCCTTTCTTCATAGGAGAGACACCCCTCCAATCCCTTCATGTTCTTTGTGGCTGGACTGTCTCTAGTATGTCCATGTCTTTTTTACTGGGGAGTCCTGAACTGGGGTCAGTTTTTAAAATAAAATGATGCCAAATAATAGCTGGTTTGCCTGATTTGGTGTGTTAGTTAACAGAAATTGATAATGTAACTTTAAGCGATGTTACAGAGAAGAGTTCTGAGGAAAAAAGTGAGAAAGCTGTTAACAACTGTGCATGAGTGAGCACAGCTGCATGCCTTAGCTCAACCATCTGAATATTTTGATCAAACCATACCCAACTGCATCATTTACCATCTATATAACTCTCAGCCTCTTGTAAGAATGTCAGTGCTCACTTGTGTGAGAAAGGAGAATTAAAGCCAACTGCAGCCAGCCCCGCTCTTCTGCAGGTCTAACAGGATACCAGAAGTGGTACATAAGCAGACAAGAGGAAGATGGCAACAGCCAGGGGGCAAGTCAACACCAGAATCTATAACAAATCATGAGAGGAACTGTGTGTTGAATTAGTCAGTTGTTTTTGCAATGCTTTGGAAGGAAAAATACAAAATCATTTGTGTATCTGTTGAGTGGAAAGAAAGTGGGTACAGGACAGTCCAATAGACAATGGGATCCTAGAACTGAGTCTGTCCCAGAGAGTTGCCTCTTGTTTTTTAGGGAACATGTTCTATGTAATCTGACATAACTGAATCACTTTTCTACTCTCTTTCACCAATGTAAAACCAGATCTATTAATTATGAGGCTTTCGAGTGAGGTGTTCTGGTCCACTGATCCACCGAGTAACTGAATTACAAAGAAGAAAGGTACATTCTCTATCAAATTAGCAGGCTTACATGACCTGCTGCACATCTGCATTAATATTTCTCCATGTTACATAAAGGACCAGATAGAGTTTGTCACTTGTGAGGCACAGGAAAAGAGAAGGAAGAATGGGATCGCTGTTGGTAATAGCCCATGACTGAGTCAGATTAGGTCCAACGCAAAAGGCCATCTTCAAAATAAATGTGTAATATATGCGGTTTCTGATCCTGGCTTGCCCTGTTGCACCCATAAGCACTCCCAGCAGTTTGGATTTTTTATGCCACATCACAGACTCTGCTGGCCCCCGACAGATTTATCACTGACAGTTCCATGTTTTCGGCTGTGTATTACTTCCTGCACCACCTTGTATTCTTACATACATATCAGTTCCCCTTTTCAGTGAGTGGGGAAAGTGCCTTGGGAAAAAAAGGAGATTAAGGAAAGTAGACTATGAAACAACAAAAAATAATGTGTAGCTGCAGTCACAGAGAAAAAAGATAATCTCATTAATGTTATTATTAATTGTCTATCCTTCAATAACCTACAGATACATGCAGAGACACGATGTAAAACGGGGAGCTAGTATTGTCATTAATGAGCAAGGTACTCAGACTTGTTACCTTTTCCTCTTCAATCCTAAGTACTGAAGAGATCATCTGTTGAAAAGTACTGAGTAATTAGGAGTAAACACAAAAGGTCTTGATCCTGCAATGCCCCTTTCCCTTCAGAATCTCAGGAGGAAAACTCCTTTGATGACCTTTGGATGTAACGCTACAGTGATAGCCTCATAGCCCTATAGCGATGCAAAAGTTACCTGTTGGGCTGGTGAAGTCATTCAAACTCCTGCTGAACAATCATGGTTCTCAGCCACTAGACATTACACTCAGGAAGGAAGAAAGGGGTCAGTAAAAGCAGTTGAAATCTATCTACAACACTCGTCTCTCAGGCTCCTGTTGTGCCATGTTGAAAGAAGAGGACGATACCTTTGTCATTAGGTTTTAGGTATCTCTTGTCTGGCAACTTCTTAAACACCTAATTCAGTCCTTCTGCAGAAAAAAATCCCATAGTATCAAAAGAGTGTTCCACTCTAAGTGACTTCTCCCTATATCTCTCCATTTTTCTCAAAGTCCAGGTGTGCTACTCCTGTTTCCTATGTGGTTGAACCAAGATAGGAAAAAGGAATAAATACAACTTAACATAATGCAATTAAGCAACCTATAACAACATTCCCCAAAAAAGGTTATGCCTTCATGATTCATACCAGCAATTCTTGAGCATATTAAACTGTATGAACCAGTTTTTCCTAAAACAAAGTACTCCAGATGTATTCTATAAACTAGAATTTTACTGAAGACTGCATTTTATGTCGTCTCTTCTGATTCTTACTCCTTTCAGAGTCAGTGGTAGTAACCACTAGGGATAGATGTTGTCAATGGGAAAATTTAAAAACACTTTCCTATTGCATTCAAGTGAAAATGGAAATAGAAGGCAGGGCTGAAAATATGTATTCCTTAGTGTACTTTGGTCTTGTTCTTATTACTTCTGTCTGTCCTCTTGTTGTGCTGCTGGTATTTCTTAGGAGAAAAAAGACATACTAAATCAACATGAACTTCTTTTCACTGATTCTTCACATTTATGCCTTATTTTCAGGTAAACAAGAGTAAGTCTGTTCTCCAAGTCCTACTGAATTTATCGCATTGATAATGATATGGGGATAAAAATGTTGGTAAGTGTCCAAGCACCTGAGACCCGATGTATACTGGTGTTGTGGTGATATTAGTCTGAACTACATCACTGTGCAGTTCTTGACACCAGACGTTTATTCCTGAGTCAAGGCCTTCTGAAGTCAGCTTTGTATGAAGGCAGCTTTGATGACACCTGAAGTCAAGCCAGGCATTCATGACTTCTGTTAGGTCACTCACTCTACTCCCAAAGGCATCTCCTGGCCACATTTTTTAGACAATTTCTTTCAGAATTTCTTGCAGCACTTTCTAGGCTGATATATAAAATTCCAAGTCTGTTTTGAAATGGAAATCCTCAAAATATGAAACTCTTTTTTCAACTGCTAATATTTCTTATGAGAGAAATGGAACTGCCACTGCAACTTCTGAGGTTTTATAAGTAGTTGAGTCTTTGTCAGAGATGGATGTGACAGTGTGCAAAGCCTTTTTCCTGCTTCTCAGTCTAAGAGTCCTTACACGATTATTATAATTTCTGCTGCTCCAGGACTGGCAGCTGCCAACAACTAAGTTCTGGCGCTCTTTAGACTTTGTGGAGATAATCTTCCTAATAAAAGAGCAAATAATTAATGATCTGTAGCTATCTGTGATCATTTCTTCTGAGAAGGGACCTGTAGCTGATTCTGTAACAGACATCTTCTTCCATACTCAAGGCAATTTTGAAAAACACTTTCTTGGGAAGCCCAGAGTTCTATTAACAAACAATTCTATTAATCTGAAGTACAGTGCCTTCCAAACTCATCTGTTGTTCAGAAAACAAAACACAGATAATTTGCACCTGGTTAGTAGATGACAATTTAAGAATCAAGAAAGTAATTTAACTAAATTCTACTATTTGCCCAGAATATTGAGCATGTGCTCAGTCTTAAAACCATCATCTGCATAATATTAGAGATAGCAAGTGATATTACTCATAGCAGCCAGGATTGCTCATGCCAAAAAAATTGGTTTATTTTGTTGCTTCCTTCTGCTTTCCCTCACAAGGCATCACTTTAGCTCCTGCAACCCTGAATGCCTGTGAAGACCCTTTGAAAAGATACTTTCTATTAAATTTACTTGTCTTGCTGATGTTACTGCTAGGTGGACACAAAAATGCAACCTTAGCAGGTGACAGAAGCAGGAATTTAGAGAAGCATAACTGGTTTCTACCTCACTCCACTCACTCAGACTATTAATGACTTTGAAGATGATTCTGCTGAAAAAGTGATGCAAAACTGGATAGGAGCTCAGTGACTGATGGTCTCCTCAAAGCCTCAGCCAGTCAGATTCAATTGAAGCAGCTGAGATTGTTCACGATCTCAGCAAATTCACTGTTTGCTTTATCAGGTACCTTGCCCAGCAGGGAGAAACACAGTTTCCAGGCAAGATAAATGTTAAATAAAGCAGTTGTAGATCCTGACACTATCTGGTTATCCAATTTCAGATGGGGTGCCAAAGCTTCACTGAGCGACACAGAGTTCTGTACACTACTGCAAACAGTATCTCAGACAGGTAGTCACAGCATCATCTCACAGCAGTTTTGCCCTTACTGTGATTCAGGATGAACTAGTTGCACAGCAACTTTCTTGTCAGCATCCTGATGTCTTAATAGAGGAGGCAATAGCATCCGCTGGAAGATAGAGACAGTTGTCACTGGATTGCTGGAAGCCACTTCAGAGGCGACTCATCATTTTCTCTCCCAACTTTTGAAAAATACAGATGGGGTCTGAGACTAAATCACTGATTTGTGTGTAGCAATGAGGTAGACAGATGAACTAAATCTTTTTGTAAATCTCTGAAAAAGTCAGTGGGAAAAGAAGAGAAAGGGAATGTGAAGTCCTAACCTCATGTTTATCTCAGTTTGCCACAGTGTGAACTTCTGCCTGTCTTCTTAGCTGTTCTTCATAGATGGTCTGCTCCTGTTCCAGCTTTCACAGAGGAATTCTTTCTAATTATTTGATCTGAAAGCCACGGTCATCTTATTTCGCTCCAGAAACCAGGGTTGGGACACCTCACAGTTTTTCTTATTCAGTTCATGGCTAAAATAAAACTTGTGATAGTATCTGTAATCACACAGTACTATTCTGGGTCTGAAGAAAGAATCATGAATCACACCTCTATCTTTGCACTGGTAAGACAGACACAACTGTGGATAAGCTTCATTTAATCAGATCATAGCTGTGTAATGTCTCTTCTACCACTCATACCTTCTGGCAGAAAAGACCACATGTGGACACTCTTAGTCTCACTAGAAAAACATCCTTAGCCAAGTCAATCCTTAAAGGCTGCCAAATACATAAATCTTACACCAGCAAATGTAAAAATCCTACTCAGACAGAAAATGCAATTAATGGGGAAGCATCACAGACAGAAGACAGAGAGAAGAGAAGGTCAGCCAACAAGGACACTCCTGCTGGAATGCTTCACCAGCACACTGTATCCTGCTTTGACAGAGGCAAACACTACTTTGTTAGAACTGAGTTTACACTGATGCTAAAGAGGCAGGATAAAGATCCAAGTTCTAATTTACATTTCACTCACTTTTGTGGTGAACTTATTTTGCTTCTGTAAATAGTTTGAATTTAATTTTTTAATGACATTGTAATTTATGAACCATGCCATTAAAAGACAACACTTTAGCTGTGGATGACATTGTTTATCCTTTAGAGGAACATTTGCTGCATTAGCCATAATATACATATCCAATGTGTTTATGAAACAAGTACCAACTTTGTCTTCATGTTCAGGAAGATTTACTGGTTCAAATTTACAGATTGGTGTCGTAAGTGTGAAAACAGTAGTTTGCACATCACATGATATATCCATCTGCTTTTACAGCAATAAGTACAACAGTTGTGAATATACTCTGGATTTACAACACTACTGAGGTCCTCTACAAAGAGATACATATAAAGCTGTCACTTCCCTGACTATGTTGTCTCAAGTTAGTGAGTTTTGACGCAGAACATTGTTAAGACTAAAAAAAGTCCTGTCTTTTCTGTCAATGGGGAGAGACATAGGGCCTCAAATAGGAAAAAGCTTTCCTGGAAGTGAATTTTAAGTATTCACTGTAATCCCTTGTCTTCAGCAGCAGCTACAACTGGCAGTCTTAGGGCTGACTTTTTTCTCACTTGTCAGATTGATGGAACAAAAGATGTGAAGGAAGAGATCCGTAAAAAGTGAGTTTCCTAGAAGCCTGCAATGCCAGTGAAATCATAAGAATGCTAATGTTTAAAGAAGCCTGAACATTTTGGAACAAAGCAGTACATGCACTTTATCAATCTGATGTTTTAATGAGAACAAAAATGCCACCACTAGTTTGCCAAGCCAAATTTTTTCTATTTCTAAGAATACCATTGACATATCCTTAGATACAATCAACGAAACATCTGCTCTATTTCTGTTCTGATGCTGCTTCTGCTAGAAACCAAGGCAGTATTTTAAGATGTGTAAAAACTGACATAAAACTAAGTCAGCTTCCAGGTAGCCTTTGTGGGATTACATTTAAATCCACCAAAGTCTATTTTGAACTGAAACCGATAATAAATGTAAGTCTTCGGGGCCTCTAATGATTATCTAGAATTCAATGGATTAAATCAGGGGGACCCTCCAATCTGTTTCACCATCCAAACCATTAGTTTGTCAACCAAAATCATGGGATATGCCATCCATAACATTATGATATCAATGTATGCTTCCAGACACAGAGAAAATATGGCATCCAGCAAAGTATAAGCAGTCTAAGGACTGAAGGAAACACAATGCTTTCAATGGTGTTAACAATTACACTTAAGTGTTTTGGAACATAAAACACAATGTGAAATTATATTTCTGAGAGCATTTCCCAGTAAAATACTATTAACACGTTTGATCCTTGAGCTATTTATCCCAGGTTCCTTTGCTGGCAGTCACAAATTTAATCATTTTCATAAAATCATAGAATAGTTTGGGTTGGAAGGGGCCTTAAAAAGTCAGCTAGACCAACTGCCTGCCAGGAACAGAGACATCTTTGGCTAGACCAGGTTGCTCGGAGACCTGCTCTGTCTATTCAGACCAACTGAAATTTCCCAGACTTTTTTCTTACAGTCCTTCATAGCTAAAGGAAAATCTGTAAAACATTTAACGACAATATACTAAGCAAAAATACTTACACTTAAGTCTTAGCAGTCTTGCTTCATAGGAAATACAGAGAACACAAGTGGCAAGTGGTAAACATGCCATCAGCATCAGTTTCTGATGAATTAAATATTGAGAAGTGACAGCAGTATGAGCAAATTTTCATTCCAGACAATTAAATTTCCATGCATTATGCATATTCTATGCATTTTGTAAGAAATTCTTGTTTTAAAATGCTTTGTGCAGTGTTCAGGGCTTAGGGGGTTGATGACACTTTAAAAAAATCACTAAAACACTGTCTTTTTCACTAGCTTAACTGTGAAAGCAGTACCGAAAAGTTCCACCATGTAAACCGTAAGCTCCTTTCCCAAAAGTGAACAAGGTGTTTAAAATCCCCAGCTTTTCATATCAGACCTCTGGGTTCCTCCTTTGATGATGGGAATTCAATGCTGAGATCCTCTGAACACCAGAACAGCAAGAGGTGTGCTGGCTCTGGCTGGGATGGGCTCTTTTCCCCACAGCAGCCTCACCTTGCTGTGCTGTGTGCTGGTGACTGGGGAGGTGCTGGTGGTGCTTTGGCTGCCTCTGAGCAGCCCTGGTACAGCATCAGCACTGTCTCCCTGACATTCTGCCTCTTCCCTCACATCAGCAACTGGTAGGTGTACTGAAGCCCTAATTCCCAGGAAGTGGTTGGATATCACCTGCAGATGGGAAGTAGACAATGAATCTTTTGCTTTCCTTTGCCTCCATGCACAATCTTTGCTTTTGTTTTATTAAACTTCCTTCTTCTTAACCCATGGATGTTTTCTCCATCTTACTTTCTTTCCCTTCATCCTGCTAAGGAGTGACAGAGCAACTTGGTAGGCATCTTCTATCCAGCCAAGGCCATCCCACCATAGAAAGTCCTGCTGCCATCAGGGCAGCCCTCCAAAGCTGTGAATCAGAATTATTTCCAAATTATCTGGAATTCCTTTCTCAAAAATAACACTCACACTACCATTAATTACAGGCACTACAATGATTAAATGTAAGGTTGATTTCTGGAATAGTTACTGGCCAGAAAATGTAGAATTTACAAAGCACTAGAGAGTAGGATTCTTATTGAAAAAATCACTTAGAAAAGAGACAGTCAACTTAGCATGGACAACATTAAGAGAAAGAAGAATAGTTTTAATGTTATTTATTTGAACACAGACAACAAATGCCACTAAAATGCCAATACATGCAGAGTTATTGTATGGTGCTCATCAGAATATCACTTTTAATTTCAAGTGTAACAAATCATTACCTTTTCCTAGATACTGCGACATCAAAATTCTCAGTGAGGATCAATGTTCAGAATTTCACCTGTGACTGACTTTAACACTGTTCAAAAAAAGCTGCTAAGTAAAACCACCAACTACATGTATTTGCTAACAGCTGACCATTTAAAGTTCACTTTGCAAGCAGGACTGTTGTCCTTTTCTTGATCCTCACACAATCTTGGCAGAGGTCCTCTAGCTGTTGCACAGGTTTAATGTACAAAAATGTTTCCAAATTTTTTCATACAGACAAAGGATCATGGTAAGTATTTCTCAGAAATTTGATCTCTGACTAGCAAGATCTCTAGGAGGAATATTACAGCTCTAATCAAATACTTTGTTCATTTCAGAGTATATTTTCTTAAGGACCTGAAAGATGCAACAAGGAAGGTGGTATCTAAGTCAAGTGTTTGCAACTAGGTGTATATGCATGAGAGTGAAATCTTAGTCAAAGTAAATATAGAGGCAAAGAACTGGACACAAATCTTTCTTAAGGTAGATAAAGTAATCTTTTTTATGTAGTGTAATGTCAGATAGCAAATTAATATATGCTTTCAGAAACACTTAATAGAAATTAGAAAGAAACTATGTAGATGAGGTTCTTGATCAGGCACTACTTTTAATATGGTAATAACAATCCATAATTCAGGAACATTGAAATTACACATATCTTTTTTCCCTGTATCTTTTAACCCATATTTCCTGTACTAATGAGGCCAGCTTTGTACTTTTGTCAGCACAGCAGGCTCCAGAGTGAGCTGGAAAGAGAAATATCATGTATCCTCACCTTTCACTCATCTTGAAACAAACCACCAACATATTTTTTTCCATTTAAAACCATCCTGGCAGCAGATTTCTCCTTTGTTCTAGATGCTCAAGTCTTTTCTAAAATTATCAGTTTTCATACAAAATCTCTTTAAATATTTGATGCTTTCCATATGATTTGCAAAGGAAACTCTTGTACTTGTCATCATCACTTTCCTTTTGAACAGTTTCAGGTTTCTTTTTCCCTTTTGATTACTACAACCTAATCTGGTATTTGGAAGGTGAGGGCCAAACCCATTCACATGCCTTAGCACTGCTGCTGATGCTCTTTGCCTCCTGAGTGTTACTCCTGGGTTGCCATTTACCTCCTAGACAATTAATGAGCTTTCACTGTTTCACTCTTCCTACGTCCTTCTTTCCCCACCTTTCCCTTTCCCCCCTCCTCTGCCAAGAACAATTATAATAATAATTGAAAATCTCACATGATAAGAACAAACTTGTACTTACTCTTCACCATAGGCATGCGATGGAATGCTACTCTTTCAGTTTCCCTTTTCCCTATTTGAGGAAGGAATTCTTTTCTTAAGAGCCTAGGGACACAAACTATATATTTTGATTTGCTCCTCTGGGCATTGTCAGGCTGGAAGTATCGATTACTGGAACTTAAATTTATTGACAAAGTCATACTTTTCAAACGCCTATGTACCTACCTCTAGGTGTAAGTACTTCTGTGGAAGAGAGACCACAGACCTAATTTAGGGATATGGAATAGTGTTTGGAGAACTGGAATGAACAAATTACTAGAATTGGAAGTAATACTTGGAGAAAGAAAAAAAATATTGGATCCTATGCAGTTTAGGGTCTTTTTTTTATAAGTTTTAGCTTTTTTTGGTCCTGAAAACAAAGAAATCTTGCTGTACATTTCCTCACAGCTAGGCTTTGCTGAAAAAAAAGTTTTTCAGTTTTCCCCTAAGAGATCTTATGCAACCACAGATGTTATGAAAAACAGAATTTAAATGAATGACTATGTGCTAAATGAGATGTGCAATTACAGATAGCTCTGATATCCTGTAAACATATAGGCTCAAAATGGTTCTGGCTCCAGCTGCACTATTTTGAAAACACATTGCTGGTATCACCTAAATAAATGCTTTGACCATTAGAGTGGAAAGGGTGACACTTCAAATCGTGTTTGGATACAAAATTTAAAAAGCTTAAAAACTGTTCACCAGAAGGAAGACACTTATCCGGAGCATAGGACACATTTATTTTGCATAAGTGCACCAGATGACAGGAGCAGTCTAAGCCATTTTACAAGTGGTTTAATAGAAGAGACAGCACATACAATACACTCCATCTTTCTGAAGTCACATAAAGGAAAAGACAAAAAAACACAAACAAAACTTCCCATAAACCTCTTTCTTCATTATTCATGAGGACTATATACAGTGACTTACAATTTGCGGACCTTAAGTTGTTTTTTTCTTTTAACTGCGGCATCTTAGAATCGCATGTCAGGTCACAATGGCTCTGATCTTTTAACGCTTTTAACCATTTTAAAATTCAGCTGGTATATAAGATGTAGTGGGACATTTCTTAGTCTTTTTGAGATTAAAGTTTGGCTTTAAAACTATAATAACAATAAATAAACAAAACAGGTTACACGATGGCAGTGTGAAACTTTATGGACAAAGATCAGTCCTGGAAGGGATGACACACTTTCAGTGATTCAGCCTTGAGAATCAAAAACTCTTTTCAAAGTGAGAAAATAAAAATAAAAGCTCAGTTACAGTGGTCTTACAGGATGCAGTGCTTACTCTAAGTTTTATCCTGGCAGCTGTCAAGCAGTTAACATTGATGAAAGTGCCTACAGAACCATAAAGCATTATTATGTGTACCAGAATTCTTTTACCTGTATAACATGATATATTAGAGCAATTTGGATATGAAATAATTCTATATCACTACAATAAATCAAGCTCACATCATGAAGTGATGAAGGGAAGTGCTAGAATTACTGCCAATGCTAGTACTACTAGAAATCAAAATCTGTCAGATTCTGAATGCTCAATAGCTCTCTCTTCTGTACCCATTTAAAATTGTAAAGAGCCCATAAGAACCAATGAAACATCTCATTACAGACACTATTACTTAAATTGAAGATTGTCAAACAGTAGAAAATTATTCTTTTAGAAGGCTGGTGACTTCAAGAGACAAGCACCAAAATAACACATTTTCTAGCTCTAAAATGCAACATGTCCTGTGCACTGCACCATATTACAAACAGAAGATAGCCTAAACCTATTCTTTGAATGAGCTACATAATTTTTCTCACAATAGCCTTATGTCACTTGAACAACTTAAAAATAAAGGAAAAAAAAATAAGCAAGAAATGACAAAATGTGCTTTTCTGTGCCTTCTACTCATGTAAGGACAAAGGTAGTATGTCAACTAAAATCTATACATCCAGATGCTGCCTGCTCTAATACTTGACCCATGTGGAAAGATAGAAGGAATTGGGGTTGTTTAGTCTACAGAAAAGAAAACTGAGGGAAGAAATGATAACAGTTTTCAAATCAGCTTCACTGAGGAGGTGAACGAATTGTTCACTACTAGGGAAGATGGAACAAGAAAGAATGGTTTCTGTTGTACCTTTCTGTTGTACGTCAGGATCCTCTCCTGATTTTGCACCTTTTTATTTTTTCTTAATAAGGAGAAGTTGTCTCTGTGCAAAGCCACAGTGCATTCAGTGTAGTTCTCAGCACACTGTATCCAGTTGGTGTAAAGAGTTTGCAAAGACCTCCAAATTCTTCAAGATAGCTATGAATAATTAAAGCAGAAAAATAAAGCATTCGTAACAGGTTTTTACACATTCCCTAGTTTCATTGCAAGGATTTCTTCCTTTTCACAGCTAGCACAAAGTTTACTGTTTGTCTGGCTTTTGTGTACTTCCAGTTTGATAGTCATGGCATCAAAATTGTACAAAAAGAACATGTACTTCTTTTAGCATCAGGAAGAGATTTTCTGTGTAAAATTGACTTTTCACTGAACATATTAAGTTTCTGCCTCTTCTCAAGATTTCCTCTTTAAACATTGTTTTATCTTCTTCCAAAAATTATTTAGCAGCATCACCAGTATGCATAAACTTTCCAAGATAATGTAAACCAGATCCCGTCTCATCTTCTCATCTTGCTGCTTTTAAATATCTTCAGTGCTATCAAGCACTCTTCCTGCCTCATACTGCCATCTTGTACATGGATGAAACATATTTACACTTCAATATACAGGGAAGTCACCCTTGCAAACACCAGCATGTTTACTGAGAGAGAGAGAGAAGGGGAACTCTTGGGAGTACTGTGGCCAGACAGTGCTGTTCAGCACACCTACACCTTCATACACTGGGTATTGAGGAGTATGAAATTAAGCAGCCTCTCAGTCAGATTATCTTTTTTTCTGTCTTCCCAGCTCCTTCCTCATTCTTCTGCACCTCCTGGTTTGAATCAGTGTACTACTCTGACTGAATTGCTCTGAGACAATACAGTCTCGTCAGCCAGCCTTGGTCTTCTTTCAAACTCAAAACTTTGAATTAGCCTTGGCTCCACCTTTTTCCTTATTTCTTTCCACGTTCACCTAGTGACCCACATGCATTTGAAGTATCAAAAATGTTCTGTCCCACGCATGCCAAATCTAAAAATACTCCAAATTAAAAGACTAAAAGATTTGGGTTAGATATTTGAAAGAATTCTTTATGGTGAGGGTGGTGAGGTACCGGAGCAGGCTGCCCAGAGAGGCTGTGGCTGCCCCGTCCCTGGAAGTGTTCATGCCAAGGACTGGCTGCCAGCACTCTTCAAGTGTTGCAGGCATTTGGTCAGCTGGACAGACCACCTGAAATGTACACAGTGAAGACATTGTCTGTTCATGGACAGGTGCACTCTGTTGCCCAAAACCAGCTGGACAGCCAGGCCCAGAGAGTGGAGGTGAATGGAGTTACATGCAGCTTGTGGCCAGTCACAAGTGCTGTTCTCCAGGGCTCAGTGTTGGGGACAGCCCTGTTTAAAATCTTTATCCATGGTCTGGATGAGGGGATCAAGTACACCCTCTGTCAGTTTGCAGGTGACACTAAGTTGGGCAGGAGTGTTGATCTGCTGCAGGTTGGAAGGCTCTGCAGAAGGATCTGGACAGGCTGGATTGATGGGCCAAGTTGATGAAGCTCAGCAGAGGAAGTGCCAGGCCCTGCACTTTGGTCACAACCCCAAGCAGTGCTACAGGCTGGGGACAGAGTGGCTGGAAAGTGGCCCAGCAGGAAAGGACCTGGAGGTGCTGGTCAACAGAGGCTAAACATAAGCCAGCTGTGCCCAGGTGGCCAGAAAGGCCAATGACATCCTAGCCTGTATCAAAAATCGTGTGGCCAGCAGGACCAAGAGATTGTCACCCTGTAATTGGCACTGGTGAAGCTGCACCTCAAATTCTGGGTTCAGTTTCAGGCCCCTCACTGTAAGAAAGACATTGAGGTGCTGGCACATGCCAAGAGAAGGTCAACAAAGGTGGGGAACAGTCTGATGCACAGGTCTGATGAGGAACAGCTGAGGTAGCTGGGGATGAGAATGATAACCAAGGGGAGACCTGATCACTCTTTACAACAACCGTAAAAGAGGCTGTAGCGAGGTGGGGGTCAGCCTCTTCTCTCAAGTAACAAGACTTAGGACAAGAGGAAACATCCTTAAACTGTTCCAGGGGAGACTTAAGTTGGATATTATGAAAATTTTTTTCATAAAAAGGGCTGTTAAGCACTGGAACTGGTTCTCCAGGGGAATGGTAGAATCATCTCTGGAGGTACGTTAAAAGACATGGTGCTTGGGGACATGGTTTAGTCCTGGGCTTGGCAGTGCTGGACTAGTGGTTGGCTCTGATCATCTTAAAGGTCTTTTCTCACCCAAACAATTCTATGACTCTGTGGCTATTGTGTCTACTACTTGCCAGCTGAGGCACAGTCTGAGCGGTCTGGCAGCCATGCAGCGCACACACGGCAGTGCAGAGCACACTCTCCCCTGGGCACTGCACCTGAGCTCTGGGCTGGCTTTGCAGTTCTCTGCCTAAGTGTTATGCCATACATGCAGAACCACAGTGCTGCTGAGTTCAAGCCCAAGTGTGTTTACATAAGCCACTGACAGCCTTCTGCTTGCAGTTTATTGGCATCTCTTATAACTTTCATATGTTGGCACCTGAGAGGCCACAAAATTACAGTTTGTGCTACAATTTGCAAATTTTCTAGGGACTGCAGCAGCAACACCATTTGAGACAGGTCCTGAGTGCAAATGATTTTCTACCAGAGAAAGTAACAGGTAATTTGCTAGACTGGGATCCCTCTTCCCCACCTTGGTAGGTAATTGCTTGGGAGAAATGTTTGTGTTTGATGAGATCCTTTAGTGCTGTTGTTTATTGTTCAAAGTCAGGGGTGCAAGCTGATGTGGGTGCCAAGCAGTGCATCTCCACTGCTAACACAAATGAACCCAAAAGTGTTACTGGTGCCTCACAGGTCTTGTTTCTACTCAGCACATTAAATACAGCAAAGATCCAATGACCCACTCCCAAAATCACAGAATCAGAGAACTTCTCAGGTTGGAAGGGAACACAGTGTGTCATGAGGGTTGTCCTTGAGCACACAGCACAGGACTGTGTCCAGATGGTTCTTGAGTATCTCCAGTGAGGAGGACTCTGCAATCTCTCTGGGCAATCTGTTCCAGTGTTCAGTCACCCCACACAGTAAAAAATTCTTCCTTGTAATTAGGTGGAACTTCCTGTGCATCAATCTCTGCCTTTTGCCTCTTGTCCTATTGCTGGGTACCACCAAGTAGAGCCTGGATCCATCTTCTTGACACCCTTCCATCAGATACTCAGAGACAATGACGTGGTCCATCTCAGTCATATTTTCTCCAGCGTGAACAGGTCCAGCTCTCTCAGCCTTTCCTCGTAAGAGAGATGCTCCTGTCTCTTTCTTGCGCTCTGCTGGACCTGCTCCAGGAGCTCCACACCTCTCCTATGTTGAGGAGCCCAGAACTGGACAGAGTACTCCAGACTTGTCCTCGCCAGGGCTGAACAGCAGGATCACCCCCCTCGACCTGCCGGCAATGCTGTTCTGAATGCAGCCCAGGACACCATAGCCCCTTCCCACAACGGCGCACTTTTGGCCCAACCCCTTGCACGTTTACTGTTTTGGCTGCTTCCCCCACACATGGGACCTTCCTGGGCACACGGCCTGGCCGAAGCCAAAGGCTGGGCGGCCGGGCCCCTCTCAGGCGCCGCAGGTCCCTCTGGACGAGGCTGACCCCGGGGAGGGCCCAGGGCTCCCCGCCGCCCACCAGGAACGTGCACGGTGACCCCCGGGCGGGCACCCGCCCCAAATCCAGCCTGGGCCCGGGCCTGTCCTGGCAGCCCCCGCACCCGGGCAGCGCCGGGACCGCGGCTCAGCAGGGCCCACGCCGGCCGCCCCAGGCGGGTCACCGCTCCTGCTGGGAGGGGTGACGGCTTCTCCAGGATGGGTGACTGCTCACGGGATGGATGAGCCATCCCTGCGATGGGTGACCGCTCCCCGAGATGCGTGGCCACTCCCCGGGATGGGTGACCGCTCCCTGGGACGCGTGGCCACTCCCCAGGATGGATGACCGCTCCCTGGGACGCGTGGCCACTCCCCGGGATGGATGACCGCTCCCAGGGACGCGTGGCCGCTCTCCGGAGCCCCCCGCCCCGGCGCGGGAGGAGCCGCCCCTGCCGGCGCAGGCGCCGCAGCGCTCGGCCGGCGCCATGGCCCGCGGGGCTCTGCTCGGCGCCGTGGCTTGTCTGTGCTTCCTGGCCCCGGCGGCCGAGGCCTTCAAGAGGAGGGGACCCAGCGTGACAGCCAAGGTGACTCTCGCCCGACGGGAAGGCTCGGATGGTCCGGGCGGGGGTGCCGGCCGCCCTCTGCCCTGCCCCGCTTCCACAGCCGGCCCCGCGCCGCATCCCGGGCACAGAGGGCTTGGGGCGGGCTTGGGCAAACGCAGTAAATTCACCGTTTTGTTAGATTTTTTTTTTTTTTTTTTTTTTTTTTTTTTTTTGGTTGGTTGGTTACTTGGTGTTTAACCCCTTTAGGCATGCCGTCTTTCTGTAGGCGCTGGCACGCCGCAGAGTTCGGGCCAGCAAAGCCAGACTCTGGCTTGCAGAAGTAGAAACTTTTACATTCTTCACCCCACCAGCGCTGCTGCGGCCTCTCCTGCTGCCAAGGCAGTTTGGGGCTGCTGGTGCTGCCAGCCTGCCCCGAGCAGGGGGAGTTCAAGGGCGCTGGGGCTCGTCTGTGCCATGGGGTTTATTCACCCCCCCGCCCACTTTGCTGAAACTCCTAGAGAGGATCCAGCGGAGGGCTACAGAGTTCATCAAGGGAGTGGAACATCTGTCTTGCCAGGAAAGGCCGGGGGAGCTGGGCCTGTTCAGCCTGGGGAAAAGACTGAGAAAGTACCTTATCAATGTCTATGAGTAGCTGAAAGGAGGGTGCTCAGAGAATGGACCAGGCTCTGCTCGGTGGTGCCAAGCTGATGCACAGAAGTTCTGCCTGAATATGAGGAAGAACTTCTTTACTGTGCAAGGGACTGAGCATTGGAACAGGTTGCCCAGAGAGTTTGTGGAGTGTCCCTCACAGGAGATATTCAAGAACCACCTGGACACAAATCTGTGTCATGTGCTCTGGGATGGTCCTGCTCAACAAGTGTGACAGGGAAGGGCAGGGAAAGAACTGCTTCCTTTTCTGCATGACTTCAGCATCCTAAGCCATGGACCGGGCTTTTGTCTCTGTACTTGATTGCCACTGTTGTCTGCAACTGATTACAGTTTCATTGCCATGGATTTCTAGACCACAGATTTGATTTTTTTGTGGGGGTAAATTTGACCTCCAAATAATCTTCAAGCAATATATTCCCATTAAATTATGCATAAAGTACTGCCATTCTTTATTCCTTCTGCCTAGGCTATAATTTTATGTCATTTTCTGATTGTTGTGGCACATAAAGAATTGCAGTGCCAATTTTCTGTGTCCTTAGGCAGTGGTGACTTGACAAAGCTTATCAAATCACACCAGTCTTCTCTCTTCCAGTTTAAGTAGTTTTCTGTAATTTTTCTTTATATAAAAGGTATAAATAGGTATTCTGTACCTATTGAGCATCTGTTCTTCCCATTTTCTACATTTTTTTAGGTTGGTTTTATCATTCTGTGATAGAGAAGTCAGAATTACATGCAGCACGCAGGGTGTGAACTTACAGCACAGATGTAATTATGGTGTAATTATGGCCCATCTCTTTTCTGTTTCCATTTTAATTATTTCTAGTATTTGTTTGCCTTCTCTGACCTTCACAAGCCCAAAGCCAAACCTTTGACTAAACTGCTCAGGAGGATGCCAGATGTATTTTGGCCCCTTTGTTGTGGTTGTACACAATATTCAGTATTTTTGCATTTATATTATAATATTATATTATATAATATTATTATATTATCTGGTCTCTAAGAATCATGAGATCTTACTTTCAAAGTCAGCTTTTGTTTCCCTGAATAATTGAATGCTCTTGTCCATTTCTTCAATTAGATGTACACCATCTTGTGTAAATTATACATGAATATGTTTATGAGAACCAGCCACTCATACTTTCTTTTTTTAGTTTAGTCTTGAAATACTTAGCTTCAAATTGTAAATAAGATTATATATTTATAAAAATATTAATAAGACTGAAAATTCATAATGTTTATTTTCTTTCAGAGTTTTTGGTGAAGAATTTTGTCAGATGTTTTTTGAGATTTTTTAGTGCTGTATTGACCAGCTCACTAGTGTCTACATGCTCATTGAATTTCCAGAGAATCTGAGGAAATACACTCACAATAACATGGCTTTTCTATGCAAAAATTAAGTCTAGGGCTACCAGATATTATCATACTTGATTTTGTGGCCAAAAATATGTGCAGACACGTTTTTAGAAGTGCTGGGTTTGCTGCTTAGATGAGCAGCAGTGCCACGTATTAAACCTTCTGGCTGGGCTAAGTTTACAGCTAATGAACTTTTCTCCGTGTGTTCTGTCAAAGTGTTTGATGTTCCTGCTCTGTGGGGTGGTTGTTTGGTAGCCTTGGTCATGTTACTTTTATATGCCAACATATTTCAGGCAGTCCTAGTAGAACAGCATTTCCAGACAAAATAGACAATGGGTTTAGAAAACATAGGAGGGCAATACCCCTTACTTAGATAACAGTGGGGGCACAATTCAGAGAAGTTTGTTTATAAAACTAATACAGAGTTAGTGAAAGTGTGTTGTTTATACTTTGGGAGCCAGACATCTTAGAAGCATGTTATTCAGTGCCAGGTGCCAAGGAAATAAATGAGGTGTATCAAAAGGAATTTTATTTCCTTTATAGCGCTTTTATAGCGTTAGCCAAAAGTTCAACAGTCAAAACCACATGGAAGATCAAGAAACGGTAGAAATGTTTGGTAGGAGAGCGTGAAAGAGGCATTCATGTTGGAGAGACTGTGGTCATTTATTATCATTATTGGACTAATTTCGTAGCATTACAGACAAGTAATACTTGGTTGAGTGCCACAAGGAACAGCAAATACCACATCATAGGAATACACATTGCTGTTTCCTAGAAGTCGTAATAGCTTTTATGTAACTTTTTCAGAACTTCAAAATGCCTCATTTCCTGACAGCTGGTCCTGTTTTCAGTAATTATTGGAACATTTTTGCACGTTCAAATTGCATTCATAGATTCTGAAGTATATTAAAATGCCTTATAATTAATTTGCCTTTTTGAAGTTGCTTTTCAGTGACATATACATTGAAATTTCTAGGCAATCAGCTGAATAATCTGGCCAGGTTATTTCTGTTGAGTTTGAATTCCTGTTTAGGAAGGCGGCTGCTTGCTTGAGCTGTAGGATTTTCTTCCCACTGTTTGTCAATTCAATGAAATTTAGGTTTTTGTCTGTACATACTGATGCCTAGAACAGTGACGATTATGAGTGGATAGTGTCAGTACTATCGTCCCTTGTTATTTTCCCCCACATTGGAATAGCTCTGTTGTTCTTCCTTACTTTCATATTTCATCTTTTCCATTCATCTTTAAAAACTTTCATGTCTGGGAAAAATCTTCTTGAATACTCTCTTCAAACTTGAGATACAGCAGTCCCCCTGAGCCAGTAAAAGCAATAGGAATCAAAACACAGTCACCAGTTCTCAAACAGTTCTTTGCATAACCTGATTTTGGTGGCTCTGAAAGGATTTCTCTGAAACAGCACCCTTAGGAATTGCAGGACACTATTCAAGCAGAAGGAATTTCTTACCACCTTACTCTTTGAAAAGCTTGGCCATTTGTTGCACTCACGTCTCTATCACTTTTGTTCCCTTCACAAAAATATTCAGGTGTTCTTTGATGTGAAGATTGGAGACAAAGATGTTGGCAGAATTGTAATTGGATTGTTTGGAAAAGTTGTCCCAAAGACCGTGGAGAACTTCATTGCGTTGGCGACTGGAGAAGTACGTTTGCGGTTTTCTTCCACCATGTACTCAAGTTTGGCTTGGGAAGGCAGTGTTTGTTTAATGCTGTTTCAGCTGTGAGCTGTCAATCTTCATTCACTGCAGCCTGTGCAAAAGTGCCATCCCCAAGGCTGTGCACTAATGTGTGTCTTCCCAGGTCCTCAGTTCACAAGAGGTAATTACGAGATGCTGGATATGACCACCTCACACTGTCCCTGCCTTGCAGATCTAGCATGTGGAGTTAACTGTGGTCAGATACCAGTCAAATAAAGACAATGCCTTTGATCACCTGAATAATACCTTCTTTGTGGCAGTGCAGTCCAGCTGTGTTTACCTGCACCTCAGTTTAATGTGTTTCTTGACAGTATTACATCCCTTGTTGATGTGTTCTGTGAAATCTTGCCATTCACAACTTGTGTATTTCCATATGATTATATATAGACCTGGGTGTTATATTCATTTAAAGAATTATTTCATTTTCTTAGAGAGGATATGGATACAAAGGAAGTAAATTTCATCGTGTGATCAAAGACTTCATGATTCAAGGAGGAGACTTTACAGCTGGAGATGGATCAGGAGGTAAAATACTTAGTATATTCCAGGTTCCCTTTTCTTTGTTCAAATGTCTGCTGAAAGTATGGGCAAAAAAGCATATTCCTTCATTGTTTCTGCTCATATAAATGAGAAAAAATCCAAACCAGCCCACATTTGTTTCAGAGCATCTAGTACTTCTCCAAGCATCTTGTATCCAAAGATGCAGCTGTTTGGATTATCTGATTTATAAGTATGTGTAGCTCTTCCTTTGTCCTCAATTTTTGCAGATAGCTCTTTTCTGTCTGACTTGTCCCCATTCAAGAAGCATGGCTTTGCGTGCTGGGCTGGAGCCACGTGACCAGCTGAGCTGCTCCTACAACTTACCGCCTCCAAAAGATGGATGTCTCCACCCTTCCCCTGCTCTGGCTTTGTGACAGCGCTCCTTCCCTGAGGCACTCACTGATTGCATGTATAGGTGAACCTATTCAAGTCATTCAGCAGAAGTCTAATCCGTGATGAAACAGTGAAAGCATGTAGAGGGAAGGCAGGTAGGGAAGGAGGAGGCTGTCCTCTCTGCCCTCAGCTCAGCCAGTTCCAGGAATGTCTGAAATGTGCTGTGAGAGGGAATTTCATAGCAGGGACAGAGAAAGAAATTAAAAGATGAAGGCCATGCCCTCTCCCCTTTTTTGTCTTACTAAAACAGAAACCATAAACTTGCTGGTGCTGTGAGTCCTGGCTGTGTGTATCACTCCTCACTCCTGAGCCTCCAGAAGAACAGTTCAGTCCGCTTAGGAGGGCAGTGCCAGCACAGCATCACATGCACTTGCACTCATTCTGGCTGCAGACTTCTTCTCTTCCTTTGCATGCACATTCTTCACATGCTACGATTTGAACTGTCTGCCTTAAGTGTTAGTGATTTCCCTGCTGGGATAGAGTGGAAAACACAAATTCCTTTTCTTAGCAGTGAACAGTGGGGAAGACCATAATAGCAAAGACATAGTTTTAGCATTAAAGGTAGGCAGCATTTATTTTCTTGCTGATGTTGTTCATCAGGATAGCATCTGGTGGTGTTGCAAGCAGTGTCCCCATTGTGCTAGGCACTGCTTAGGTAAAGAGTGAGACAGCCTTCTCTTTTCAGAGTGATGGTGGTTTAAACATGACTGACGTGTTTTCTCTCTGAACAGTTTTAGAAACATCAAAATCTTTATGTCGTGGTTGTACAAATCCACACCAAGTATTTTAGTCTAACTTCCATTTGGTCTTTATGTGTTTCTAAACATACCTAAAGCAATTTCGTATAAGGGAAAGGTTTAAATACTGAAATTGTCACAAAACATGACAGCCTTATTGTTAATTGCCATAAGTATGTACTTTATTTAAGCTGAACGGGATGAAGTATACTGTTGTTCAGTGGTATCTGTAAACCAGACCTTTGAAGGTATTCAGCTTGCTTAAAATCAAAGAATAAAGCATCATCAGCTTTAACTATTCTCTCCTTATGTGTGGTGGTTTAGCTTACCTTTACACACAAAATGATTTTACTTATGGAGTCGCTGATGATTGAACAGTGCTGGTGCTGTGTTTAGTCAAACAATGAACCGTGAAGTCCAGAATTAATACTTTGTTTTTCCCATTTTTGAACAAAAAAGGGTTTTTGTTTATTTGTTTGTTTTTCAATGTTTGCTTTCTTATTTTTTTGTCATAGGAAGAAGCATCTATGGAGAAAAGTTTCCTGATGAGAACTTCAAGCTCAAACACTATGGAATTGGATGGGTTAGCATGGCCAATTCTGGCCCGGACACCAATGGTTCCCAATTTTTCATCAGTGTGACAAAGCCTTCCTGGTTAGATGGAAAACATGTAGTATTTGGCAAAGTCCTTGATGGAATGGTAAGTGTAAAGTGGTGGTTGATGTGGACAAATTGTGACACATTATATCCCTGTTACCATGGTTCAGAAACAGTTGAGTATTCATCTAAATATGTACATGGTAGAAAATGATTGTGAAGAGCGACGGCTGGATGATTTGGAACTGAAATAGCAGAAATGGAAACCTGTATCATGCTTTTGGCTTTCACAGCCCTTATTTCAGACTGCTAACCACTGAAATCAACACTGACACCTTTGCAGATTACAGATGGAGAAAGTTCAGCTTCTCCTGTCAGTAACACTGTTACCCATGGAATAATTCTACAGGTTTCTACAGGCGAAAATCAAATTTTGTAGTGCATGCTAGTTATGCATAACACTTTTATGGTTTTTAGAAGCATGTGAATGTAAAGCATGCAAACACATACTCATGGAAGGCCAAATAGAATTTTAAGTTTAAAAATGGTGGGTTTAGGCGATTATATTTTTATTAAACTGGTTTTCCTTACAGATAATTCCTTTTTAATCTGTGCCTTGAAATTTATGGGGAAAACACGAGCTGCCGGATGGACCAGTTCTTTGAGGAGTTTGAAAATCTAATCAGAACTCTTGCCCCTCACTCCCACTTTCATACTGAATTCCATTTGCATGATCTACAGTAGTAGCTGGGAATTTTTGAGAAGATATTTAGACTTAAGTTTCAGTGTAGTCAGATTAATGGACAAAGATCCAAACCCAAGTTGTCACTAGAACTAACTGAATGTAATTAAAGAATATTAATGGCATGGTACCACACTGAAAATCTGTATGTGTGTGTTACATGCTAAAGGTAAAAGCAGTAACCAGATTTCTGGAAGCACAGTTTTGCTGTACAAGTAGGAAAATAATAGGGCTTGTTTTTCTGATCTCTGGACTCACCTTCTGCATGCAAACCACAGATAGAATCCTGTTTGTGCTAGCTTAGTCACCTGAATGTACATTTTCAGTTGCCCCTTCAAAATGTTTTTGTTGGCTGAAAGATTTTCTAGGAAGGCAAGCAGCCTTCCTTGTGATTCTGTCAACTGTGTGTGAGTTAGAGTGTTGCAACTGCTAATGTGGAAAAAAAAGGATGTGGGAAGTCAACAGGGTAAAGGTCTTTGTTCACAAGCTGGTTAATAGGCAGTGACATTAGGTGCACTTCTTTGTTTCCATGGCACCAAACTTCAGCCACTGGAGTTTCTTTGGCTAAAGGGAACCTTCCCATTTGTTTGTTTTTTTGTTTAACAGTCTGTGGTGCATTCGATAGAACTCCAGCCAACAGATGAACATGACCGGCCCCTTCAAGACTGTGTGATTGTGAACAGTGGCAAAATAGCTGTAAAGGAACCATTTGTAGTTGAAGTTGGTGACTGGTGAGACCAACAGTCAGAATGAAAAGTAAATCTTGAATCACTTTCCTTTGATGCCTATTTTTGACTGATCTCAACTATCCATTGAGTTTTCTCCTCAAGACATATGAAGCTACATTTAGGCAATACTTATCATTTGCCAAATACATAAAAGATATGACCATTTCTATAACTTGTTGGAGCTGCCACTCCTTGAAATTCAAAACATATCCCACTAAATTCTAGATCTTGCAGAAAAAGTCTTTAATGAAAAATTTTAGCTGTGATTCTATTTTTTCAAGATTTAAAATACAGTAATTTTATTCTGTTTGGAAATTTTAGTGATGTTTGTTTTTGTCTTTTCAGATGAAAATATTTGCTATAACAGTACCAGCATTTTTAAAAACGAACAAAAAAAACCTAAAAAAAAAAAAAACCCAGTAAAATACAGAAGTGTTTTGAATAAATAAACTTTGATTTCAAATAAATACTTGAGAGCATTTTTTACTCCAACCCCACAAGGTCTTTTTTCTCACCTCAGTTGATTCCACAATATATGCAGGGGGTTTTGCTTTTCAGGAGGTAAGGTTGTAAGGTGAGAGCAGAGATGGTAAATTTTCCTAATCTTAACGTGTCACATGAAGTCCCTGCTGTCTTTCAGAGAACCACAGTATTCAGATACCATCCTGTGATCAAGGACATGCACCTTTTCTTTCTATTATTAAGATAATCCCTTAGAAACTGATTAAAACAAAAGAATCCTTGTTTTACAGCATGGTGAATTTTGTTGCACCTAAACGATGTTATTTCCTGTAAAGCTCAAATGCTTTTTCTTTAAGTTTTGCTGTAAGTTTGAGAACTTCAGGTTCATTATTTTTGTGATGCTTCGTAAATAACTCTTAAGCTAACAACTGGTAGCTTTCAGAGAAGGTCAGTGTCCTTAAGTAACACTTAAGGACACCTGTGTTAAGTTCTTAGAGTACCCCCCAGGACAGAGATGTGGATTTTTTCCTGCTGAGTTGACAGTATTTTAGGACTCATGATGGAAGAGGCGATGCCAAAATCTGATGAAGGACTCATTCACCTGTACAACAGGCAGCACAACCACTCCTCCTTGTAATGACTTGTTTCCTGAAGGGTGTCCTGGAGCTCATGAGAGGTTATCTAGAGCTGAAGTGATTCAGGGTAGGAGAGGCTGCTGCAGCTCAGAGCTTGTAGGTACCTACTGGCATTCTACTTACAAGGAGCCACGAAAAAGCTGTGGGCAGGGATTTACCCCAGGTTCTCCTGATATGTCATTTGCAATTACAGGATGCTCCTGCTGATTCTTCATCTAGGGCCTCTCTTGAGGGTAAAAACTGACATTTCTTTCCAGAAACCTGTGAAAGCATTAATGTCCTCTTCAAACAGAACTGGAGGAGAACTTGGCAAGGGCCTCTAAATTTGCCTAGTGCTAGGCAGGTTTCCATTTTACCTCTGATCACTTCTCTTTCTACTGGCACTTTAAAGTAAAATTCTCTGAAAAGCAGCACCAAGAGGCAGGGTTAGCAAGCAGGAGTGAGAGTGCCTTGCCCAACCAGCCTTCTGCCAGTAGCTGAAAGCTTTCTTGGAGGCTGAGCCTGCAGACCTCATTAAGTTATGCTATCTGAACAAGTGCTGCAGTCACAGGCCTACCTTTTGTCGAAGTCCCAGCTTTCCACTCTCCCCAAACAGCTTCCAAACACATTTAGTAATTAGAGCAGGCCACACGTGTCTCCAGGATCAGACTGCTTTTTGTGCCCAGCTTTGCCATTGCTGCTTTTGTGTAAAACTCCCTTCTGCTGATGGGCCCAGTGACTTAACTGGCTATTCAATTACCCTGATTTTTTTTTTCACCAAGACATACACTTCTGTAAGCCTACCATGTTCAGCTAAGCTAAGAGCTGAGAGCTTTAAATGAGCAGACATGCAAGTATTTTCTCACACTTCATGGGGAGACATCTATGAGACCCATCTCAGGTGACAGAATTTCAGAAAAATTTCAATAGAAAAGCACAAAAAAAACCCACTGCAGTGGTACATTCATGTCCTAGTAATTTATTTTGTAATGTCCAGTAGCACACATACAAATTTCCAGTTAAATCTGAACATACGTATAGATGTATCAGTTTTAGTTTGATCATAACCTTATTAATATTCTTCTTTAGTTTACCACAGAGTTGTATGTTTTGTGATTTATAAAATGTTAATATATGGAATACAGTCAGCAAGTTGATGTTCAGAGTAAACAAACACACAAGTTAGATGTCATAACTGAATAGAGATGTATAAAAGCCACATAAAAGCTCCTGGTGAGTAAAATAATTTCAACTGAAATCTGGAAAATTTCCTCTGAGAGTGCTGTGTGTTTCAGAATGTGAAAGCATGCTTTCCAATTCTGCACACACTCTCTTCAGCACTTTTAATCCATTCAGTGCCAGCAATGGGGTAATGTGCTGGGAAAAATCCTGGTGCAAAAAGGTTTAGTGTTTGCTTTAATAAAAATTAGAGAAATAATTAGTAAAACTTTTTTCTTCAAAGGTTAGCATAATTCAGTGTAAGACTTAGAACATTTAGTGTTAAATAGCTAGAGCATGTCAATATATAGAAGGTATAAATAACTTCAATACTGTTGTTTCCATACCTTTTTTAAAAGCAGCAACTGTAATGACAGTGATTTTATTTAAAAAGACATGATGCTTGAACTTAATCTGGGGTTGTGCCTCTTGCTTCTGAGCATAATTTTCACATCACAGAATTTTATTCCTGTTAGTGCTATTAACCATGACTCAGACTTGCTTCAGCTTCTTCTTGCCTTGTATCACTTCTACCTGGGTAGTAGATGAGGATAAAATATTCCATGAAGAATGCCATCTATAACTACGTTTGGAAAGTCATCTGGAAAAAAAAAAGAAAAAAAAAAGAAAGAAACTTACTTTCTTATCCATGTCAGAACAATATAAATGATTTTGTGAAACTTAACTAGGTAAGGCCTCGTTTATTTTGGGTTACTGCATCACTCAACTGTTTATCCATGTTGGGGATGTGCTATTAGTAATGCTGTTTCAGCAGTAAAGCCACTTTAGGGTAGCACTGGGCATTGCATGAATGTGCTGCCAGATTTGTAGCTTATTGATTTAAAGGGATGTTCTAATACTTAATGCTGCTAGGCTCCAGCTCTTTATCTGAATCTTTTCTCACAAGGAAGATGGATTACACTGGCAATTCAATTTCTAACAAAATCTCAATATACTTGAAGAAATTTCAAGATTGCTACTGGGAATACTTCAAAGCTGTTTTTTTGTATTGTGGTTTACAGCAATGTTTAGACTGAGGAGACTTGAGGAAGCTGTACAAAGATGATTATTTGAGGCAAGGAATTTTCAGGTTGTCCAACTGACATAAAATGTCACATGTTACAAAATGTCATCCTACAGTATTTGAAGGAGAAATTCCCCACAACTTTGTTATCACAGACGCAGAGGAAACTGCCAGTTAATGTTCAATTTGGCTTGAAGGATTACCTGATAGAACACAGTAATAGACACAGGATGTACATTGCTGAATTGAAAAGATTTTTGAAATGCACCAGCTCCTGAGGTTTTAATGGAGGGTTTATTTAAATCACCAGGCATGAAAACTAAGAGTATCTGGTTACATCTTACAACCTTAAAATTGTGAGTATACTAGAAATAGATTTGCCACTAAGAGTCAACTGTTTCTGCTACAGAACTTTCCACACTAGTCAAACCTTCAACTATTCAACTACAGGATATTAGCAAAGAGGTGATGCAACTTTTATAAAAATCACTAGTACTTGATAAATTAGATCACCTAATGTGGGTGGGAATTAGGGTTTGTCCCTAATTCTTTCACAGGAATAATTTTGGATGTAAAAATATTGAGCAAAAGTGGATTTGGACTCTATAAAAACAACCCTTAGCATATTAAATGTGTTATTTAATGGTTATTAATGAAGTGATTTCAGAATAATAAAGATATTACAAACAGAGATATTTTAGGATGTTTTCACGAACTGTAACCTCCTAACTTGGCTATGTAAACAATATATGCATAATTCTACCCAGCTTCTCATAGTAAGTCATAAATAATTATAAATGACTTGCTAATATTTTGAATCCAGTAATGCTTCCTCAGATTCTCTAAATTCATCTGTCCCAAATTATCCTGGTAGAATAACCCTATGCAGTTGGCATCAATGTTATCAAAAATACACTTGTAAAGGCAGTCTGAAGCTTTCCTTCTAGATTAAATGCTGCAGTTCCAAAAATCAGTTTTTATTGTTTCTTTTATAACATGCAGTGTATATATAGGAAAATAAGGATTGATTTTCAAAATTATACAACCTCACAACATTAGATTTAATGGTAGCCGTTTCTGCTTAAAAAAATCAAGCATATCAGTTTCAGTTAAATACAACTAAAGTATGTATACATATAACTTAAGTATAAACACAACAAAACAGTCTTGCAGATCTGTGATATTTGCATGGCTTGAAAGAATCAACAGAACAATTTGCAAACAAGTGACAGTAAATCTAAGATCCCATTTTGTAGCTTACAAGATATTATCTCCAATTTGAAACATATTAGGATTTTCCTTTATTTTTCTTGAGAACATTATTTTTCTTTTCCTCCCCATACCCTTGCGCAAAAAATGATGCGCACTTGGGCACTCAGACTGTTAGATACATGGTGAAAAAGGGAATCTAAAAATCAATGAGGTTTGTAACTGTGGATCTTGTTTCTGGAAAATTGTGTTGCAATTCAACAGTGCTTGAAGCCCAGTCATTGGAATAATGGCAAGATTATATTTTATAAAGACAAGTAGTGCAATGACAGGGTGAAAAATATTCTTTGAGTATTATGTTCCAGAAATAGTTATTTTGTTTAAAACATGCACTTTTTCCCATTTATTGAAATATGTTAACACATGCATTCCTGTATCTAGGAAAGACTTGTGATTGAAATTCACCTTCTTCAAAGAAAACACAACAAGTAGTTATTTGTTAACAGACACTTACTTTGATCATAGGTTGAACAACCTTGGCTGTTTTTACAAATCAGAGTCTATCAAAGTAAGAACTGATCTGAGAGGGAAAATTTTAGAAAGCTCATCTATATTTTCTCTGTGCTGCAAACTAAAAACAAAGAAGAAGAATTAAAGGCAATGGTAGTTGTCTAAAAACTGTTTCTTTCTAACTAGACTTGAGTCAACTTGAGTAGAACCTCTGGAGTCAGGACCTGGTTTTCTTCTTCCTTTTTTAAACCACAACTCACATTCTAATCTGTGTTTTAATTCATTAAGGTAAAGAATGACTTGCAGTGAATTTGATGTTTTAGGGTTTTCAAATACAAAGAATTTTCACCTGCCATATAAAATTCTAAATACTGTGGGTCAAGGCCAGAAAATGCCTTGAAAAAGCAAAAGTCTGAAATGTCCTTTGTTTCAGGTGTCATTAATGAGGCCTACTCAATATTTAAACATCTTACTCATTAGAAGAGGCCTTTATATTAATGCTTTTTTGTCCTGCTTAAAAGAATAGTTACAAAATTCATTGGAAAGTTCCTACTGATTTTACAAAAGGGAAGCTTAGCCTTACTCAGAGTACACATTATGTAAGGGAGGTTAATACCATCACAGAAGTGCAAAATCTTGAAGTCTTATGGCAAAATGTTATGTATGGGCTGGAAATAATAAGCACCATCTCAATATTTTTGGGATAACTGTACATGAAATCCATTTTCTCCCTTCAGAATGGTATGGAATTACATGATGTTTGTAATTTATACTGGGCTCTTAAGGAATCAAATATGCCATTAGGAGGAGCATTAAACAGTAAGATTAAGACATGCAGTGTGGCTCACTCTGAATAGTAGTATGGGCAGCTCTGGCCCAACTTTTAAACAGATGTTACTCTGTGGGTGATTCTTCATTACTGTTGTCACTTGGGTCAGACATGACCCTGTGCAGTGACCCCCCCCCCTCTCCTTACCACGCTTCGGTTCATTGATTTTGTGATTTGCACTCCAGCCTGAAACGAACATTCAGTCCGTGGGATCAGACTAGTTGCTAAGCCAAAGTAAAAGCTAAACTACCTTGTGATGTGTCTTCTGATGTGCACTTGAGTCACACTGGACCTCTGCTGTCTTGTTTCACTCTAGTTACACTTTTGAGTTCAGTAAGACTGTAGAGGGTCAGTAGCATTTGGCCGCACTACCAGCTAGAGTGGACATTGCCTGCAAGAGAGACTACTTAATCCTCTCAAAATACATGCACCTGTCCCTATGGTTTTGAGAAACGGCTTGAAAAAACAAAAGAACCATAGAATAGCTGCAGCTGGAAGAGATGACTGGAGGTGATCTGGTCCAACCCCCTCTTCAAGCAGGAGCACCTGTACACAGTGACCCAGCACTATGGCCAGGCAGCTTCCAAGTGTCTCCCAAGAGTGGAGACCGAACAACACTCTGGATAACCTGTGTCCAGCCCTGGGAAAATTTTCCTGATGTTCTAGTCCTATTACTGGGCAGCACTGGAAAGAGATTGGCTTTGTCTTTCTTATGCCCTTCCCTCAAGTATTTATAAACATCTTGAGAAAATCTCAAGGAAGTACACTCCATTGTCTAGGAAACTACGTGCAAAAATGTATTCTTTCTTAATTTATTCTTTAAAATTTAATGACTTTCAAGGCAGTGTGGAAATTTGACTTCTACACAGTATTTTATAAAACAAAATGCCACCTCAAAAAAGAATCCTTATGTGCAGCTCAGGGAGAAAATTCTCTCCTGAAAGCATATTACATTTTTTAATAAAATATTTAGTAGAAACAACAAGTTCCAACAAGTAAAATGACAAAGCCAAGAGGAACACACTTGGAAAATGGTTCTTTTTTACCCTGCACACATTAAATTTAAGACAGGGTAAATTCTCTAAATTATTAATTCAAAGAACTTTTTATAATAAAATAAGAGTTTATAACAAACTATTTCAAACACTTTTTTGAACTGCATGTTATGAGATGAAGTCTAATGTAAATATCCTATGAAATACATCGCTTGCACTTCAAGTACACTTTTTTCCCCCATAAAGAGCTCCAGGGGTTATAAATGATAAGAAATAATACTAATCCAAATGAAAATACAAACATGCTTGCAGTAGATCAACTGGTGTTTAGTGAAAAAGCACTTACAAAGGACTGGGCCTCCAAGTTCAAATCCTTCAGGCAAAACAGCCAAAGGGTCAACAAGAAGAAGAGAAAAGCAGTGTTCTTCATCTTTTGATTTGAATTCTCAGTAGGTTTGCCTGAGAGAACAACTGGGGGAGAAAATTCCACTCTTATAAATCACCCACCCCACTTAGTGTTTTAATGGTTTCTTACACAAGAACTATCGTTTTATTGGCAGGTTATTAGATTTTGGACCAGTGTCATTTGACTAGGCCAGTATTAATAATAATGTGGCTTATGCAGTGCAGGGTCAAATCAGTAAAGTGCTGTTAACAGATGACAGATTTGATTACCGTTGGCTTTAGGCAAGACATATGGATCCCTTAGGAACAGCAGCACAGGCTGGTGGGACAGTTTGCTGGAAAGGTCAAGAACAGGGATGTCAGTATCAAGGGAGAGCAAACAGACTGTTCTACAAACTAGCTTTGATAAAGTGAGGTGGTCGAGCTGCCAGGAGCCACGCGGTGTGGCTCTGCACACCAGCACGGCTCAGAGGGCAGGCTCCATCTCCTGGAAGCAAAGCTTGCTGCTCCTCAGCCATACAGTGAAACCCTCAATGTCAAGCTGGAGTGAAGGGGCTGCATCCAGGAGGATCCTGCTCTGCTCCCTGGTATGGGGTGTCATGCAGGTTACAAGACTGTCTACAACCAGGCTCCATGTCTACAGGCTCTCCAGGCCACAAAGCGGACTCAAAATGTCACCATGTTCTTACAGCCCCCAAAGCAGTTGCTGTACCCATCATCCATGGAGAAGTCCTTGGAAGCCCCCTGGGCCTGACTCCCACCCTCGGTTGCAGCATGGACAGCCTCCCCCAGCCCTTTCCACTTTGCTCTGTACATATACATTCCAAGTAGTGCAACCAGATGCAGATGAAGCTCTATCAAATGCATGCAGAAGAACCCAAACCTCTAATTTCTTCTGATAAATCTTGCTACAAAAAATACATTCCCCGATATACTTCAGAGCTGGCAGTATTCTGTCAGTTTTGTAAGGAATTTCTCAACACTAGCATAAGGATGTTCAAATCTCACTATAAATGGACAGAAATAGCACAGCTGATGGTAATATTTAACAAATACATCTAATTTTAATGCTGAACTACTGCTAGTTTGTTAACTGCAAGGAACAAATAAAGTAAATGCTAATAATTTAAATAGTTTGTTGATCAGGTGTCCTATAAAGAGTGGAAATCAAGCTCACCTTGATTCTTCAGATTCTGTTTCATCAAAAGAGCTGAAAGTAAAGTGAGAGAAAACTTCGGTTACAACAAAATTAATTTTAAAATTAAAACCCCCAAATCCTTTAAGAATCAGTAAAGGGAGCAATCTTTTGTTGGTCAGTGGCCACATAATGCCACATAAGGAAATGAATGTAGGAGATTGTATCATTTTATAACCACAACTACTTGAAAATGACAGCATCCATTTGACTGTAACAGATTAATTTTTATCTATTTATCTATCTATGAAGTGCTGGGATACAGTTCCACTGAGGATACTGGCTGATGTCATTAACTGCAAGTGAAAACTGCAAGTCTGCTAGCTTCTCAATCACCTTGCACACTGCCCTGGGCCATAGAGACCTCCAAGTCTAACAGGGCCTCAAAATTATCTTCAGGTGAACTTGCCTTCTTGCCACTGCAGAGCCAAACAGCCTGAGCCGAAGTGGAAAAGGGCCATGTGGCTTTCTGGGGAGTACATCCTGGTAATGCTTCTGGCCTATCAAACACATCATCTTACACAGCAAAAGAAATTCTCCCTACTAAGCTCACAGCTGCAGAGGGTATCAGAGCTTCCAGTTACACTGTTTTGGGTATTTCTGTAGTCATTACACTAAGCATTGTACTAAGATTCCCTTCTGTCACTCTAGGTAGGAACCATTCCCAAGGGATGGGCAATAGATTCACTGGGGTAATGTCAACAGAAAGGTGAAAGACCTCTTTCTTGAACACACAGAGGGAGATCATAAAATTACCACAGAATGACCTTCTATTTTGTGCAGTTACTGTGACCAGAAAACACATGCAAAGGCTTTCTGTGCAATTTTAGTGAGTGCTTATGAATATCTTGCATTTCAGTAGATACTTCAAGATCTACAAGAAAATCGTATTTTTCTCATCTAAGCCCTCCTTTGCTTTCCAAGAATATTACACGAAACTTCCCTTCTGTCTTTGAACAGGCTGGATTTATTTTATGACCTTTTGGGGATATATAAATATACTTAACATGAACCTAATGCCCATTTATTTTACAATGTTAGAGTTGGCAGCAAGACCATTTT
This sequence comes from Lanius collurio, assembly GCA_020086605.1. Lineage (NCBI taxonomy): Eukaryota > Metazoa > Chordata > Aves > Passeriformes > Laniidae > Lanius > Lanius collurio. The sequence continues at coordinate 6,016,396 of JACBWW010000028.1, read as the reverse complement.
AAGTCAATGAAATTGCATCAGCACTGAGTGGATATGGGCCTTTTGGCCTCCATATATTTTTCAGTAAATGAGAGCTTACCCGCAGCTTTCTGCTTTTGGCAAGGTAGGTACATGACGAACATTCAGAAAATCAAGAAATATCTTAGGGAGCTCTTCATTTTCTAAAATGACTGTCTGTAAAAAAAAAAGGCACAATAGAAACCCACATTTTAAAAATATTTTAGATATTGCACACTTCCATTCAAGCTACTAAAACATTTCTATCTTGCAACACTTTTCAATTCTCCATTTTTTTACACCTATTTTGGAATGCCACGTTTCAATAGGGAAACCACAGTTCTTGATGAATCACTTATGCTACTTACATTCTTTTTCACCTGCCATCTTTGGTGCCAAGCTATATGCCTTTCAAGCAGAGATGTCTGATTCTGGAACTAAGTTACTGGCATGCTCATTTATCTGTTTATTTAAAATATAAAATAAAACAGCCTCAGCTCAGTGCTTTCATGTTCACCTCACAGAAGACTCCCATCTGGTATATGAGAAGAAGGAAGTCTCCACTTTGTGCAGTTTTATTAATGCACGTCGTGGTAGATGAAAGCAAGGGGAACTCCTTGCTTGGCTTGACAGGTCAGCTTACAAGGTGCTCCATTGTATCTGCACTATGGCTTCGAATGACAAAGCTCTGACCATGCAGCTACTGCCCAGACTTATCAGATTCTTCCACAACTGTGGTACAATGCCCACATAACGGCCAGACTACATCCTCTGTTTTTTCCTGGAGATGGTTTACAGTTTTCACAAGGCAAAGAAAAACAGTTCATAAATTAAATCAGTGTCTCACCTGAAAGATTAAACCTTTATTTCTTTAGTGTTCATACTGACATATATTCTGAAAATGTGTACTTCACAAGAAAAAGGAAGCCACAAGCTCTTTCTCAAAGAGATTTCCTTCATAAAGGCCTGATCTGAAGTGAGTGTATGTATGGAAAAAACTTTACTGGATTCAATATTAAATTGACTCCTAGAAGCAAAGCTATCCATATTCATCCTGTTTATTTTCCCACCCTATGATACAAGAAATAAATACAGAGAAGAAACAAGTCTGGTGATGGAAAGAAACATTAGTCTTACATTCAGGAGGTAACTTAGTCCTGTGTGTGTATTCTTTTACATTACAGTATCACAAGGAAGACACAATGGTATATAGAGGATAGCAGAATCCCTCCCCCCAAAAAAGTTAGAAGAGACATCTAGAAGTCATCTAGATTTTATAGCAGGTTTTTAGCAAATGGTTTAGTTATTTGTATTAGGAAAACCTGCCTAATGTTAAAATTACATAAAATGTGAATCGACTTTAAAGCTTTTGGAAACAAAGGTATTTGAGAACTGGATCTTTTTACATCTACAAGTCTGAATTCAGAGGCTACACTTTCTCAACAGCTGAGGCCATCACTAAAATGTTTGAAGAACAGGGATGCAGCTTTTGAACTTTTCCATTGTAGATTTTAAGGGATGTAACAAGCAAGGAAGTTTAAGATGCTGGGAAGTGTTAAGCCTTTCAGTTCACCTCTATATGAAGATGCTGCATTAAAAAATGCCACTTTGTTTGCATTCCGCAAAATCAGCACTCTGCTGCTGCAAAATGTATTCCATTCTGCATTCAGGCTATGCACAAAAGAAGGTGTGGAGGGGATGCATATTCAGAGGGTGCGTGAATTGCATAGAAATGTGTATGACTGGCTCAAATAAAACCATCTTGCTAATTATATGCAATGAGGAACTGCAAAAAGTTGTAGAAAGATGTCTAAGAGCATCCAGTGCTTATATGTAACTTCATACTTAAAACTCTTGACAGCTTTTTCTAAAACTTGAGCTGTCTGCTGAGGCTGCTGGATGGATCAGGGAAGAAGAGAAGGATACACCATTTTATAAAAGGAAAACTGCTGACAGCTCTTACAAACCTATTTGCTTCTAGTTCCACTCATTTGAGATTGTCTCATTCTGTTTTTTTCCCACAACATGTATCAAGTCAACAGAAGCCCTGCTAATCCTGGCCTGACCAAACACCTTTCACAAAAAGATGTAAGCAAATAGTATCCATTTTAGTGTGTGAAGCCATCTAGTTTGTTAGTTGTTAGTAACTCTGCTTTGGTGATCACTAAACTTGAAAATGTAGAATTTGCAGAGAAGCAAACACAATTTTTCACTGCACTGTATTTGTACACCACCTCTGCTGACTGGGAATTTTGTCATTTACAGAATTTTATGAAGGCAGGAATGACTGCATTGACCAAAGGAGGTTTTTTCAACTGATGTAATGTAATGTGACATGGGTTTTTAAACATTAAAAATAAAAATATTAAGTTTACAGGTTAATAATACTAATAGGGGGCAAATAATCTTCTAGATTGACTTTGTTGGCTTTGATTCAACAAGAGGTGAGGACATAATCTTGCCATTTAAAGTACATGGTAGAAACCAAAGGAAAGGAGAAAAAAAAAGCCTGATAACAACAACAAAACCAAACCAAACCAAACCCAACCCAACAAAAAACTACACAAACCACCAACACCGATACAAAACTCCGACAAGCACTGACCAGCAATGCCAGTTTAGGTGTGTCTGCCTAAACACATTTCTTAACTCTGCTGGTGGCCCAAAGTGGATATCTTGAAAAAAATCTAAGCATTCTCAGCTTCCTATTTATGTTTTAAAAAATACCCTTAAATCAGAAATGTTATTATAATTGGCCTAATTTACCTGGAACAACCCATAACACAACAGATTTTTTACCTCTGTCTGAAAACTTGTAAGAAATGCATATTTTGCAAACCTGATGATCTTTAAATGATAGGTGTGCAAAAAAAGGAACCAGCCGGTAAAGCTCCCCAACTGCTACCTATAATTTGTGATGTAATATGCTCAACTGTTGCATTTGTTCAAGCGAATATATGACATTGGCTTGTAAGCTTGACTAACTACTTTGTCTGCTCTGTCATCAGAAACTGAAGGATAAATCTTTTCAAAGAAATAAAAACTCACACTTAGTTTCTTTGTAATGTGAATTTCTGTTGCATCCAAAATCTGTCAAAATCATAGCAATGAGTTTCAAATATGGGTCCCAGAGTGTTAAGTAGGCCATTTTAAGAAAAAACGCTCAGCATGTTTATTTTCTTCCTAAAGTAATAAAAATGCCCTCTTCTCCCAAAACTAAACCAGCTAACACAACCTCTAGCAAGTGATTTGGGAAGTGACTCCAGAAATACATTTTTCAACTCATTGATTTCAGCTGAACTAAAAGTGCCATATTTTCTTGGAAAATTGTAAAGGGTGTTTATCTGTTACTGTCACACTTTAATGAACTACCCTGTGCTTCAGGAGAAAAACCCACAACACAACACAAGGGAAAGTCTGATGTTTACATCAGCAGAAATGTCTTTTTCATTGGAAGCGTGCAATTATTATTATGTAACACAAATCATAAAATCCCCGATTTTTCTACCCTATCAGTTTCATAAAATCATGTTCCCTAAGGATGTCATTGATTAGTTGCACATGTTCTTTCAGTGACATCTGAAATACTTAATTGTCGGTTATCTTTTCTCCTTCAGTAAGTAAAATATAGTCACAAAATTGCAAAGGGACTTGTTCTGCCTTAACCTTAGCTAGATGCCATCATGCAGTGGAAAACAGTGCTAAAATATCACAGGATAATGCTCTCCAACAAGGGAGACATATAAACAGCATAATGATTTCCCATGAGTTTCCTTTTTAGAAAATTGTCACTAAAGCCAGGGTAAATGGTGACATATCTTCACAGAGGACACAGTGAAATCGAACACTGGCATTCTAGTTAGGCCCAAACCTACTCATCAGCCAATTATACCAGTAACTGAACATCTTGCTGAAAACCTGAACAAGACCACTTTGCTAACCTTCAGAGATCATGCCACAGAAATGCATCATCTTCTATTACTACTACTACTACTATTGTTGTTGTTGTTATTATTATTATTATTAGTAGTAGTATTATTGCTGCTGCTGTTTTTAATGAACAAAGATTTAAAAATCAATTTCCTACAGTCACCTATCATACTTTATTGAGGTTGCTGGAAGAGCTTTTGGAAAGGGAGAAAAGCGAGTGGGGAGCTGAGTTACAGGGGTTTTACAGACTTTTCCATTCAATCGGGTTTAGTTTGAAAGGCTGTACTGTTAGGGTGAAAAAGTTCATGACAGTTTTTCCTCTCTTCAGAGGGAAAGATGCTTCACAATACCTAATTCAGTAGTGCAGCTAAAATGGGGGAAAAGAAAATCAATACATTCCAGCTACAGTAAGTAGGCTGGAGTGTCAGTCTCCTCTGGGACCAAAATCCACATCTTTTAGAACATTTTAGAGTCTATATTCTTCTATTAACCTGCTTTTCCTGAACGGCTTTATACAGTGCCATGAAATGATAAAAAGGTTATCAAAAAACACATTAGCTAAAAACCAAGTAGATAAAGGAACCAGACTTCTAAAAGAACGTTTTTTTTTTTAAAGTAATAGCAGATACAATCATGTTTTATATTATCCATTGCAAAGAACTACGATGAAACTCACTCTCTTGTTCAGTGAGGCTGTTGTTAGAAGTTATTAAGTGGGATTAATTCTAAAAAGAATTTCCACTTTTCATTGCTACCCCAAGTATTCACATTTGTGAGAATGGAAGGAGGATATCAAACATGCTCAAAAACCCGTGTAAAGATACAAGGAGCATACAAACACACATACAACACAGAGGTGATGCTCCATATGGAAGCACCAGCTAGTTAACACTCCGAAACTGTGTATATCAAAGGGAAGTCAACAGCAAGAGTGACATCTATACAGCGGATGAACCTTGAAACGGTACAGATACTGACTATAGGTATTATAAGAGAAAATACATCTAATGAAGATCCAGAAGTTCTAACTGAACTATCTGAAAGATAATGTAAAGTCACAAGAGTTAAAAAAATGGAGGCTAGAGGGGAATTGCACATCTGAACCTCAAGACTGGAGAATACTTCCAGTGAGCTTAAAACTCCCCCGGTATCTCATGAGTGACAAATCTATCATAGTAATCTCAAGCTATGCAAAGGATAAATTAGATGAAAGGGGAGGCCAATAGGTTAAATGACTACTGGATCATCATTGAAAATGTGTATGCAGAAATTCATGACAGTGTCTATAACTTACATTGCAAAGCAGTTTACTCATTTTGATTAAAAATACTGCCACATGGATCTTAAGGTAGAGAGCACTTTAATTAGAAAGTTAGTTACAAACACAGTTACAGTTCCAACTAATATTTAACTACCAAGTGCAGAGCAGATTGACTTGTAGCTAAGTCTACAAATATAACCCATTTGATGTGAAAAATAAAATATTTAAATTTTTTTTTTGAAAACTGGGAACATAATTTAGTAGGAGCAAACAGTGAACTTCTCTTCAGTGAAACATGAGACTAGTCCTTGAAAGATTAGAAACAAAGTGCAAGAACAGTTCCTTTGAAAAATAAAAATAAAAGAAGTGGTCAATATAATTTCCTGTGACACTGCTCAAAGGATTGAAGGTTAAGACAAAGCTGGATGAGAAATGAAGAAACCAACAGAGCAAAAGGAAAAGAAGCAAAAGGGTAGGCCAAGTTAATGATATTATAAAAACTTAGCAGGAACGAGAAAGACTTTTAAAAATAAGTAACAGGAAAAAGTATACAAAGAGTGAGCAGAACCATTAATGACAGACACAAAATTAGATGCTGATTTCAAAATGCCTAAATTGAAGTATTTTTCAGAAGTCAATGGGCCACTAGGATCATGAAAAATTAACAAGTAATTAAGACTATGTCAATACTGATGGTGACAAACCAGTGCAGGAATACCTTAGATAATAATATATATATCAATCAATCCATAAATTACATGTTCTAGAAAGATACAGAAATTAGGCAGTTAGGTTTGAAAAGTCTTCTCAAGAGTACAGGGGAAGAAGGCTTGTAAAAAAGCAACCCCATTTACCACCACAATGCACAGCAGATTGCAGTACTGTTTTCTAAAAGCTTAAAAGAACTAAACACAAATATGCTATAGTGAAAAAAACACTGAGCATTCAGGGGAAGCAAGGTGCCTCATTTACCCTGCCCTCTGCCAGGGAAAGCTCCAACAGGCAGTGCCATGGAGCACCAGGATGCTCACCTGAGACAGGCAGCATTTGCATCCTCTTACACAACCCCTCAGACCAACACAGCCACTGGTGAATGCCAGAATTTCCTCATAAAACACTCCAAGTACAAATCAGCCATGAGAACTGCATGCAGCACAATTCATGTCACCAGAAACTCATGTATTTTTCCCTGTTCATGATGTTTCTGCTGTCCACTACCAGAGCTTTATGAGACACCATTTATATATAAATTACATTTTGAGAAACATAAGGATAGAGACAACTAGGACAAATAAAAAAAAAAAAAGAAAGGGAAGAAGAAGTGGAAGAAATGTAGTTACAAATTACAACACCTGGAAAATTTCAATAGCAAGGGTTTTGTTTTCTGTCAGTCAAGTACTGCCCTCCTTCTATGGTGATCCTTGTGCATCAGGGAAAAAGTTGCATGGGAAAAAGAAGCAAAACCCTGTACCACGATCTGATCAGGTAATTCAATACTATCATAATTACATAATCTACTTTAAGGTGGAAATGTCAGTTCTAGATTTTCCAAATTTGCAAGTCCTAACCTTCTTCCTTTAAATATCAGGGTTTAGTGTGCATTCCTGTCTTCGTAGTGTGTGACAGCTCTTTCTTAGAATTGTAGGATCATTTAGATGGGAAAAGGTCTTTAAGATCCACCCTTAAGCCAGCACTGCCAAATCTATCACTAAATGAAGTCCCTAAATATACGGACTATATGTCTATATGTGTTTTTAATACCTCCAGGGATGGTGACTCAACTCGTTCCTTGGACAGACTGTTCCAATGCTTGACAACCTGTTCCTTGAAGGAATTTTCCCTCACATCTGATCTAAACCTCCTTTGGCACAACCAGAGGCCATTTCCTCTCATCCTGCCACTTCTTACCTGAGAGACCAACCCCCACTCTGCCTCAACCTCCTTTCATGCAGTTGTAGAGAGAGAGAGAGAAGATCCTCCCTGAGAATAATTTTCTCCAGGCTAAACACCCCCAGCTCCCTCAGCTGCTCCCCACAGGACTTGTGCTCCAAACCTTTCCCCAGCTCCACTGCCCTTCCCTGGACATGCTCCAGCCCCTCAAAGTCCTTCCTGAAGTGAGGGACCCAGGTCTGAACCCAGGATTCAATGTGTGGCCTCGACAGTTCCAATTACAGTGGGAGACAATTACGGCCCTGGTCCTGCTGGCCACACTGCTGCTGATACAGGCCAGGATGCCATTGGCCTTTCTGACCCTCCGGGCACAGCTGGTTCATGTTCAGCTACTGTCAACCAGCAGCTCCAGGTCCTTTTCTGCTGGACAGCTTTCCTTCTGCCCAGCCACTCTGCCTCCAGCCTGTAGTGGTGCAGGGGGTTGTTATGACTCAAGGGCAGGACACAGCTGTTATTGACCCCCATCCAATTGGCTTCAGCCCATCAATCCAGCCTGTCCAGATCCTTCTGCAGAGCCTTCCAACCTGCAGCAGATCAACACTCCTGCCCAACTTAGTGTCACCTGCAAACTGACAGAGGGTGTACTTGATCCCCTCATCCAGACCATGGATAAAGATTTTAAACAGGGCTGTCCCCAACACTGAGCCCTGGAGAACAGCACTTGTGACTGGCCACAAGCTGCATGTAACTCCATTCACCTCCACTCTCTGGGCCTGGCTGTCCAGCAAAGAGTATTTCCATCCACGACATAAGCAGCCATTGTAAAGCCATTAGCATTCATCACTGTGAAGATCTGAAATCAGAATACTCAGCATATACTTCCATTTTCCCTTTTTTTTTGTCTGACTCCTCATCAAGCATTTCTCTTGTTGAGGTTATAAAACACACAGAAATTACTTACTTGGTACAGTAACAAGTCAGCAGAAGCGCAGTATTCCTTCAAAGAGAACTCAACTTACTCATTTTCTGGATTAACAATGGTGTGTAACATATTGTTTATAGCTGCTTTAGAACCAGATAACTAAAAAAATTGCAATAGTAATTATAATGATGATGATGATACAAACAACAACAACAGCAATAATAATGGCAATAGAGTACCATGAGAGAACTAATATTAATAATTATTAATAAAGTGATATGCCTGTACCAGGGAAGTTTCCCCACAATAAGGAGTAGAATTATTGGGAACAAGGATAAGGACGTCTGAATGGAAACATATCACAGAACTGCTGGGATTGAAACAGAGAAACTTTGGTTAGATGGTTACTGACTAGATATTACAACAGAAGAAAAAGACTCTGTTTCAATACTTACTGCAACCCCTGAAAGGATAGAACCTACTTTCATTTCCAAAAGGCTTTTGACAACTTGACCCCCCAACCAAAGGCCTTAAGGCAAACTCAAGAAAGACAAATAAATTAGTACAAGATCCTTGCAAACATAAATAAGTTGTTCCAAGAGAGGTTAGGAGAATACAGCTCTGAGTGGTACCTATTGGAAAAAATGTAACAAAACAATGGACTTTAGAATGGTGATTAGTCATTGGGGGAGAGAGTTGCTGATGGCTGTAATAGCATTTTCACTTTTTTTAACTTCATAAGAAGTCTCCCACAGCTCTAACTCATTTTGTTGGCTTTGCTGAGAACAAGGCAAGAGACAGATGTTTGATAAGGTGTGAAGAACTTACCTATGAAAACAAGTCTTGCTTTCCACAAGAATGACAATTTCATGCTAATGTCAGATCAAAAATTTAGAAGTCATCTTAGCATGATTTCCTCATCTGCACTGTTTCCACAAGATACTGTAACAAAAATGCTATTCAACTCTACAATAACTTCTTATTTTATCTCTCTGACATTTCTTGTCAGATGTTTTGGGTCAAAGTAAACTCTTGAGAAATGATTCTACATTCCCTTTGAAACTAATTAGACTAAGCAGCAGGTACCCACTCTGAAGCCCAAACAAGAGAATGTAGAAAGCCCAGGGAATTCACTGCACCTGGGGTTAATGAACTCAATTGTGTCATTTTTGCAGAGGTAAAGCAGGGCTAACAGAGCTGACGAAATATAGTTAGATTTATATGGTGGTGTTTTTTTGGATTTTGTTTGTTAGTTTTGAGTGTTGGTAGCTCTTTCAGCACAAAATACAATGTTGAATAAATTCTGTATTCCAGCACTATTCTGTAGTGCTGAAAGTGTAGCTGCAAGGAAATTGGCAAGCTTTATTTTAAAAAAACTCTGAAGCTTACTTAAATTTTAATCAGCTTAACAAGAAAATATATGTTGTGTTTGCAAAGCATTTACTTACCTTTTTCATCAAAAGAAAGGTAAAAATCTGTATGTGGGACTACTATTTTTGGCTGGGTCTTTTTTTCCCCTGAATAATTGTACCATTAACAATTTGCTTTGAAATCTTGATTCTGTACTTGAGGAGGTGGTTGCTTGCACAATGGCAAAGAAGTATAAAGTATGTTTTGGCCACTGATAAACTCAGAAATGGAGAAAATGAAGAAAACTGGAGTCAGTCATAACAGTACACATAGATACCACAGGAATAGACCAAGAGTATGAATGTATTGGTTTAAATTTGTGAAAGCAAAGGGGTTACTCGTAGCAAGAGAAAACCGTGTTTTAAAGCACGCACTTATCCATGTTCTATTACATTAACTTCTGTTTGTTTTAAGATTAACATTCTTATGTTTAAAACATTTCCTCAGCCCCACAAGAGAGCAAAACCAGATCAACTCAGAACAATGCGATAAGTGCTGTGCTCACAGCATTAGCTATTGATTAAAAAGGATCTGTTTTCTGAAAAAATTGCAAAGGCTTGCTTTGAAAAACACTCATAAGAAATGTCTACTCTGTATTGGAACCAACAGGTTAAAGCCAAAGATTCAGACAATGTCTTTTTGCCTGCTTATGCTATAGAAGCAGCATAACAAATGGTAAAGATGCAGTGACACATAACCATACAGATATTAAAAAAGCTTAGACAGCATTTCATAAATTACACAAGCAAATTGAAATCAATGTCAGAGAAGAGAAATTTGAACAGATGAAGTAGGACATTTTTTAACAGATACTAATATGCATGTTTAAATTAAATTCTTGATAAATAACTAGCTACTAACTATGCTGTGACAAGGCTTTCCCAAGGGTCATAACTCAGTCATTATTTTCATTAAAAACAAACACAATATAAAGTAAATGGAGGACAGTAGAGCAGTCATAATGGGGTAAATTATTTAATTTTATTTTCCTAAATAACATAAGGACAGGAAGATGCCCAAGACTGTCCAAACGCAACAGTACAGATTTTCAGCAGTAAGTCACTGCAAAACAATCAGATGGGCAAGAAAGGCTTTAATATGTGTTGTCAAAACATTTAAATGACCCAGTTTTGTCACCAAGAGTCTGAATTTAACTCTCATACTACAACACTTGTGGATCTTAACAGATGGGTTACTTCTATGTTGAAACAGATTGATCAAGGACTGTACCCTGCTCCTCAGTAGCACCCACTGAACTACTCTTCCAGGAATAATTCTACAAATTAACTAAAATGTGTTGTCTTAGAACATGCCTCTACTCTATTTGTTGACACTCTCTTCTATCACATATCTGCATTTTGTTAAAATCTGCCAAGAATTAGAGATCTTGTTCATGCCAAAATTCTGCATTAAATATCCTTCCAACATAAATTTTCAGAGAAAGCTGACTTTGTCATGTATGTGTGTCCTCCATTACAGGAGAGGTTCAGCAAAAAGTTATTAAATTCTGTATTCTTTAGTGAAATTAACTGTTTGCAGAATCAAGCCCAGCATATTGCAGTATGATTTTGTCTTGCTAATGAATCAACAGTCTGTACACAAGTAGGACAAAACATGAATAAGTAAAAAAACATAGCAGTTAAGACTTGCAGTGTGGAGCTCATGATGCTAAATTCTGCCTATTTTTAAAATCCTAGTATGCTTGCTCATGGATCCAATCTGCATCAGAAATTAATGTCACAAGAAGTGCTAGAAGTGGACAAAGTAACTCCCTTCCTCTGCAAACACAGAAATCCTGCTTTTTGTTCACACAGGGCTTTAACATTTTTCTTGTTTTTTCTTGAAAAAAACCTACATCCCCAAAACAATCCTCAAAACCCCCCACCCTTCCTTTTTCACTCCTGCCACCCTGGCAAAAAACCTTACCTCTCTTTCAGAGAAATGAGCATGCCTTGTTACATGCTGCTCTGTAACTATAGGAGCAAATCAATAGCAGCTGAATGCCATCTGCTTCGGGCAGCAGAACAGCACCAAAAGTGTGAGCAATGCATCTTCCCTTATTGAAAGGTTATTTTATGCAAGTAAACAATTCATCGTCTTCTTGCACGCTTGATGCTCATTTACCACTTTTGATCAATAAAATATGCAAAACAACAAAAAAATTGAATCCTAAGAGTAGTTCTGATGCCAGTGTGATAGGTAATCAATACCAGGTCTCTGTTCAGTAAGGCCGCCAGTAGGGTAACTCCTTTATTGTATGAACCCAGGAGGAAGTGTGGAAATGTGTCTTGTTACCTATAAAATGCAATAAGAGAGTGAGAAACACAACTTCTGGAATTAAATCCTGGAAATAAAAAAAAAAAAAAAATTAAAAAAAAGGAAAGGAGAGCCACTATTTTAATTGTATTTTTCCCCTAACTATGCAAAGATTACTAATGTCAACTTGCTTGATCATTTCTTGTAAAGGATCTGCTGTTACACTGTTGATAAAGCTTCACTATCATTAACACAGATTTTTGGTTAAATCGTAGTCATTACAAGACATACTTTGGACAACAATCCCTCTTCCTTCTGAAGCTGCTCTACCTTATTAAGCCTCAGTTTTCAATGTATTTATGGTTCAGGTGAACTCAGTTTTTCTGTTAAAAACAAACTGCTATGGGAATTTCTTTTGCACAGTGTTTCTTTTAGTCAGACCACAAACTGCCTTATTACATTAAGCCTCCTGACAATTGATTCAAGTAGAATACTTCTCTCCCAACAAAGAAAACAACATCATTTTTACAGATACTGCAGAACAAAACTTCCAATTTAAACAGTTTCCTAAAACAACATAAAGTACTTGAACTAACAGTTGCTACCAGCAAATGATTCTCTACTCTAGTGTACCATATATCCTAAAATTTACAAAAAAAATTAAAACTACTACTCTTTCATTTGAACAGCAGTTTTGCAGATTATATCACAAAGCCACAAGTTAAGATGCCCACTCTATATTCTGATCTGCAATTCATACTGAATTTTCTTCAATCTTCTTTCCTGCATATTTCTAGAAATGCAATTATTTGGGTATGTGGCCTTTACATTCTTTTGGTTATCCGAACTGCAAAAAGCTTGATATTCTTCTGTAGGATCATATCTTATACAGGGCTTCCGTTTAAGAGAACTCATCAGTACAAATTTTTTAAAAAAAAACAAAACCCCCCCAAAACTTGATTTTTTTTTTTATATTTGCAATGCAAAGACATTTTCCAGTGCACTGGTCATAGACTTTGAGAAAAGTTTTATTAAAGTGAAACGAAGAAATACTGAAAAAAACCCCAATTTCACTTTAAGATTACATCCAAACACTGACTTGTAGTCAAGCAGCAGCACTTCTACACAGCAAAGACAAAAAAAATCTTCTTAGCAGCTCAGTTCTCATAATTATTGCAAGAAGAAGACAACTGGAAGAACATATCTGTAAATCAACTTATATAGAATTTTTAAGGTAATTACTGGCAATTAAAAAAGAACATATTTGCACATTCAGAAAAAGTCCTTCTGAGCAATCAATGAAACTTATTGAATGTAAGATAGATTTGGGGTTGGGATTTATTTAAATCTGTGAATTAGAGGCAGGTTTGTAAGCAGCAGTACAAAATTTTTCAATTATAAACTTGTAAGACCCCAGACATTTGTAATAGTAACAGGCAACTGCCCCTGCTATATAATGTAGCTTGGATCATGCTCCTCCTGCATCCCTTCTTCAAAAATGCTTATGAGTTTATATGAACTTCAATATATGGTGTGAACACTTTTATAGAAGCCAAAACAATTTTGATCAAATTAATAATACAGAACATAGTAGTGAAAGTGCAGTAGCTTGGAGTCAATGACCCAACTAGCAGCAAGGGTATAATTTAAAGTCAGAAATTTCCAGTGCATGCACCGTTAGCCACAGTGAACCTGTTACTGCTCTAAAGGGAATTGTTTGCCTCTTATTAGATTTTCTACAGCACAGCCATAAGTGATAAATGTACTGCTGTACTCACTGTCAAGTTAATCAATGCTGCCAAAGTTTTGTTGACCTAACAGTAATCCATAAAGTGAGCGGCATTTTCTCTATCCCTGTGACATCTCGGTATTCAGTAGGGATACAAATCTTACAAGAGCTTCTCAAAAAAACCCAACAAACCAAAAAAAACCCCAAAAACCAACCAAACAAACAACAACAAAAAAAACAAAAAAAAAAAAGAAAAAAAAATCAAATCAAAACAAAAAAAAACCCAAAGAAAAGCAGAGGGAAGGAAAAAAAGATATTTTCAAAATTCTGTCTTTAAATTAGCAGACTGTGAGAATGCCTTGCTTCTCTGACAAATTGCCTAAAAATGATGGCCATACAATGGAATCAGTTTGATGGCTAAAATATTAGCAAGTGGATAACTTCATGGAGGATAAAGCCTTGCCTACTAAAAATAAGATAAAAAAGAGCTTCATGAGTCTTTCAAGGAAACAGTTGTGAACACAATTTACATGTAACTATAGATTTGTGCACTGGTTTAAACAGAACACATTGCAGCAATTCTGAAGACAGTAATGTGAAAACAATAATAAAAAATCACCACCAATAAAACTTGTCTACTGCTGTGTCTAGCTGTGATTCACAGTCCATGAGAGGCATCACCACTGGAAAGAAGAAAAAGTCAGGAAACAATCCCTGGTAGAACAAGCTGCTCTCTAAACAAACTGCTGCCATGCTCTCACAAGCAATTATAGACATATGAAATATGAATTGCCATTGATTTTTCTTCTAGAGGTCACTCTGCTCCATGTTTTACGCAGTCTAGGCATTTATTTGGGTGGCAAACTGACAAGTTTTTACAGAATTAACAGAGCAATGTAATCCTTGCTCAATCGCAGGTACTTCATTATGGTTCTGTTTCTTGACACTTGTCCCTCCCAAAACTCACCAGCAAGGGAGTCCTTGATAAAGGTGAGGAACGACGCAATTACTTGTGAAAAGAGACCATCCTAACTTGGTCAGTGAATGCTTATTTACCTTTTCTGGCAGACAAGCAGCATCAGCTGGAAGCCTGCATTTGTCACACCATAGCAATTTTGTGGGCAATGTTCTGATTTGGCTAAAAACTTTCCACATTTTTGATGTGGAAAGAGGGACGACTTCTCCAAAAAAGGAGAAAAAATATTGCAATTTAGCCTGCTAACAGAACCAGAAGAGCTATCTGTATTTCTGTTAAAAATTATCATATCATTAGAATGCTGCAAGAATGCCAAGATGTTCTCTATAAATCCCATATTTTTAATGTTATATTCATACTTAGCAATTACTTGATGTTCCTCACTCAGCAACCAGAGAACTACTTAATTATGGTCAGTAAACTCCAGAAATGAGGTTAAAATTGAGTATCACTCAAATAATCATAATATATGATTAATGAATCATATATCCTGGCCTTTTAGACAGCAATCTTCCTTATTTCTATTATTCACTTTGGCACAAATATTTGGTCTCCATATTTCCCACACAAGAAGAACTCTTAAAAACGCTGTGTTGCACCTCTTCCTCCCAGTTATTCTTTTTCTGAAGGGTCTGGTTTACCTTACAAGAAAGCTTTAGCATCTGAAGCTAGGTAAAATTGTTATTTAAGTCACATTTCTTGGTGCTTCAATGAAAAGGCAGAACAGTACTATATACAGTGGTACAGAGAGTTTAATCAGACTCTAGACTCCAAAATGAGCAAATAAAAGTGAGTATGCCATCAGATGTGGACATAGCATAAGGATTCAGAAAGGATTTATTGTAGAACTCGAACCTACAAAAAACCTTGCATTGTCTGTTGACTGGCCCCAGAGATGACCTTCAGTATATGATCATCAGAAAACAATACTATGAAAGATATGTAGATTGAATAAATCAGTCAAAGGGACAAAATTAAATTTCAGGAGAACAAAACAAAGCAAGAAAAGGTTGGAAAATGGAGAACTGAAAGAATCTGAAGTTGAAAGAATCTGCTATAGATATAAAAAAGGATAATATGGTGGTTATAACCATTAAATATACTACTGAATATACATGAAAAAATAATTGTCATCTCTCCATACACAGTAACAAATCCATCAGTCTTGTCTGATGATAGACTTCTCTATGACATCCGTGGTTAACATCACTGCTCTGTAAAACTCAGCAAAAACTAATTGACAGACTAAAAAAATTTGGATTCTTTTTGGGATTTTTTCTGCCACTTAAAACTTGGGCTGACGCGTCATGCCTGGCTGTCGGACCTCTTCACCAAAATGTTGTCATGTTGTCTGTACTTTTACATTAATAATACAGTTCCTGAGCATCTACACTGAACCACAGTTATCCTACATCATTAGAGGGCAACTTTGTCATAAAACCCACTAATCTTTATTTCCAATGCCACAAAAAGATCCCAATATCTTTTGGTAACTTACTCTTGCAGTACATGTCCTTGTGATTCCATCTTTTAAAGCTGGACAACTAATTCAGGTCACATAATTAAACTTGCCTGAATTTGATTAATTATAAAAAAATCCCCCTGTAAAGCAGGTAAGGACTACTGCATGGCATTTAAATACAATATCATTACAGAAACACAAATTGCTTCTTAATTGTGAAGTTATACAACTGCTGCTGTTCAAAACTATTAGCACGTATCACTGCATGACCTTGACTGAGTCCAAATACACAGAGAAACATCTGATGGTATAATGTGGAGACGGCTGCTTAAATGCTGCTGTTTGCAAGACTGTAGAGTCTAAATTCTGTGCATGTTCTTTGTTCCTCCATAATCTCCTGTGGCTTTATGAGTGTTTTTTTAATGTGTGTTACATGAGGAACCTTTCCCACTGAACTATGCGTGAGAGCTGAACCCCACATTGAAAACCACACCTGAAAATCTGGATGCCTTGACATCTGAAGAAACTAGGAGAGGTTTCACTTGTCTAATTTCCTTATGATTTCCTGGAGATATTCTGAATATTTTTCAGGCTACCATTACAGGTAAGCTGCTCAGAAAACCATAGTTACTCAGAATACCACTGTGATCTTACTCCTATGTTTGTTAAAGCGTGTCTGTTACCATCAGTTCATGAGTTGATATGACATGATGCTATTATGGTCATGAATGCTGAATTTCTCTAATGATGATAATATTCCAGAAATAAAAAAATATGAAGCTCAAAAAATGGATTATGAACTCCCCCAGTCAGATACACATAACTGGAATGACATTTTCTCAGAAGGTTTTATTGGGAAAGTTATCACTGACCTTTTCATTTTCCTAGAATAGACGTACCCAGTGGGTTGCAACAGCATAAGAAATAAGGTTTTTATCCAACCATTTTAAAACTGTAATTCTGCAAAAGAAGACTCCAGCCACATTGCTGCTGTAAAGGCCAGAGATGCACCACACAAACTGACGCTCTAAGAGAGCAGTTTTAAAAGTTGGCAGCTGGCATATTTGTGCTGTCAATTTATGTGAATGATGCCAACTCATAGAGCAGCAATATAACTTACCTAGCCAAGGTAGTTCTGTAAAAACTGACTTCGAGATTAGTCTGTTTCATGTGCCTTCTTGTTGGAGTACATTACTCCAAAGCAGAATATATGCAACACTTATCAACAAGTGAACAAACATGCACTACCTTTTTTGAACATATTAATACTCAAAGCCTCTAAGTTTATTTCAATATCTAAGGTGACAGAGAGGCTTTCTTCTCATGATGATGTGTGTGCTGTGAAAAGGCAAAATGCTGGAACTTAAGTAGAGCATCCAGGTGCTTTTTCTATGTTTCATCATTCAGAGAAATATCCAGAGCACCCACATGCAGAATGATGTTTTACACCATGTGGATTAATGCAATTTGGCATGCACAGGCAGCTGGAAGAAAGGAACACCCATCCAAAAGGTCTAGATATATAGCAATACATATCTGTACTAAAGGGGAATCAGAACACAGTGTTTAGGCTAAGTCTTTACCAAACACAGGGGTTACTGATTATTAACATAAGCAATGCACACTTGGAGATTACTGTGTCTACAAACACAAGTGTTGTAGTATATGCAGGGTTTTCTTATGCTTTAGATGCAATTGGAATAAATCTTGTGACAGTTCTCAATTGTAGGATCTGTGATTTCCCATGTCTTTTATTTCTATATCACAGATAAAATTTTCCATTGTGCTTAGTGGCTACTCTCAACACTGTTTTGTGGCATCAGTGCTTCTTACTGCTTTACAAAAAATTTGCATTCATTGATAATGTTGGTTCACTCTAACTGCTATACTGAGCTTTGAACTAATTGCTCTCAATTAATCTGTTCCACTCTTTGATAGCTTATTTATCAGATTGGGAAAGATAGATTTAATGGTGCTTGCTGGAAACAAGTTCTTTAATTGGAAATACCCGAGTGCTTAGCTCACTTCGTGCTCTAGCAATTAAGGACAATTTGGAAAAGCGTTTTTCCCCCTACTATTGTCTACTTGATTAGATATCCAAAGAAGCAGACAAAACAAATGACAACACCACCTAGCAATATTGGTTCAAATAAAAGCCCAGCAGCCAAATTACTTACTATGAGAAATGTGAACCATCCCCATCAATTCCAATGCTCTGTTACATTCATTTTGCTGTATCTTTGCCTCCCAAGTAGGTAAATGGCAAAATTTCTTTCAAAATGCATAGCTCTATGCCTGCTTCTATACAATTATCCCTTTCCACAAATAAGCCAAATCAACAGAAGAAATTATTTTTCTTGATTAAGCTCCCACATTTCTCTTGGGATGAAACAAAACAAACAATTAATCTTTCCTTATTTGTTCTCAGAAGAACCCGTATCCCTTAAATGTACAATAACCAGGGTACCTGTGGCAGGCAGTCGGCAGCAATTAGGCTTGTGCTGAAAACGAATGGACTTGAGTCAGAATGCCTAATCTGCTGAGAGTTTCTACAGGAGGGCAAGGTTAGACCAGGAAAATTCCCTTGCTGTAGAAACACTGTTAAAAATTACCACCTGACTTCAGCATAATTAACAAGGTTTGGGAATTTATATGAACTGAGTAATTGAAAAGAATTAGCAAGAGATATATACATTAATCTTCGCCAGTTACAACATGCCTAATGAAATTAAAGGTTCTACTTCTGCTTCACGCTTTGTTTCTGCAAACTTTTTACATCTACAGAAGAAAAAGTACATTAAAGACAATAATAATTATGAGAAATTAAAAAAAAAGAAACTGCACCATGAGCCTCAGTTCTTGAAAATTTTCTTATATATAAGTCACAGTGTTTATCATAATTAACCCTGGAAGTTTCTTATTTTAACCTTTTCAAAGTCGACAGGAAAAATCCATATCAGTTATATATTTTGGCATCATTCAGTAATGTGTATTTGTTTCCAAATGTACCTACACAGAAATCCAAGCCTATCTCAGTCAAAAAATTCTGCAGTGAATGGGTTTAGTGTAAAATGAGCTTTTTTACACTTAACTAAATCTATATTATACTTGGACAACAGATACAATAAGCAGGTAAAAAAAAGAATCAATAGTGATGTGGGTAGAGATAGACAATGTTAGAGATGATAACAAGCATTTGTTATTCTCCTAAGCTACCCATGACCATAGGACCTTCCCCCCTTAGTTCACTCTGAAATCCTTCAACATCTTTCAGGAAGGAGTCATGTAAGACTGCATAAATGCCAAGAAAAGAACAGCATACACACACACACACATATACACACACACGGGAATTATGTCTAATGCAGGAGCATTCAATTTACTGCAGAACCAAAGCAGAAGGCTCGCTGACCATCCTTCCACAACCTATCTGAGGAAGACTACTTATCTCTTCCTCTGTTCACCTCTCTTAGTTACTGATAGACTAGCTCTCATGTTTTGCTTAGCACTCCTTCTTGCAAAGAATTTTTCTGTTCCTCTGCTCCTTCCGTTCAACATCAAAAGCAGAAGGTCAAGAATTACTGCTTATTTATTTCAGTATATTTCTGGTCACTCCCTGTGATTAGCTACAGCTTCTTGGGTTTTGTTTGTTTGGGTTTTTTTCCAGAATGGTCTATGTTAAATGATACAATGTTAGACAATAAAGTTATTATGGCACACTAGAATCAAGCTTTAATTCAGCTTCCCTATGTATAAGAATTTATTTAACATTGCTTACATATTTAGCATCCTATACTACTTTTTTCCACAGATTGAGTTCTTCATCCAAAGCACATAAGTGGTTCAGTTATTCAGCAAATATTCCGTATTTTGTTTTCTTCCTCTGGCTTCCAAACACAGCCTGTGCCTTATGTGCAGATTCAAATCCTGCTCTAAAGAAAGAATTATTCACTTCTTAATGAACATTTTTCCCCTGCCCTCATGTGTGATTTATAAATGTGTGAAGAATGTTAATGGGGACCTTCACCCACACAAAGAGTGTATGCAGAAGTATACTACCAGATTGCATAAAGTCAATGCAATCTAGGTCTAAACTACATTCTAATTCAGTGCTGTATGCTACTGAATAACCTTAACAAAATGTAGTGTGTTAAACTACACATGCAATAATAAAATACTCCTTCAGTAGAAAATAAGTTTATCCCTTTATTAGCAATTAATTAACTTTACAGACTAATCCTGAAGAAAAAGCCCTAAGATTAAACTTGCTTTGAAAGTCCAATTTAAAAAAGCAATAGTCATTTGTAAACAAAAATATAAGAATTACCTTATGTAAAACAGCACAGAATAGGACTTGAAAATGTGTTTAAAATGCTATGGATTGATTAAAAAGTTGGGGGAAACCTGAGTCTACCAAACTTCAGGTGGTGATAATAAGACTGCGGAAATGACTGCTCTCTCCCTCCTTCCTACTGTACAATAATGGAAAAAAAAATTTTTTACTCCCCTCCATCTTTGCAAAAGAGCACAATCAAATCTACTAAATATCTATTAAAGAAAAAGAAAATTTATTGCCTACACATCAGATGTAGAGCTGCAATCAGGATAAGGAAGGTGACCACATTTTCTTTCATCGCAGCTAATTGAATTAAGTATCTCATACTTTGTATGGCTTTAGAAGGAATCATGGCTGTTACAACAGTCATCAGCAGACTATAGCAGTGCGCCAGCACTGAGTTTTAATATCCTTAGTTCTGCTTTCATAGACTGTGACTTAGAGAATTTAATTTCTTACTCTGTCCTCTTGAAATGTTTTTCAGTTTTTCTGAGCATATGCAATCATGACAGAGACCATTTCTTACTGTATGGAAATGCATGATTAGTACAATTTGATGTTCATCTTAACTTGAGAAAAAGTGTGTAATACAATATCATTATGATACACAGTATAATGAAAAGAGAACAAGCACTTAGACATGGTTTCTAAACATGTCACAACTACTTATGTAAATTCTGTGCTTAACTAAGTAAAATTTATTTTGATCACCTCTAACATGTAAAAGTAAAATTAGAGTTCATGCAGCACAATTCTATACAGCAAAACCAAACAAATTATTGAAGATGAAGGAAAAGAAATATTAATCATAAATCACAACAGTTGAAAAGCAAAAATTCAACTCTTAAAACACAAACCAGGTAATTTTCTGAGCATGCTTGAAAAATGCTTCAAATAATTCTTCATAAATCTCTGCAGACAGTCTTAATAAATGCCTCTCCTTTAAATTATCTACAGAATTATTTTGCTTCCCTGTTTTCTTTGGCTTTCTGCTTTCCCTTAACAAATATGCAATCCTGCATGTGTCAGGCACACTTCTTTAAAATCCACAGCCACCTAAACCCAGCTATGTATCTTTACCACCAAAGAAACACGTATGCACAACAGAATCTTAAAAAAGCCAGTCGCAGCAATGATGGATTTAAGTTATTAACCGATCAAAAAAAGATGGATGGTGGTCTGCTTTTCTTAATCTACATCATCATCTAGATCTATTTAAGGATATGTGGTACACTAACAAACTTAGTTAAGGTTTCGATAAAATCAGTAGAATAATCTGCCCTGTTACATTGAGACTGTATCGATCAATAAAATCACTTGTACTAGGAAAGTACTGTTAAGTACTGACAAGCCCAGCCATTAATATTATTTAACACTCCGCTCACAATCTTTAATGAGGACAAAGAACATTTTGTCTTTTTATACTTATCATACCATTGCTTTTAGAAATCCTTACAGGAGCTGTTCAGCCTTGATTACTGCACACTAAATGGAATTAAGAGAAGGAAGAGACTGAATAATTTTGGATAATGGACAGAATTTTCAATGTGATTAATAGACGTAGGTGATTCAACAGACTTTCCAGCAAAACATCAGTTAAATCTTATTTCACTGAATCCAACTGTTTTTCACAACTTTCTAATGCTAGACCCTTTCCTCTCAGCATACTCACCCGCATTTGAAACAAAACTGGTTTCCAGAAACAGCAATCAGGAAGATAAGCATCTGTTCTGGACTTGATGGGAATTTTTTCTCTTCAAATAAGCCAATTTGATCTTAAATTAATTAGAAACAGATCCTAACAGTGAATGTGTACTTAGGACAAAGGGAAGGACAGCCTCTGCAGAAACCTTTGTGGTGCCTAATGAATGATACGAGGAAGTCAACGTGATTTCTGTTCAGCTCCTGCTCTCAGACATGGGGAATGGTTAAACAGAAGCCTAGTGGGAAAAAACCCCACAGGTCAGGCTCACAGAACTAGGTGGAAAAGAAAAAAAATAAGCCCACAGTTTGAACAAAATTTTTATAGCTTAAAATTTCAACCTCTGAATTCAGCTTTTAAGTACATTATCAAGTACCTCCCATGGGTAAAGCATTTGGTCTGAAAATGCATTAGCCTTTACAAGTGGCTTTGCACAGTCAAATGACCTGCATACCTCTGTATATCTCTACAGATACATCTCAATGATTCAAACTCGTTTTCTCAACCATACAATTAACTCTTTTTTCTTTTTAGTGTTCGAGATACATACAGGGCTCAGTTCTTGAAAACATATTGATGTTTAATCTAGTAACAAGCTTAATGACAAGCATGTCTCTAATTACTGTAAGGATTATATAAGAAAGGTCATTGCCTCAGACTAAAGATCCATTTAGCACTGTATCCTATATTCCAAAATGGTTATAAATGGGTACCAAGGAAGAGTATAAATGTGCAAGACTAACATATAAGACATTTTTCTTCAAAACTCCATCAGCTTCAAAAGTTATTTCCAACTAGAGGGCCTTTTATGCTCGATATACGCTGTCCTTTCATATACTCTTCCAGTGTTCCAATTGAACTAACTCAAATTTTTGTGTTCACAAAACCCTTTGGCAAAGGTACACAGGTATATAGGACCAATTAAATGCTTGATACAGAATGGATTTTTGAGAATATAAAGGAAGAACGATTATAATGAATATTAACATTGACAGAATGGATAAATGTGATGAACTGCACAGAAATAAAATCTAAATAGTTGAAATATCATTGAATAGTTCTAAGTTCATTTTGCCATTGCATTTCCAGAATTAAATAGCAACAAACTTGATTCATTTTTATTGGGCAAAAGCAATCAAATGTCTCATAAAAGTGCATGTATCACACACAGAGATCTCAATAATTCTGAACAGCTCCAAGAGCACCAGTTCACCTCTACAGACATTACATATGTAACCTCAAAACCTGTTACACTTAGAAAGCACTTACAGATTACTTCTGGCTCTAGAGTGCTGTATCAGCTTAAGCCACAATCAAGATCTTCCTGTCTTTATATGAAGTTCTAGTTTTTGTTCTGCTTAAGAGAGCTTAGATAACTTTATGTACTATCGTGGGACAATTTTTACCTCTACTTCACAAAGAGAAGTGAAAACAGTGAAAAACTATGAGTGTCACCAAGGATTTATTTTCCTCAAATAAATTTATTTTCTTTTCTGATCCTACTCCAGGCAAGAGAGTACTGAAGCAGGATTTCAGCTGCAGTTACAGAACAAGAGTATTTGGCTATTGAAAGGCAAACCTCTAGCAAACCTTCTATGAGGAGTACTTGCACACTGTCATCAGGAGCCCAGATGCCTCATTCTAGAGCAGAGATCTCTCCAGTCTTCCTCACAATGGACAAGGTTATAAATAGCTGAGTTCAAGCCTTCTGGTTAGAATAGCAAGATGTCAACAGAAATTGAATCAGTTAAGCAGTGAAGAACTAATGAAACTTCCCATGAGGTGATAAAAAACTCTTCTTCTTCACAATTAGATAAAAAACCCTGAGAAATCACATTAACACAACCCCCAAAGTGATAGTGAAAAGGGGCAATGACTGAAGCTCAAGGAATGCATAATTCTTCTCTCCAGCTGCAATATGAAATGCTGTATTAGGTCTGAAATGCTCTGCAACAGAGCTTTCAAATCAACAAAAAGAACCTTTCAGTATTTTTTAGCTGAATCTAAAACTTTATTGAAGTAACATCACAAAACTAGATCAACTTAAGAGAAAACAAGTCTAAAAGTTTGTTCATAACCACTGTCCACTCAGGAAAGGTTATTTATTTATTTAAACTTTACCACAAGGAATTTTGTATCAATGCCTATTGAAGTAAATAAAGAAAATCATAGTAGTCCATGAAGAAATGACACCTTGAGCCAAAATTTCTGTATGATAGTTTTTCCTCTGCAGTCACTAACTACAGAAATAGCTCATTTGTCTTCATTTTTTTAGCAGTTGCTGTTGAACTGTTGCCCCCAAAAGAGTAAAAAACTGCAATATAATAATGTGTGCTTTTTTTCCTTATATTTCTGACGAGCTTACTCATTATTACATCCACTGTTTTCCTAACTCCACCCTGCTGGAAACTAAGACAGCTAAGGAGTATAGGATTGGATTTTAATTTCTTAAAAGCAAAATCATAGAAGATATGGTTTTACTTATCTTTTCAGGAAGGATTGATAGTTAAAATATTTTTAAAGAGAATTGCATTTTGAAGAATACTGAAATATAGGTCAAAGAGCTTCTTAGATCTCCAGATTATTTCCTTAAATGGAAAACAAATCTCTAGTCCAGTTTCATAAACGCCATAATTCATTTTTAAGATTTGGATTCCTGAAACTGCTGGAATGTTGAAGTTCATCAAGACTTCACGTCTCACAGCCAATGAGAACTTTAACCAATCTTATCTCCAGGAATCAGGACTGTTCTCTTTGTAAAAAGTTCAAGAATAAATAAAAGGCAAGTATGTTTTCTTGACCTCAGCCAAGAGAGAAATATTAGCTCTACATATTAACTCTGGTTAGAGATGTATGTACATAGAGACCATACATATATACAGAGCACTTCAGAAGGTCTATAGTTCTCTGTTTTTTATTAGAGCCTTGCCAGTCACAAGAAGAATTTCTTCAGGTCACCCAGACCACATGAAATGAGTTAGTACACTGAAACTAACTAAAAGTATGGGCCTCCTTCAAAATCTTTTCCTATAAGCAAATCATTTTAGTGAAGACTAGCAGCAGCTACAAACTCTCATGCTTAAGTATGGGTGCCACTTCACAGTGAATTCTGTTAACGATGCTTGTTATCTTGTTGGACTGATGATATCAGCAAATGATGAGATTTCTTCAGCCCAAGGGGGTTAGAAAATATCTATTCCATTGAACTTTAAAAGGCAGACCTGTCAAAGGGCAAGTCCCTGGGGCAGACAGACTGGATGGCAATAACATCCAGTGTCAGCTTACTGGGACAAGGATATGACCTAACTCCAAATGAGCAGGTGGCTAGATCAAATTCTTCCCCATTACCAATTCAGAGGAAATAAGCTCTGTAAAAACTGCTCCTCCAATAGTACATCATATCAAATGTATTTGTAACAAATACTAATCTGATCCAACGCAGCTGCTTTGATAGCCAATTAGATAAGGTCCCTCCAGTGCCATACTTAGGAATCTCACCAATGTCTTCATGTCCAAAATAAAACCCCAACTACCTGTTCACTCAGTCCATCTACAAAATTACTTACTGAACTCATACACAGTAAAAACTATGGAAGAGGGAGCTTTTCAAGTGATTTATATCTCCTTTAAATACACATACAAACTAACTTCTGAATTGCTTTGTGATAACAGTCAGTCCAAGGTTGGAAAGTGCATAAAAAAACCCTCAAAGCAAAGAAACACCATCCAGAAGCTACAGTACTGGTTATCAGCCTGCTCCATCATTTTCCACACTTACCTTCACCTTCTGGTACTTTCAAGCAAATACATTTATCCATGCTCACTACTATGAGGAGTCACTTTTCAGGGCAGGTCCTTTTGGCAGCCCTTCTCAAATTATAGGTGCCTTATACAAGTAGCTGCTTAAAATCCTTATCTTCTACCCTTCTTCAACAACAAACTCCTCAGGAAGCTCATCAAGAGAAGGTATTTCTAACCACAAATAAACATTATCTAAGTTCAAATCCTGCTACAGTCTAAAACTACTGTCAGGAGAGATTTCTGTCAGCAATACTGTAACCCAGTCATTTATTTTACAAATTTTAAATCAAAACCACCTGGATTCTCATCTCTGCTCTACGGCAAGCTACAAGCTCAGACATACAAGTAAGTAACTATAAAGTTACCTAGTTGATGGCCACCACAAGGTAATCAAAGCTGGTTTAGAGCTCTTCTACTGGCAGTAATAGACATTTTGAGATTTAGAGACCGAGGGGAGACCTCATTGCGGTATTTATCCTTATGAGGGGAAGCAGAGGGGCAGGCACTAATTTCTTCTCTGTGGTGCCCCGTGACAGGACTCAAGAGAATGGCCTGAAGTTGTGTCGGGGGGGTTTAGGTCGGATATCAGGAAAAGTTCTACACCCAGTGGCTGGGCACAGGTACAGGCTCTCCAGGGAAGGGGTCACAACACCAGCCTGACAGAGTTCAAGAAGTGTATGGGCAATGCTCTCAGGCACATTCTTGGGGTGTCCTGTGCACCCCAGGAGTTGGACTCGATGATCCTTGCAGGTCCCTTCCAATTCAGCTTATTTTGTGATTTTCTTATTTAGCAAAGACTAAACCAGCTCAGCTTAAGTCCTTTGTGCTGTAAATTAAGATCATGCACAGAGACATTTACCATGATTAGCAGAGGTGCAATAGCTTATTTCTTCACACTAATTTGCTTGAATGTTTGGGGCCACAATCTGTCATTCACTTATCTTTGCATCTGTTTCCTCATTAATAAATTAAACATAATCCTTCTTTCCTCTTGTCAGTCAGTTGATTGTTCTCAGTATTCACAAGGACTCTGTAAATATTATTATAAATGCAGTTGAATTACTAAGCATATTAGTGCTTCTAGTCAATGGTTTCATAATATTAAAAACTGAAGTTGCAAATTCCAATCAAACTTGTCAAATATTAAAGTCTTACTTAAAATAGTGTAAGATAAATCATTTTTTCAAAATTCCATGAAAAGTGGTCTATTATAACAAGAAAAAAATCCTGACCCAACCTTTCAAAAACAGAAGTAAAATAAGCAATCTGATGACTATTAGCTGGCAGTGGCTATTGATACATTAAAAAAATTACTCCTTGTAGCTCACAATTTAATAATACTTCATTTATTTATAATTTTTACAACTCTTCAAAAAGATATAATGAAATGTTTCTGAGCTCCTGTCCATCCACTCCAAGAAACAAACAACCTGTGCTGAAAGGATTTAAAAGGGCGGTTTCATCATGAAAAGGTCACAAAGAAGTAACAAGGTGCTGGCACTTTCTGTCTTAGACAGGGAAATGTCTTGCTTTCTTTACTACTTAATGGAGACTGACTCTACTACTCTCATTTCATGTCAATATTTTTATCTGTATTTAATTATAGAAGACTACTTAGTTAAAATATATTGAGAACACAATATGATTAGATCATGTCAGGTACAGGTCTGTATTTGACAGCCATCTGCATGGCATGCTAAAACAAATTCATTGAACCTAACATCTACGTAATTGCTCAGTCTCGGCATAAGGTTCTGGCTGGTTTTATACAAAACAAATAACGACTGCCATGACTTCATAAAACTTCACCTGCTGCACAAGTGGTTGGCTACAAGCACCACCACTGACTAGTGACAGCAGTAGCCAAAAAGCTCCTGCAGATTACCTGAAAATATGTTTGCAATGTTTTACATACATGGTGCTAAATAAAAAACTGATCATGTCTTCTGAAACTGTAGTACATTCCTACACTGTGTTTTGGTAAATGCTTGGCACACTGAAAAACATCTGATAACTGAAATGCCTTTATAGGAAATTTTCATTGTCTAGAATCAGGCTCTAATTATCTTAAAAGTTAAAATTCCACTGTTGATTAATTCTGCTTTCCATTAGCAGAAACAGAAATTAATTACTTTGACAAAAGTATTACTTATTTTTATTCTTGTTTAAATTAATATGCACATTAGTATGGATATAACTTAGAGGCTTGACATGTTTTAAACAGATGATGCCGAGCAGTCCCTTCCAACCTAAACAATTGCATGTTCCTATGACAGCCAACAGCGACAGAAGAGAGGAAGAGTTAATTAAATGTGCAAGACTGCAAAAGAACAGAGTTGACTAACTCTTCCAGTAGGGGGAGATGTTCTTTTACGGTTTATCAGCAATTAAAAAGTGATAACAAAATTACCTCTATATCTTTTTAACAAAATCAACTGCTTAAGAAAAATTGATACATGTGCCTTGGTAGTGATTACGTCCAAAAGAAAGTTGTATGTAAATCAGACAAAAAAAAATACACTGCAAGTGGCTAATGTGAGTAAAAATAGAAGACTGTTATTCTTGCCTTCCTCCCAAACCAATTATGTTTTCACACATTATTTCTCTGATCTCCTTCAGTAAAACAGCATTTGCATTAGTGCAGCTAAAAGTGCAGTGAACTGGGAACATGTTTAGAGTAACACCTTCATCTGGCTTTGCCACCAGAGAAACAGCTGTGAACTTATACCACAGGTCATTTTTAAAGTCCCATGACAATAGAAATTCCATTTATAAATGGGATTTATTCCTGATGTATTTAGATGGCAATACAACTGCATCATTCCTGAAGACTCCTTTTATTATCTTTATCAAAATCATGAACCCTCTAGGTAGAATCTAAGACTTAAAATGAAACTGTCCAATCAACTGAGATTAATATGAGATGACAGGTGCCTATTTCAGCTAGAGGAACAATTCATGTACAACAGAGGGACATGAATTTTATGAGCTGATGCTTCCCAAGTCTGTCCAAATACAAGTGAGCTTATAAATAAAGCCTCCTTATACTTTTTCTGCAACACTTTTGATTGGTACAGTCAGAACAACTTTGGAAAGAATAACATTATTTTCCCCATTTTAGGCAGAGGAAAACAAAGGTTCACTAAAGTCAATCATCAGCCTCTGGAAAAATCATGAAAAAAATGCAAAACAGTCTGATTTTCTAGCTGGTAGCCCTGCTAAGTGAACAGAATCACCACTGCTGGTAAGTGTCCAGATCATTTCCCACCTCTAAAATTGCCTATCAGTGAAACTTCATATTTTCTAATGCTCTGAAAACAGACGCTACTTTTACTTTCAGAAGGCTGCAAGGAGACTCACCTGCAAGTACAACTCCAACCCTTGTCTTCGCTGCTCCAGGACCTTGGGGACCCAGTTTCTCACGTGCTTTGAGGGGATCTCTGGAGTTCTTATGAACTTCTTGAGCTGCAAAAGGAAAAAAATAAAAGGGAAACATAGATTGAAACAAAGTATAATAATGTCTCTTTAAAATAAACAAGTTTCTGTTAGAGATATAACAAAACCTATGCATTAAGGACAATGGCATGGAAATGAAGTTACTTACAATCATCTCCCTGAAGTAACAGCAGATGTCATTCCCACAGGGTGAAGTTAAAAATCTTCCCATTCAGTTTCTCTGGGTAGTAAAGAGGAACCCTACTAACAATTTTTTGTGACTAACAGCCTGCAAATAAAATGGCAACCACTACATGAGAATACTTGAAACTGGAGTTCCCCATTAGACTACCTGGGACGATACCTCCCAAGATCACTACGATATAACCAGAAATTACCTTGCTAAGTGCAGTGAACACACCATGATGGCTTCTAACTCCAGGTTTAGGCAACTATGAACAGGTGTGAGAAGTACAGGGAGGAGTGCTAGCCATTTATCTGGAGATTTGGCAATCCATGCTCTCAAATTGTACCAAAAGATTCACAGTCTGTGTTTAATACCTTACACAGAGAAATAGCAAGATTGTCACTGAATGTATTTCGAAAAGAACTCCGTAACTACTCCTCCAAAGATTCCCACAGGAAAATTTATACATGGATTTATGGAGATCTATATAACATGTAACTACATATATATATATATATATATATATATATATATATATATATATATATATATGTATATATATACACACACACATATGTATTTTATATGTATGCATACTTATGACTGTATACAGATAAACACAAACATATAACCTGACAACAGTAAAAATCCTCTTGCTGGAGCAACAAATTTTTTCAAAACTAAAAAAAAATTAATGTTTTCCTCAAAACTACAGAGCAAAAATAATAACTGAAATAGACTCCATTGCATTTTAATAGAAGGTGCCATTCTTTCTGTTAGATATTGCCTCTGAGTAAATCTGAGGCAAAGAATGCAAGGAAAGAAACTCAAAATTGACTTTGACATGCATACCCATGGGAGACTGAGAATTTACATTTCATCTTTGAGCTTGCTGAGATGTCACTATAGGAAAAAGCAGTGGCAACATATCAACGTCTCTGCAATCACAAGTACTGAAGCTGCAGCCAGGAAACCTCAATTGCTCTGGAAATATTTTGCAACTTCCTTATATCTTAACAGTGCGAAATTACAATTAAACGTGAAGTGAGAAAAACAACACTCCAAAATAAAACTCCAAACCTAGGTATGTTTACTGACTGATCTCAAAGAGAGAATACACCCCCCCGTTTTTGCCTCTAAACTGATTGCGGATGTTGAAGAAACTACGGTCACTGCTGTTGCGAACTATGACAGCACCTGCAGGTGAGCAACAAATGAGGAGAATGCTCCAGATGAGTGCAGACAAATCTGAAACTATACAAGCATCCACCAAGACCTACTGCTTATGAGATAAATACTCTGTGGCTGGTAACTCAGCTGGTGATTAACAATCCTTTTGTGCTCTTGTGGCCCTGTTACATATAAAACATCCAAAACCCGATTACTTGATGTGCAGGCATAGATACTGGTTTTAAGTATAAAGCCAATATTACACAGATATACAAAGGATATCTTTGTATAGATACCTTTGTGCAAAGGCCACTTTCTTGTGCTTACAGTAATCCAGTCATATATATCACTATTAATAATTATAGCAATGTCAAGGAATATTAAGCAAACCCACAGATGCATTAGCTGTATTGCTTCAGACTTGCCCCTACACAAACATATTTATCTGAGGACTATTGCTGCCTATAATACTTTCCTGTCTGTAACACTGACCTAATGCCTATTGACATACTGTGGCTTCTGTTTCCTGAAAGACTTGAAGATGGTTCACATTATCAAATAAAGAGTTATTTGTCCAATTGTGGAAAGACAATATGATCTACAGTATACACTAGTCATTCTAAAATTATAGACAACTTGTAAAACAAGATGTGTCAAACTTCACATTATTACAAATTTCAATGCAGTAGTTTTAACACTGTCACCTTTTAGCATTATTGTACTCAAATAGAACTAACAATACTTAATAATGTATAAGAAAAGAAGTATAAAAAGATATTTGTGAATAAATATGAACAAATTCTTATATTTTAAACTATGTTATACACCTAGAAATAATTTAATTCTTGCTAAAATACCTTTCCACATGAGTATAATCCACTTATGTTCAGACTTACATATAATACTGTAATGTGAATGGTGCATAGCCTGACAGACAAGGTTTGTTGTTCATAATCAGAGCAAAGCAAAATGGCCTATGCAAACTATTTCATAGAAGCCAACAGCTGTGGGTGGTTTCTGTCAAAAGAATAATTTGTACTCCTGGTGTAACGCAGCAGTCTTGAAAATATTTTACACCTTTTCCACTACAGCCAGATTGCACAGGAAGTGGGGCTTTACTCTTTTACACAATTGGAATCTATGAAAAATTGAGACCAAGGAGGGAAATCCAGACATGTTTTTGGAAACGGCTTTGTTTAAAATATATGATTAATCAAAACATTGATTGGCATTCTTATGAATGAATAATGTCTTCTGTGAACAACAGAGTCCTCCTTCCTCCAAACAATACCAGTGATGCATGTTGTTCTCCATTGAAAGGCATGATCTCCTCATGAGCCTCTACATCCATTTTCTACCACAGCTGTTCTCTACAGAAGCTTTGTTTCTCCTACTTACTAGAGATATCTCCAACATTAAGGTCACCTTGAATATGCAGCAAGTCGAAAGAGACCTTTCCAACTGCCATGTACTCACAGCAATTTAGAATGAAATGTACATTTTAAATTAAACGGGAAGAAAGGAACAAAAGATAAATACCGCATTGGCATGCTGATAGCAAACTGATGCAAATGCTTTCTCTAGGACTTCTGTAACACTGAAAGCACTAAGACAGGTTCAGAGCACAAGCTGTTCAACAATACTAACCAAAATTTTACAACTTCAGAAAGTAAGACTTAATAAAAAGGTATATTGCTGACAAAATATGCCCTATGTTTTGCATCTGCGCAGGGAACAAGTAAGAAAAAGTCTCCATTCATTTTCAGAGAAATATAAACAGGCAGCAAGTGAATGAGAAAATGAAACAAATTGAAACGTAGTGCAAAGGTTAGAATATCTGTTTTTCAAGTGGGTTTATTTTGCTGCTACTTCTGCAGAGAGAGAAAGAGAGCATCATTTATGATTCTTCTGGTGTTCTAAGAAGTCTCTGCAAAAGGAGTTATTCCAGTGAAAGAGGTGTACAAGAAGACAAAACTGAGAATGAGATTGCAGTCATTTGAGGCTTTTATGTGGAGTAATTGTGCAACTCCAGAAATTACACTGAAGTTAGACCTGCTGTCCCATCTGTCTGGACAGAAGGCCAGTTATGTGATGTGGAGCCTCCACCAGTTCTGCTACCTGTCCATCCTGTGATGGGCTGAGAACAAGCCTGAGTACCCCCTCTGCTTGGGGAATTGTGTCAGTCTTGCAGTCGTTGCAGCTGGATGATGACTGTGTGGAGCATGTCACCACACCTCTACAACATGAGTAGGAGTGGCTCTGCGACATCCAGCTGCCCATGACCTCCATAATGCTGGAGCAGTGCATATGTGAGCTTCAAGAAGGAGTGCTCAGGTGTCCTGTGGGTGGCATCCAGCCTCCAAACTCATTGAACCACTTCCAGAACCATGCAATTCTCTTCCAGACACTACAATCCTCGATCCATCAGGAGATGGAGACGTTTGGCAACAGTGTTGGAAGAGCCATGGCGGAAGACACTACCACAATTGTCCCAATCAAAAACAGGATGGATGCAGAGCTGCTGGGCTGGATGCTGGGGATGTCCCTCCAAAACTGCACAGCGACATTCCTGCAGCAGCATGCACATGCTGCTGTGTAACGCAGCAGCAGAAAGGCCACTTCTTCCACTGCTGCTGCTGGGGATCCTGGCAGACACCCCTCTGCTCCCATTGCTATTCCTACAGAGCAAGAAGGGCCCAGGCTGAATCAGGTAAGGCTCTGCCCAGGGCTGCCACTTCCAGATGGCACAGTAAATGCTGCCCTGAAGGAGTTCAGACAAGTTTGCTTAAACCTGTACACCTGAGAAGGCTGGCAAAATCATCCTCTATAGTACCAGGTAAATGCTTCTTTCCTGAGCTAATTCAAGACCACCAGCAAACACACTGGTGGGAATAAACTCCTCTGACACAGCACTGGCAGGAGTTGTAGATACCCATGCTGATCTCTGTTGTTTGCAAAGGAAGCTTTTCCATAAAGAAGGCAAGCAGCATCAGTCAAAATAGTTGATTGTGCCCACACTCCACTCAGACCTACAAACCAAAAGACATTTAGTTCACCCAGATCCTAAGAGTCAAGCTCTTCATTACAGCCTCACTGCTGGTAATGGGCTGCAATGTTCCTCCAGTTCTCTTTCACAATATTCAGCCTCCATAAAGAAGAAGAAAAGGTAAAGCTTGCCTTTCAGCTGCACAACTGCACAGCAGCATCCAGTTCAGCTTGGAGAGAAGAAATCATACTTTTGCTTTAATATTGGTGAGATCAACTTAAAGAAGTATTAGTGGATAACCAGCCTTAAAAGTACCAAGTTCCCTTCTATATGTCACTAAGATGATTCAGCAGAGAAACTTAGTAGATATTTCATATTACATTAATTGAGATGGTTCACTCAGTCATTTTCGTATCTGGTTTCCTCATGTACAAAAAAGTTGTTTTCTCAGCTTTACATGGCAGGTTAGCAATATAATTTATAGAACTAACAAATTATTTGCCCAATCGGAATAAAAAACCCCACTGTATTTATTTGCAGATGGAATGTGACTTATTTTGTGACTTTACAACAAGTCACAACAGACAGCATTTTAGCCATACAGCATGTAAACAATAATCAAAAGAAAAGGAGACTTAGAAACACCTGAGAAATCAAATCTACAAAACAGAAAAAAACTTGAGTTAGAAATTAATTTCTAGAGGCATGAATCACAAGATGTATTTAAGATAAATGATGTATAACAATTACAAGAGAGAGGCAAACATCACAGAGGGAAAACAAAGCTACAGCTTGTAAAGAAAAAGATCAGTACCTTTTTATGAAGTGCATGGAATTCACTATACCGCTTCTCCACAAAATGTTTCCTTCCACTCATCAGCACTTCTATTTTAAAGACCTAAAAATTATAAATAATAAAAAAGAGAGTAATGTTACTTGCACAAACAGTTCATTGACATGGGTGTAACCGCATATTTTACCACAGTCATTCTAGTAAGTAGTCCCAAAAAAACCCAAGGTGCCTCATGAATTGCAGAAGTACAACAGAGGTTAGTGGCAAATATGGTTGAATCTTCTGTCAACAGGTTTGTTCAACAAACATAAAAAGCCAGCTTAAGCCTGGCTATATACTTTACATTAAAAACTAAGCATTAAAATACCTATATTAAGTATCTATATTTACATTATTCTGATATTAAAACATCAGAAAGATGTAACATACTTTGAAGTAATTAAAAAAAATTAAAAAAGAATGGTAGGAAGAGAAAAAAAAACAGGGAGAAAAGAAACAGAGTTTAATTCTTTTTCCCTTCTTACAATACAGTGTACTAATACATTCACACATGATCAGTAAGAGCTGGATAATATATGCATCATGGTATGCACGGAAGTGGAGAAATAAATCCAAGCACCATATTGTAGGTTAATTTCCTCCTAACCTACAAATTCATCTCTAGTCTCAATTGAACTTGTGCTACATATGCTCTAGGAAAAAAACAGAACCAAACACAAACATGGCAAATGCTTGTTTTCCTTGTATGATACATGTGACAGCTTTTGTCGCTGCCTATGGAAGGTTGAAAGGCCAGGAGGAGCAGCTCTCTGGATCCACTAATTAGTAGTCACTAACATGACATTTTCTTGATTCTCAGGTCAGCAGGTCAGTTTTGAGGGCAAGTGATGAGAAATATTTTGAAGTACTCAAGAAAATACGGTCTGTTAAATGAAGACAAAATCAGCAGAGAAGTAATACAGAAAAGGTGCCTGTTCTATCTAGGAGTTCTTTGTTTTCTGTTTTCCTCAGAAAAGGCTGGAAATAATTATTTTCAGGACAATGAGAAACAATGTTCAGCACAGATGATCACATCAAGACCCAAAACTTAGCCAAATAAAATGTTCTTTGAAATAAATTTACAAACCATGTTTATGCCTGAATGCAGAAAAAAGGCTTTTCTGTCACAACATGCCCAGCTAGCATTGATCAGAGCAAACACTAGATACTGTACTGGATAAACACTTTCTATTGTCCACTAGAACCTGCCTTTCAAATAGGTCAAAATGCTATGGTTTTCACTAACTAGTCAAACAACATTAAAAACAGACAGCATTTTATTTAATCCAGACTGAAATGCTTTTACCTTTGTTTGAATGCAGCGTGGATAGGTCTACAGTCATTTCACACCAATATTTACATTACCAAAATTCGTTTGGATAGCTGTAATGACTTGTGCTACATTCTATGTCTTCAAATAGGACTATGTCTGTGTCCTAACAGTACAAGAAGACAACCTTATTTGGGTGCACTGATTTCAACCCCCCCCTTCTATCTATTTGGACTACTTTGGAAGAACAGCCAGTGGCTACATACACATGAAAAAATTCCAAGGCACCCTGAGGAATATTTTATAAGTTCAGTTTTGTAAAGAGAATCATATGCAAAGGAAGATCAGTGTAGACATTTTTCTTTAGTTAAAACTTGACATCCTAATTAAATAAGAGGAAAATATTATTTACATTTCATATTCTACACACTATATGAAAGAAATAGTTCTGCAAGGAATAATTTGTTTTGGATTACACAGGAATGAAGGAGTTTTAAGGATAACTTGTTGGAAAGAATGGATAACAAAACATGAAAATAGCTAAGTGAAAAGTGACCATGGGTGTCTAGCTAAGGTATTGCAACAGTTTTGAATTTACTTGATATTAAAAATCCAGGAATTATGAGGAACTCATAACACCCACTTACACCTCAGTCAGTTAAGAGCCACTACTTTAATTTTAGCTATTGGCTACAGGGTTTGCCAAGCAATTTGGAGAAGTCTAGGAGACTTCTGCCTCAGCTATACGCACTCCCTTGCAAGGTAACTTTCTTGTAAATCACAGGTTGGCACATGCAATCCCATTTTGGTTTTATTCCTATGTCTGTCTTCAGAGAAGAAACTGTCCCTCTGAAATCTAAAAACCTGTCTTTTCATAAAGGAGAATAGTTGGAATATGTGAAATATACATCCCTACGTGGACCTTCTTTTCAAAGCATGTATCTGTTTTGTTCTGTGTTTCATCACTGGTTGAGGAACCACATAAATGACTTCAGAACACCAAAAAGTACCCTGCATTTATTCTTCCTCCTGTTTTAATTACAGTTTCATAATTTTTGCTAACGTCATGACATTGAACAATATATTTCACAGTTACTTTCTCAAAAGATGCAAGAAGAAAGAAGCACAGCTTTGCATGCAAAGTAATGTTATTTCAAGATAGGGATACTGCCACTCTTATACCCTCAACTCCTTGCACCAGTATAGAGGTTTTAACTTTGCCCCTTACTACCCAGAAGCCTCAGATCCAGCTTTATGAGACACCTAAAATTTACAAAACCAACAACTCTGCTATGCTTGAAGTTGAATATTACTGTTTGAAAACAAAACCATGCAAATGATGTTTCTAATCTGTGGCACCTATACTTCAGAAATACAAAGCAATTTGTGGTAAATAAGAGGACAACCCAGAAATGGTTTTTGCTTCATTTAAATCTAAATACTAAACTGATTTACAAAGTAACTTGTAAAGCAGAAATGCAAATAACTGAAGTAAAACAATTGCATTTATGGACTTTATATTATTTAATGACTTTATTTAGACTGCATAAATTCCAGGTTTGCCTCCTCACTATTTACAAGATCAGAATTCACAAGAGCAAATTAAAAGCATATAAGCTAGTTTCTGTGCCACTGTTTAATAAAACGACATGGTTTTGTGTGAAAGACAAAAAGATACATTAAGTTGGGAGAAAGAGATAGGATCTCTTCATGGATACAAAATAGCTACAGGCAAATCTTGCACAAATTTAACTGAGCAATTGCAGGCCCTGGCAGAAAAACAATGTAAGGAAACTGGTGAACATAGATGAAAGTGCCAAAATAAAGACGGAAGAACTATGAGGGAAAAATGCAACAGTGCTAGGAAATTACTTTTCTTGTAAAAATGTTCATGTTTTTTGAACAGATAACTCTGAAAAGATGTATGACTTTTTATACGTGACAGATAGTTAAATGAAAAATGCAAGAATTAATCTCCGAATGAGACAAACAAAATACTTTTCCCGTAGTGATTGAAATGCCAAAAATTACACTGCACTGAACCATTTGCAGTTCACCCTGACTAGGACATAAAGGACCACAGATTTGAAGACGCCAATTAGAAAATTCTAAGAGTACTTTGAAACTAGAAACATCTCAGTGTTTTTGGTTGCTGCCACAATAGTTACCAGTGATGTCTGCACATAGCTAGAAGATCATAACCCATTAAAAGCATTCTTCCAAAAAGGCTTCAACCCACATAAATGATGTATAGGGCAAAAATCTCTGAATTGAATATCAGTATGAATAATGCCAATCTTTTAAACTAGCAGAATTGCAGATCTGCCACTGCAATTCATAACCATCAAACTTGTGATGAAAATTTCAGAAGAAGAATTCCTAAGGTCTTCATTAATAAAATAGCAAAAACTTTCAAGTCTGAGTACAAAACAGATGTATTCAGATTTTTTTTTTCCTCTTCACTTTGTACCAATTATATGGATTGTATTCAGAGGCTGGAAACCATTTTCTTATTTTCTTATTGTTAGCAACTATGCCTAATTTTGCCATTTTTCTCAATTTATCTGTTTCTGATCATTACCAAACCTCTAACTAAATGGTACTTTTTCAATATTTTCAAGAAGAACACATACATTTCTCTTCTTGTTGCAGAAACTGGACAGTACTCATAGCAACTAAACTGGATTACATAAGGGCAAAAACCTGGTACTGTATCACTGTGAATTTCAAGGACAGAAAGCACAAATGGAAAAAAACAGGAACTAATACGAAGTACAAAAACCACCCATGGTGCCCACAAGTGCATATCATGAATTGTGGGTTCCACTGACACTGCTCCCCTTCAGTTCTCACCTATGTCACATGTGTACATTGGATAAAAAACATCTTTTATCTGATAATTTGATGCAAAAATATGCAGCTCCAGTAAGTTAGTCTCGAAAAATCCTACAATGATAAATTTAACCAAAAAAATGCAGACAAGAATGACAAACATGGCCATGAGTAGGGATGAAAACTAACAAGTATAGTAACATCTCAGCTTGGTTTTCAATTGCATAAGAAATACATAGATGGCTGTCACAACACTCATGGAAATTATGTTAGCTACACAGTTTATTGTAAGTTAATACAATCAAATTGTGTATATTTATACATGGAAAAGTGAATTGCAAGAATTTTGAAAAATTACAATTGAAAGAGATTTGAGGAAGTCTCATTTAGATAAGGAGATACAAAAAACAGAAGCAGAAAAAGATAAATTTACAAAACCCAGATACATTTGTCTAACATTCCCCAGGCAGGAAAACCCCACAAAATTCTAGTGTCATGTTTTTATCTCTCAAGACCAAGCTTAGTGACCCTAATATTATTTAATATATTACTTACAGAAATAAATACATCCCTTCAGATGCTTCAATATATTTGACAGACTTTTGTCTGAGGAGTAGCTAATGCATTCAAAGTGTCAAGAAAACTCAACCTTAAACCTTTGCCATGGCCATATGGAAAGAATTCCAGAGCAAATGAAATGACAGCTACGGTCCATGAAACACTAATAGGATTTCCACATGTTTAGTGTTTCATTATTGCTCAGACAAAGGCACATTTTCTGTCTCAGTTGTGTTACTACTACAACTAGAAGAAGACCGCAGAAAATAGTAGAGATAAAAAGGTAACTTTAAACCTCTTTCTATCCTACTGTTTCAGAGGAAAACAATATTCTACACAATCCGTTAAGAGTGCCTGGGTGGTGGTGGTAACCAGAGATGCATGTAGCTGCAACAGCAATTCAGCATCTAGGAGTGTCAGTGCCTCATGGCAATGCTCCATACTTCTGAATGCCCTCCACAGCAGAGGCGGAGACAAGGACAGTATTCAGAGCCAATTCAAACTTCAGAGCAGCCTTGATAAAACCGAATCTCACTATCCCTCAAATGAAAACACATTAACTTATTCTGACTTCATCTTTTGGAAAACAGGGCAGCAAAACTCAGTTGTGCCATGGGCACAAGACAGCTCAAAGGCATGGAGGTGGACATGGGTCACAGAGGCATGAGGCAAGGGAAATCTTCCTTTTGTTCTCCAATCATACTCCCTCCAGTTCTAGTTCTACTTTGTCTAGCACCAAGTGTTCACTTTGGTTATCAACCCCATTTCAAGTTAGTGAGACTTGAGACCTTCTGCTCCGTGGGTGGATTGTTTATAGTCACATCTTTTGACTCCTCTCTTTAGAAATTGTTTTTCTACACAAGTGGCCCTTACATGAGCTCCTGCAGTCTGCCCATAAGGAAAGGGCTCCCTTTCTGCTGCAGAACTGGGAACAGTAAAGAAGGATGCAGTATAGCCCTGAAGAGACCAGTTTGCTCCATTTGCTTTTGCTTGGGGCCCCAAAGAAGAGATGAGAGTGTGTACAAGAGGCAGTAATGGAAAAGAAGTGAATGCTTGAGGAATCGAGTGTTGGGAGGGAGTATGAACAGAGATGGAGCTAAGAGTCATCCATCCTTCCTGGTATCATCTTCACACATACTGAACTTTTTCCTGATGGCTATGGGAGCAGGCAGGAAGCCAGAGCTGCACTGGGGCAACTCAGCTGGCGCAGACTTTTGGGCACTGGTCCTGGCAGCTTCTTCCACATCCCTGCTTGCCTGGGGCAGCTGCTCCTTGTGCCTGTGCCTCACCCTCCAGTAGAATAGCTCTGCCCAACACACATTTCACTTCTCCTGAGGGGCCCCAAAGAGATTCATATCCACTGCATTATCAGTTACAAGATTTGCTTATCTCACCTAAAGTCAGCTCAAAAGATGGGTTAAACCCTCAAAGAGTCCCTTCCCTCACCCCAAGCACTGTCATGTCTGTTATATGAAATCAGATTGTTTCAATTAGTCCCAACTACAATGTACAGTATTAAGTTACAGCACAAGGAAAAACATACACAGTTTTATTGACTATGGAAATGAAAGCTTGATGTTATGCAATTATGACAGTGCTTTGTCCAGGATTTCTGAGGAAGAAAAACCATGACAGAGAAGTGAAATGT
Organism: Lanius collurio; assembly: GCA_020086605.1. Lineage (NCBI taxonomy): Eukaryota > Metazoa > Chordata > Aves > Passeriformes > Laniidae > Lanius > Lanius collurio. The sequence continues at coordinate 5,975,806 of JACBWW010000028.1, read as the reverse complement.
TCACGCAGGATTTCCAGAGAGTATTCCCAACAACACTAGCACGTGTAAAGCAGTTACCTGACCTATTCTGGCCTGGTAAAGCAGCCTTACTGTTTTTAACATATAAAAAATAGATTTTCTACTGTGACAAAAGAGGGTAAGTCTGTTGTTTCACTGACTCCTTCTGCTAAATCTCATGTTACTGCAATCTAACTTGAGCTTCCATTGCTAAAAAGAAAACTAAATAAAAAGATGTGTATGTAAAAACAATCACTTGTCCTTATAAATGTGACTCCTAATTTAAATACCTCCTTATTAATCTATTTAACCTTCAGCCACTTGTTTACTGAAAAAGTTTTCTCTTCCCTACGAGTTACCAGTTTTACTGGTACCAGTATCTAAGTCCAACTAGTCTGGGTACCTTCCAGAATGCAGTTCGTATTTTCCACCAACAACACAAAATAGTTAAGGATTATTTCCTTACACTTCCCCCACACTCTTTTGCAGTATGAGGCTCCCCCAGTCATAAGATGGCAATGTTAGTAGGAATAATGTGCAAAGGATGTTTACAGGATTCAGGGATATTCTTCCTGGAGATGGCCTTTTAGAAGTGTATGTCATATTTCTTAAGGTTTAGAGGAAGAGACAGTAAAACAATTTTTACTGCAACCCAGTCAGGCAGTTTTGTAATTCTTATAACATGGGAAGCTCGAGGGAGGCTTCTACGGAGCTGTCACTGTTGAATGAAAGAGTAGCTGACATGTAAGAGTAAGTAGTTTTCTGATTTTTTCAACTCTCTTTAAACCAATCTTTTCCAAACACATGGTTCATAAAATCCCATCGGAACCTCTCTGTCATTTCCTGTAAAATAACTTACTTGGCTTTCCAAACTAAAAAACCTCTCCCTTGCCAACAATACACTGGCTATGGAAATCTAATTTATAACCAAACCAAGATGCTACAAAATCTGACTTATTTTTGGTATTTTTCTTTACTGGCCCTGCAGAGGACAACTGTTACATGGATGACACCCTTTTAAAATCTCATTGTCACTGTGGTTACCTATCTGGCTAACTTCCTTACACTCAAGGGAAAATGTGTTGATCTTTTACTGTAAAAGGAAAAAAAGTTTATAACCCCTGCTAAAGCCTATAGTTAAACAGATGAAAAATAAAATTAGCCTAATCTGCTCTATTTGCTCATCTGGATCATCTCAATAACTCTTATCATAAATGTTCTACTAATAGAAAAATGATGAGCCTTTTTATAGAACAGATTAGCTTTCCAACAGAAACAGTAAATGGGGATAGAATACTTGAATACTGTAAAAAAATAACCGATGCCAGAAGTAAATTTACAAGAAACGGATCAAATCTAAGTTGGATAATGTATAAGGAATCTTCTATTTCATCACAAAGTACTTTGCTATTTTCTTTGGAGAGTCTGTATCCAGTCCTCTCACTTCCTAAGGCAGGATGCAATTCCTTACCACAATGACAGTGCCCTCATATTGCAGACAACTAGCAGCAAGAAGCTCCTTTTTGTGAGAGGTTATATACAACATTAGGTTTTTCCTAGAAGCTTGGAGTCTGTGTTACTCTGTTTGCACTTGAATTTGCTGTCCAGAGAACATCTGGATGACCTAGCCTCCAAAGCATGGATATTTTGTTTACAAACAAAAACATAAATGGTGTCACAGAACACATAAAAAGATATACAAGTAATAAGCATTTCAAAGGAATTAACTTTCTACTGTCTCATTTTCCATGGTATATCTACCATAGTACATGAATTTAGTCTTTTTCTCTGCTGATGACTAACAAAACACATATGAATACGAAATACAACAGGATTTAGTCAAGATATCATATACACAAGCTATTAAAATCAGCTCCACATTCATCACGGTGACTAAATAAAAAAAAAGTACATCCACTTTGCATGATTTCTTATTAGGGTCTCTGCAGTAATCCATCTGAGAGGTCTCTGCTCCTCTTTACCATGTAAGTAGTTCATCCAAATAAATTTTTATGAGCAGTAGTCAAAGGAGGTTGTTTTACTAAGTGTTTGCACAACTTAGCAAAGATCCTTCATATCCTTCATCCACATTTAAATACTGCAATGACCCTATCTTCAGCCCCAAAATGGAGGATTCAAATGTTATTCTGTTAATAAGAAAATGAGCAGTCAGTATCCATGTAATACCTTCAGGCACTTCCTTCGAATGAGTAAAATCATCCAAACTTTCACTAAATTGGCATTGGTCTGTCTTCCAAAACAGAAACCTCATTATCTCTGTGATTGCCTTCCATCTGTGTTACTCTTACACGCAACTGACAACACTGTTTCAAACATCAGCACTGGTTCCTGGAAAGACGAGTGACTGCACCAATTCCTCAAAGAATGCCATCCTGGTCACCAAAGGTTTCCCCTCCCAGGTCAATGTCTTTGGAATGGTAATTCAAAGCTGGACAAAGAAATAAGCTCATAGATATAAGCTGTTTTCTTACTGGACTAAGCCTGCTGTGACTGAGAGAAGACCTGGAACAGGTCACCAGGATGGGGTCATCAATGTATCCAGCTGCAAAAAATCAGATGCTTCTTAATGTGCAAAAAAGGTGGAGAGAATGGAAGTGACAAACTCTTCACAATACTGAAGAAAATGCAAAACAGCTACCACAAACAGTGCTCAAAAATAATAAAATATCGTGCCCAATTGAGATGCAAGTTTTTGAGCTTCTGAATTTACATGCTGCGACTAACAGAATATTTATATAGTTGGCTTGTTCGCCACAGTGAATGCAAATATTCCTGAGCCAGATTTAAACTGGTTCAGGGACTGGTGAGAGCATTAACAGCAGCAGCAGCATGGGCAGCACAGGCAGCAGAATTCAATCATAAAGTTTGGACAAAGCTCAGTGACAAGAGGGCCAGCCTGGCTTTGTCCCAGGCATGTCCATGGGAATTGCAGTCAGCAAGGTGCAGGCACCCCACAAAAGGGAGCAGATGAGCATGAAGTTAGGAGCAGGGTTTAGATTTGACTCAACCATAAAGGAATAACACAGGGAAGAAAAAAAAAGTATTTCCTTAATTGCTTTCCTTACAATGGAAAACACAGCAAGTAGGTAAATCACAGACACTTCAGGCAGAGAACTATATTTACATTAGTGGAAGAACTGAGGAAGCAGGGAATTTGACTCAAACAGCCGCATCTGAGAAAAGACAACATCTAAACCATTTATGGAAACTACTTCCGGTATAATCATGTAAACAGATTCTTTAGCTTCAAAGGGAGTAGAAATACTAATACAAACTAATATCCAGTACCATATACATAATAAAAATATCCTATTAGCAATTTTGCAAAACAAAATTGAATAACCTATCTGAGAACACTAATTGTATAGTCACATACTTATAATTTCAAAGACATGAAAATTGATTCAGTAAATACTACATTATTTTGCAACTGGTCTCTCAATCACTTGGAAGATGGCAAGGCAAATATCAACTAATTACACACCTGCACAGGTATTCAGACAGATAAGGTTTTAGGTATCCATCATGATTCTGAGAGATTTTAAATAAGTTATAAATTGAGTCTAATGTGGGAAATGTGGAAACAAAAGCATGCATAGTGCAAACAAAGCAAGAGGATGTACTAAATGTTTTAACTTCTGTCTGTTGCTTGAACTGATAATACAATGCGGCAGCCTCCTCAAATGTTAAGTCAAAGCATCAAACAGTACTATTCACAGGTCTAAAAATCCACGACTGCCTTTCCCTCAGTGAAGAAAAAAATAAAAGACACAGCCAAGCACAGACTACCAAAGAACCAACTTGAACACTTCAATAACGAAAGCCAGTATTTTCCCAAACATAGCATTATGAGGAAACAGAATCTACACCCTCATTTTAGCTGAAATTTCAGTCATATTTTATGTCCTGGCTTCTTGGATGTGGAAGAAATCTTCATTATTGTACTAGGAAACTTGATGTTCATCACTAGCAGATACCAACTAAGTTCCTTATTTAAATACATATAGACTTAATACTAAATCCAGTTGGACAAAAGTAACAGTAATAAACACAGTAATAAAGTAATATAGTAATAAAGAAAACACTACAGATACCACTGAGAAGTCTTACAGGGACAACATGATACTGTCACAGGTATCAGTCCCCTCCTCATTCTGAGGCTTTAAATTTTCTTCTTGCTTTATTATGAACTTAGTGAAAACTTTACAGTATACAAACCTCTTTGAATCTTGCCATTTTCCTGGTTCTCACCTTTTGTGAGAATAGTTTGGAAAAGCTTTTGTTTAATCACACAAAATGCTGCCATAAATAACTTTTTCAAATATTTTTTTGAAGGACTCTACTATTATGAAACTGCAGTTCCTTCCTGCAGAAGGAATGCAAATGCCTAGTTTACTCTAAGTTCTTAGTTGCAGCAAAAGTTGATTCTTCTACACATTTACAGGAAGTGTTACTTTTCTATTTACAGGGCAGAAAAAAGGCAACATATTCTATCCTACATGTGACTGAGAAGTCATCATCTCCAACTCCTCAGCAAGAAATTACTAATCTTTCTGTACAGTTTCTCTCCCTACTCACCTTTCCTTTCACCGACATGTTTTTCATGGGTAAGGAATCTAAAGGGGTAATGAAAGGGGATGTTCATCTTGCATCAACTAATTCCTCACCCTCCTGTTTCATGCTGCAGCCCAGACACACTGCTGTTATTTTTTTCTACCATCTCAATAACATTTGAAGAGGACCTGAGATGGAAGTAATTTAATAAAATGCACTATAGAAGTCAATGGCAGAGCCAGGAGCAATTAGAATTAATCTAATATTTTCCATTACAAGACTGTTCTCAGTTACTTATAGTTTTGCCAACATTTAATTTTTGAGCTTAGATTTTCTGTATCAGGTATGCAATTCAGACAGAAAATATTTTTAGAAAGTTACAGCTGAGACAGTCCAAACACATACTTAGAGGAAAATACATTTTACATTATCCATGCCAAAAAACCCAATCAAAAACCCAAAACTCAATCCAAAGAAAAACCCAAACTATTTTGCTCAAATTTCTCCAAGATGTGGACAAGAAGACCAGGAAGACATCTGGGAGGCAAATTTGGCCAAGTCATAAACTTCTGGAAAACTGCCTAACTCCTAACAAAACTTAGCACAGAGTATGTTCATAATGTAGTTTTTCCAATAGGATAGTCACTGCTGGTGCAGTTATTTTCACAGCATGTCTGAACTGATTGAAAGCTCAAGGCATCGCTACAAAGCTAGGATAAATCTCAGGCCTACAGAAGACTTTTCTATTCAGGACCAGCTATAATATTAGGGAGCAGAAAAACAATTGGAGGACATTTTGAAGTTTTGTCTAAGAGATGCTGGACAGGAAGCAGCAGGGAAACAGCACCTGAAAAGACCATACTGTGTTACCATTAAAATAAGATGACCAAGGAAGAGTAGGAGAAGGGGCTTGTAGGCTGAAATACGCCTGCTCCTGTATTCCTAAAGGAAATGCACAATTCCACTGTTTATGAATCAGAAATGTACATCACGGCATTTGCTTGCTGCAAAAACCCACTGCTAACACAGGGTACCTCTCTCCTTCCCTCCACAGCTGGTGGGGTATCTGGATGACAAAAACTCAAGCATCTCTTAGTCAAGAGGTCTGTATCAAAGTTCCACATCCATGGGCCATATGTCTGCAGCAGCACCTATATAAATGATATATTCCCTTCCCTTAATTCCTAGTTACCTGTTCAGGGGTAAAAGAAAAAAAAAGGGGGGAAACTGTTAAGAAAGAATAGTTGTGAATTTAAATGCTCACAGTGCCATTTAAGCTTTTCACACAATGCAATCCAGTTACTGTACACACCTACTTGCAGCAGTCAGTCACACACTCCTTTTCCCCACTGAATGTCCACTTAGCTCAGCATGCATGACTGACAGTGTGGTGGGAACAAATGAGCAAACTACAAGATCCTTAGGGATCTTTCCAAGTAAGACCTAAAAAACTAACCATTTAAAAAGGCAGGAAAACCACACATACAAAAAAGTATGGCAAAAGTAACTTCATGGTTACTTTGAAAACATTAGATCTAAAATCCAAGTGCTTGTCCAATGCTGAACAACTTATTTCATGTTTTTTCCTAGAAAAACCTACTTAGAGCATCCAGATTGGGCACAATTCAGTGGCCTGAAGTTAAAAGTCCAAGCCCTAATCCCACATCTTTTTATTATATTATGATATTCTATTATAATTCTAATCCCATTTCTTCCTTTCCACCGAAAACAACATTTTCTATCAAATCGTCTATTTGTTCTTTTTAAAGAACCAATGGAAAAGAACTGCATGCAAAGATCACTCAATTTTTCTAGAAAAATAAGACTATCACCAGACCTAATGCCAAATCTGGCTTATTTAATAGCTTCATTGGAAAGTGTATATTAGATAAACACTGGAGTTGGGGCCCAGAGAAGTAGTGGAGAAAGCCAAAACATGATAGGACACGACCCTGTGGAATCTGATCTACATTGGCCCTGAGTGGAGCAGGGGTGATGGTGAGATGCATGCCTGGACCTCCATGGGTCCCTGCCAATCTAAATGTTCCTATGATCCTATGAAAGTTCCTTCCAAGGCAGGAGGAAAAGTAAAAAGATGAAAAAAATTGCTTCTTTTTCTAAGCTCATTCTTTGGAAGACACTTAGAAGACTCAGTTATATATTCACGATTATCAAAAATTTTACAGCTTTTCAGGTGTTTATGTTATCAAGCAGCAATTTACTCTTCAGTTTTGCAAAGTTTCTCTGAAGATCCTGGTGCAATATTTTGAAGAAGGTGAATGGGATAGAAGATGATAGATATTCCCATTAGCTTCATGCTACTTCTCTTTTTAAGAGTCTTTCATCTTTCTCACCAGGCACAGAAAAAAAACAAACCCTTAGGCCCAGAAGTTACAATCAAAACAGCTATTTATTTGCAATTGACAAATTCCTCCCAAAATACAAAGAATACTGGTTCGTTCTTACAGAAATTCCAGTGACACAGGAAGGAATCTCAAGTGCGCCCCACCTTTCTGGTTCTTTCCATTTCCTCTGTGACTTCTGAAGTACTTTCTTATACATTTATTTTGTTCCATTCCCAACAAGGAAAATATTAGCTTTTATGGGTTCTACAAACAAAAGTGAAATGTCTCAGATTGCTGGTGATTTAACTTTATCTTCATTGCTGTTATCACTGCACAGTATAGTACACTGCCTGTAACACTAGCAATAACTGGAGTTTTCCATGTGTCATTTAAGTTACTGGATTAGTGAGGAAGTTTATTAGATTACCAATATTTATTATTAATGAACTTCAAATTGCACACTGATTAGTACATTTACATAGCACACTGAAAGTTACTATTTAATCCTATGCTATGTGATTAGGATTTAAGGGGAAGTTTCTAGCTGGAGAAGCCTTTTCCATGTTCAGAAACCTGCAAACCATCAACCTATGTTCAAGGAAACATAGTCAGAATTGAAAGTTCAGCAACATTTTGCATTAAAAAAAAATTAATATCCAATAAATAAACCTTATATAACCAAAACTCTCTTTTTCCATGTCTATCGAAATTGATCCACAGTGTAATAAAAATCCCAAGATCTATGCTCCACTAATCTACACCAATCCAAATCACACAGACTCATGCAAAATGTGCCCAATTCTGTGTATGCATCCTAAAATGCAGCAGAAGAAAGCATTATGTGCAGCATGTAAGTGGAATTGTACTGTTGGTTAAAAATAAGGGTTTCCAAAAATGCTAAAGACATCAAAATAACCTTTTTTAGGTCCAGTGTCTGTTTAGCAGATAACTGAAGCAAAGACCAATCTCCAAATGCTACAAAAGACCGAAAGACATACAAATGATCTTTGTCAAGAAATAACAGCTCAGTTACTAGATGAAAAAGGAAAGCATGTGAGAGATAGAACAATAAAAAAAACCCAGAAAAATACAAATCTTCTAAGCACAGGCTTTTACATCCAACTAACAATACACAACTGTGAAATGATCTATTTACAATGACAGATCTATATACATTTAGAAGCTGTTTAGGTTTTGGGGTACTTTTTTGATTTTGAGGTAACAGAAACCATCTAGTAATTAATGAATGCATTGTGCTTAATACATCAATCAATCAATCAATCAGTCAATCAAATCCCCTGCCTGCTTGTAACAAGACACACTTAAAATATTAATTTATCAGAAATAGAAGCCAGAAAACAGATTTCATATTTTCCCCTGTTCTTAAAATGGGAATTCAAATGCTGTAAATTTTTGGTGGAAAGTCTCAGTATTGACTAGACAACGACACAATACCTCCAATCTTCTACCCCCTCTATGCAAGTTCACAGTGCTGTGATACCAGCCTCAAGAAATATTCTTCCACAGATTATGGTCCAGTCTAAAATAAGAAATTAAAACATGTTTCCTCTTTTCCCACCCTGCCTTTAAGGTACTTTAATCAGTGAAAAGTTAGCACTTTCTACACTTTTGTTAATGTGAAGAAAAAGGTTCTCTGACTAAATAAAACTTCAGGTGACTTGCTTCCAAATCAGATTTCTACTGTCCCCTCTCAAGACACCTATTTACATGAAATCTCTTATAGTTTCTCTGCTTGTATAAAATGCAGATGCCACTGCACATCAGGCCTGTGTTTGCCTCTTTGCACAGACAGTCCAAAACAGTTTTCCTGATCTGTTTCAACTTGAAATGTTGTCAATATATGGATTGTCTTGCTTTCTAATTCAGTGAAAAATCTAGTTTTCCATTAGTCTCTGCCTTTCTAATTTTCGATACAGCTTTACTAAATGTAATTATTAAAGGCAGATTCAAGAAAGCAATTACTGAGCTACTGGTTTGTATCTCTGAAGTCTTAATAAGGAACAAGAAGTTGAAGTGACAGAAACACTGCAAAATCTGTAAATTAAAAAAAAAAAAAGTCTAACCCAAACAAACCAGGCTATGTGCTTACTTTATTATGTACAATACAACAGAGAGAGAAAAAGAACAGAATGGAAAACCGCTACATGTTTGGGGCAACCACACAATCATCTGCTACCAGAAATGAATCTTAGTCTTCTTATCACTGGGCCGTGTATTAGAATTGGAGCGTATTTCAGTAGTAATGCAGAAATAGCTCTAGAAAGAATCTCATAAATATCAGATCCAGAATGGGATTGCTAACAATGGAAAGTGGCATTTTACCCTCTTTTGGGGGGGATTTTCAATGTGTTCTGGAGATTACAGTGTTTGGAGGTGTTGTACTGGGCTATGAGATCTCTAATCTCACTTCTCAGTATAAGGAGCTAAGTACTTAAAGTAAAATAAAGCTCATTTTGGAAAAAAAAAAGGAAAAAGTAGACAATTACATTAGATTGGTCTCTAAACCTATAAAGTACCCTAAATCACAGTCAGCCACTAAGATGAGGCAGAGTCTTCTTGCTAGCTTCTACAGAATTTGAATAATTCTCAAGATTTGAGTCCCGACATACAAGACTGCATGTAGAATATCTTCCTGCAGTGTAATGACCTGCTCCACCCCACAAGTCAATCACCTCCCTTTCTCCCTGACAAAAATGTGGATAATATTCTGGTCATAATGAATTCAGTTACCAAAGTCCTGCTTAACAGCTACACCTTGACACCATTCTTTTTGTTACAATTACTGTATGCACACTAATACTGTTTGGATATTTCTTGTATTAGAAGAAATGACAACATTGTTTATTTGCAAGACCGCAATACTGGTTCTGAGCGACTTAATGAGGTAAATTAGAAATAAACTCAAAATAATTTTCTTATTTAAAATAAACATCAACCTACACAGAGCTGTCCAGCAGCCTCCCTTTCACAACTATTGTTTATAATACACAGTAAATTAACTGAAATATGCTAACAGTTGATGACTTAGCATCATGTACTTTACATTCCATTGTGCTCATTACAAAATTATAATGTCAAGTGAGCACCTGGTCATTCTCTGTATACAACACAAACGACCTAATAATTGACAATATAAAGAAATGTAGAAGTATGATCTGATGTCCATGAAAACAGGAAATGCATTTAATTTAGAGTGGCTGTGCTTGACTGTTCTTAACCAAGTTTCATGCCAGTCTCAAGAAACTGTTCTAAGTGTTCCAGATGAGGACAACTACAGCCTGAAAGCCCTGCAGAAAACCCCTTAGAGATAGAGGTGATGGAAACCTGAGAGCCTAAACTGAGAACTCCAGAGGTCAATGGGAATTGTTACACTTGCTCTGAATCCAGGTCTCTTAGCTGAGACATCCTGGTCTATATGAACAGTATGGTCAGTGACTGGTGAAGACCCAGTTGCCAATACATAAGCAGTGACCTCGTGGCACACGCCCAGAACCTGAGCCAGCAGCAGCATGGGGTTTTCTTCATACAAATTATCCTTTAGTGTAGTGGGTAAGAATGACATGACTAAAGCATGACAATGTTACTAAGGCAGCAAAGATATCAAAGAATCACAGAAGGGTTTGGGTTGAAAGGCAGCACAAAGATCATGTAGTTCTACCTCCCCTGTCATGGGCAGGAACACCTTCCACTACACCAGGTTGCTCAGAGCCCCATTCAAACTGGCCTTGAACACTTCAGGGACAGGGCGTTCACAGCTTCTCTGGACAACCTGTTCCAGTACCTTACCACACTTACAATATAGAATTTCTGTATTATGTCTAATTTAAATCTACTCTTCTTCAGTTTTATTCCGTTGTCCCTTTATCACTAGATGCCCTTGTTAAAAGTCCCTCTTCAGCTTTCTTGTAGACTTCCCTTAAGTACAGAAATGTTGCTATACAGTCATTCCAGAAATTTTCTTCTCTCCTGATGTTCATCTCCTGATGAATAACCTCCAGTTCTCTCAACCTTTCCTCATAGAATCAGTGCTTCATCCCGCTAAGCATCTTTGCATTATTCCTCTGGATTTACTCCAACACTCTGGTGCCCTTCCTGTGCTGGGGACCCCAGAGCTGGACGCAGCACTGCAGGTGGGGTCTCACTGGAGTGAGCAGAGGTGCAGACTGTGAATTCTGTTACATTCCTGTAGGCACATGCACATACCATCACACAGAGATAACGCTCCCACCTTCTCAGCAGTTTTGCCAGTGCCCAGGAATGCAACCTGGTATCAGTGACATTGTTGTTACAAGTAGGCTAGAGTTCAGATCACTCTGTTAACACATCAGCAGGTATTACCTTAAGTTACAAAACCTATAGGGTTTTTTTAGAAATAGATTTCATTTTACCAATGTATTTAGTTTCTCTTCAAAATCATGACTTCCATATCTTGTTTCTTACATGGCAGTAAATATAGTAAAGACATACATATATATATATATATGGCAGGATATAAATATACACTGCATAGGAAGGATTAAACCAACCTTCAAGCTGAATGGCCAAGTACTATGCACCTGTTCAAACAGCTTAAATGGTTATCCACCCCCAGCCATCTATTGCAGAAACTTCTCCTCACAGAAAACTGTGTTCTGGAGGTCAAATTGTAAATTTCTTATGGCAAAATAGGAGCAAGTATGTTCCACAGCATAAGACTCATAATACAGCAATTATAAATGAAACACTGAATAGTAATAAACTCTCTCTTCATCCTAACTCCTGGCAGCTGATCTTCACAGGAATCAGGAAGTGTATCAGAAAGACTTCAAACTAGAAAAAACCCTGTACATTTCAGCTACAATTCCCCACAATGGATTAGAACTGTTTTCATAGTTAGTCTTCTATTGAGATTTTAAAAAGTACTTTTAAGCTTCTTCACAACTGAAAAACAACATAAGCAACCAAAATACCTTATTTTTTTCATTCTCTAGTGAAATATTGAAGTGAGTTCTCTAATGCTTTGAAAGAGTATGCTAGCATGAATAGATATTTTACTCATTGAATGGTGCCTAGAAGAACATTTTTAATATTTATTTATTCTTCCCTCATTTTAACATCAAGTAGGACCCAGGATTTACTACCAAAAGGCAAGAATAAAAATAAAGGTAAGTTGTAAGTGGGCCATTCTGTTCAATGCCGTCCTGCAATATAAAAATCATTTTTATTCTTTTCAGTCCTTTTGAATGATTTGATTTGTACAAGCCAGAATAATTTTGTTGCATGCTTATGGAAAATGAGAAATCTTGTCTGTAGCAATATCAAATCATTTATACACAGCAGACATCAGCTGTCATTTCTGTCTATCCTAGCAGCACACCCCCTCCCACACTTCTAGCTTTAGTCTAGGTGAGCTGTCAAGTTTCTAGTTTCTGATGTGTATTTACATCATTCAATGACATCTGACAGTAGTGAAAGGCCACAGAAAACTGCTTATTGATCAGAGCAAAACTAGTTGACGGAACAGATGAGGTTGTATCACAGAAATGCAGCCACACTCAGGTGATGACATTTTGCTCCCTTGTATACAAGTGCTTAATGGAATACAACTTCATTATATCATGCCACTAGTGTTTAAAGAATTGCACAGTTCTCATGAGTGTTTTGTCTATGAGGTGATGAGGACAATCTATTTGTACTGGTACCAATGTATTACTAACCTGTTTAGCTCATGAACACTTGCAAACTACCAGCCAATGTGTCCTGATGAATATAATAAGAGACACTGAAGACTCAATCTTGCCAAAATCTAATTGAGCTGACCTTTTAAAAAAAAGATGGAATTACCATTTAGGGAGCTAGATCTACTTGAGATTTAGTTCTGTAGAATTCTGTGCTGCTTAGTAAAGACATTTTAAATGACCACTTTTATGCTTGGGACCGGTACAGTTTCCCAGTGGAAGTGATAACTCATCATTAGTATTTCAGAGGTTATTATATCAACTTGTATGAGAGTCTTTCAAACTGTATTGATTTAAATGCTGAGGAGTTCATGGGCAGAGGCTCTCCATAAAAAATGTCCTGCAGCTAAAATATTAATTTTCTTATTTTCATTACTTTCTTCTTTTGTTATCTTGAACAGAAAACTCATTTTCCACAGAGTAACCTGTCAGGGTATAATTACAGTATACAGCCATTTCTTACAGGGTCTGTGTTTGCATCAGCAGTCTAATTGGAAAACTCAGGACAATGTTAGCACTAAATAAACTGTAGTGATTCAAAAAAGCCGGAATGTTACAAGTAGTACCTGAAGGGCTTGAAATCATGAAACTTCCAGTACAAACATCAGAAGAACCTGCCTTCCCCATTTCATACCTTACAGAAGACGGCAGCAGTAATTTTTTGTTTCCAAGAAAAAATCCAGAAGGAGAAAAGTTGCTGATGCTCCAAAGGTTGCTCTTCACAACGCATCAACTTTTTTAAGTTAAGCCTTGCATTCAGGCTAACTGCTTATAAATGAACAGTCTTCCAATTCACTACAAGACTATTCACCACCTCAGATACAGAAAATTACTTCCATTGCAAGGGGAAGGAGATAAAAGACTCAGCTCTCAGAGAAGGCCTATACATATAATACCTTGATTTAGGCAAGCAGCATGAAACCAGGGGTTGACTAGATGCAAATCCCACACAACTAGAAATCCAAGTTTTAAAAATAATAAAGAAATGAATAGAAAATAATGTCTTAAAAAAGCAGAATACATCTTCTGCTATTTCACAGTAGAAACAACATGGACTAATCTGCACAATCATCAACATCAAAGGAAAAAGGTGATAGCAGTCTTGCTAATTCTCAGTCCTGTTGTTATCACCAAAACTCCTTTTAGACAACAATAGTAAAGGTTAGAAGCATCTTGTTCTTTTCTTGGCGTTCTTGTAATGCACTTTCTGCAAAACATCTAGAAGAATTTTGCTTTCAGACTCAAAAAATTTGGGGTAAACTGAGATTTTCAGAGGTCATCTGGCTAAGACTGAATCAAGCTACAGGTACAGAGCAATTACTTTTCCCACAGTAATAACATTTTCCAATTCCTACTCCAAAGAAGGGGGAAAAAAAAGCAACACAACTGACAACACAAGACTGAATTTATTTTATTAATTTTGGTAAAACAATTTCCTCATTGTTGGGGGGTTTTTTGTTTCTTTTTTTTTTCTTCTCAGAAACAGATGAATTATCTCACTGAACCTCAAAAATTTCAATGTGTACTAATTATTTATGATGGAAAATTTCATCCCAGAAACCAATATTTACAATGATTCGCAAAAATGAAACCAAAAATTCATTCATAGCAAACAGCTTTCAAATATGTTTTCAACATTTTTCACAGCTAGCTCAGTCTGCATCTAAAAGAAACTGTGTCATCTCAGATCCTGTGGTTAGCTGTCAGCATTTGTTTGCACATACCCAAACCTATGCATATTTAATATGTACAGATCTAAGGGGAAAATGGAAGATAAAGAAACAGTCACACATTCAATGCATATGATGCCAAATGTCTGAAAAACAAAGTGTCTGTAATCTTCTTGAAGTTAGTGGGAAGGAAAGAGGAAGTACCCCAGACAATGGACAAGTACAGATAGGATACTATTTTAGGTATATGTAAGAAACTTATTTTAGCCCTGAAGATTTTTTTAAACAAAGAAAACAAAGAAAACAAAGAAGTATTCTGCATTCTTCTGTAAAATATTTTATTCATAAGAACTCAAAATTATTGAGAAGAACAGAAGAATATCTTTGGACAAGAAGTTGAAGACAAATAACATTTCTTTGCTTCCAAGTCTGGTTCTTGTACTTTGTGCTTACACAGAAAACAGGAAATTCTCTTCATCTAAGTTGTCTGATGTGCATAAATATCTGGGCTGAAAGCCCTGACACTGATAACGATGATGGCAGCAATTCCTAACCAATTATGAAAAGTAAAAATCCCTAAGCGAACCTACTTTCAATTTAACCCTAGATCTAAAACTATTTGTTTTATTTGAAATGTAAAGTATCTGTCTAAAACACAAAAAACATCTATCTTCATTCAATTAAGTCACCCTGAAAATTAAGGAAACATGATTCAATATTAGTAATTCCCAAATTGCGCTAATAGCTTTGAGCTAATACCTCAGAAAAAATTAGTAGCCAAACATTTTCACCCTGTTAGAACAGGAACTAAGAGAAATGGAGACAGAGACCGTATAACAGGCTACTAACAGAAGGATGTATTTGAAAGTGAATTATGATAAACACACTTTACTCTTTCAGTCTTTAGATAATGTAAAAAACCTTTACATCTGATAATGTAAAAAAACTTTACATCTGATAATGTTATTAATTTCTTTTAGATTCAGCTATTATTGTTCTATGGCAGATCCTAACTGTACTATGTAATAATCCAAAAGCCTTACACATATTTAAGGCACCATTTTAATATTCCTTGATTTCATTACACAAAACATACATCACAAGCATTTGTTTCTGGTTTAGATGACACAGAAGACCTTTTCTTCCCTGTGAATAATTCACAGAAAGCCTACATCACTTCAAAAGAACAGAAACTGACTCTTTATGACAGGGATATATGAACTGGGTAAATGCCCAAGCCATTGCTTAAAGCATGCCTGTAGCAGTATCATCCCTTCTTCCTGGGCAGGCACACTTAGCTGAAGCAATGACTTTTTTGTTTTCTTAGTTAAACTCAATGGAGTTAAAGTCAAAGTCAAAAGAAAAAAACTGATACTTGGATTCATTATGCATTAGAGGCATCCTTCTTTGTTAGTGAATAAGTATAGATTTTAATGCCATAGACTGTTGTCTTATAAAAGGTTCACAATACACTAACAACCTAGCATTTCTAAAAGGAATCCTGAAAGACTAAGGAAAACAAATGCATGTAGTCACAAACATTACATTATTTACTATCTTGCAGTAACTTACAGTTCTCTCTGTAATTTTGAATTCCAAAGCATGTAACACTGGAACCTGCATCAACCATATAATTACATCTTTCCATTGGAAAATATTGCTTAGGAGGGCTCCTCTAAGCAGGGATTCATCTTTGCACTGAAGGCACACCACTCAAAAGGATTCCACATTTAGGATCTGTGATAACTGCAGCAGTGTCACTTTTTGATGCCTTCTCCAGAATCAGTCTTCTTACTCTGCTCCTTGACAAAATCACCATTTTTGTTCTGTACAAAGTTCCATGTACGGGAAGTAACTTCCAAAATCAGAATGACATTTACTGCTGTATGATGTATGATATAACATGTCTTTTCACCCTGTTTAGGTGGCTTAATTGACCAATTCTCAGTTACATTACTGCTTGGGCATTTGAAATCTTTTTATTTTTAAAAAAAATTTTGTACATATTTCACTTTTTTTAGAGTTAAGTTTTAAGCTTTTTATGTTAAGTACAAGTATACTTGAAAATGAGACTGAGTTTAAAAAAAGGTAAATTGATACATCTGTGATTTAAAAAAAGTCTAAACAGAATAAAAATTTATAATGTCCCTTGCAGAAAAGCAGTACATAGACAAAAAGGGAAACACATGCTTAAAATAACCATAGAAACATTGTTTCAGTCAATAAAATGATAAAATATTTTTATCTTCTCAGATCTTAGAACATGTTCCCTTTATCTGGTCTGAACATACAAATCTGGTGATTTTGCCAACATTTTCTAAAACATTTTTTGGATATATTTTGAAGAGAGTCCATCTTTTCTCTATGGAGGAAGAAGCAAAGGAAAGGTTTGGTTGGTTTCTTTCTGTTATCTCATGCACCAGGTTGCTGTGTGAAAATATAGTTTAATATGTTGATAATTGTCATATTCCTAATCCATATAAAGCCCCTGAACTCTCCAAGACTTATTTCATTCTGACTCCAAATAGGTAGCCTTTTTGAAGAAAAAGGTGAAAAAATACCAGTAATCACTGGTACAACAACCATTTGCTGTAACCAAATACTTCCTTAAAAAAAACCCTCCCCCCCCCCAAAGCCTATAATCTCCCAATTATCATTACTCATTTATCATTAATCATTAGAATAAATCATCTGTGGGTCATGTTAAGAAATGTGCTGTGGCAAGTATTAGCATTACCTAACTGTAGCTAATAATCTCCATGGTATCATGTTAGCAACAATACTGTAAAGCTACTGCAGAATTTTGCATCAACCAAGGAGGTAGAAATACTCACATGTTGACTCTTCTAAAGCTATGATAAACAAAATAAAAGATAATAATGTATTTGAAATGATTTTGAAATTAATTTTGGTGGGGATCTGGAGTTAGACAAATAGCCACATTATGGTACACTGGGCCAAAAAGAATCACGTTTGATCCCCACCACCACCTTTGGAATCCTCAGCACAAGAGACACATGAAATTCCTGGAGTAGGGCCAACAGAGGGCTTCAAAGGTTGCTGTTGCTAGGGGACTGGAGAACCTCTCTTATGAGGAAGGCTGAGGGAGTTGGGCCTGTTTAGCCGTGAGAAGAGATGGCTACAAGGGGACCTTGTCTATGAATAACTGAAGGGAGAGTGCCAAGAGATGGAACAGGCCAAGCAATAGGTTGAGGCAACAGGCAAAATCTGATGCACTGGAAGTTCCACCTGAACATGTAGAAGAACTTCACTGGGCTAGTGACTGAGCACTAAAAAAATTGGCCAGAGAGGTTTTGGAGTCTCCCTCACTGAAGACTATTCAAAAGCCATCTGGACACAATCCTGAGTAATGTACTCCATGGGACCCTCCTTGAACAGGGAGCTTGGACAAAGTGACCTCCAGAGGTCCCTTCCTACCATTAACATTCTCTGATGCTGTGAAAAGGAGAGCAAGCTTTTCTTTTCAAGATCAGTTTTGAAGAAATAAGGGCTACATATAAAGGCCTTAAAATATGTTAGGCTTAGATGATCAGAACAACCAGTTTACATGGAAGCAGAGAGAATAAAGAAAAGCCATGGTTTATTTAAGCCATAATGACTTCACTGGAAATGCAGAGAAAAAAATACTACAAGAAGGAAAAACAAGTAGTCTCACTAAAAAAAAATCACACTAAAGTTGAAGTAATTTTGTGAATTCAAGTAACATCTGCTGAAAGGATGCTAATAGTTTTATGCTACAGGATTACTCAAGTTGTGATTCTATTCCAATAAAAAATGCAGCATAGTCATTTAAAGACATTTCTCTGCTTATACGATACTAATTTTTTGTCTGCTTAAAGAAACAAAGTATCAATTTTATGAACTAAGAATACAAGAAAAAAATTGATTACTCTTCTTATCACTCATTTCTTCACCATTCCCTTTCTTCCCTGCTATACACTTCTAAGTAAACAGACAACAGTTAAGGAAAAGAAGAAACAAAAATACTCTTTACTATAATAAAAAATTACCAAGATAAATAGATTTTCAACCACTTCACTGAAAAAAGGAAGACAGACACACACTTGAGCGGATCTTTTGTTTTCTTGTCGAAGTGCAATTTATGCAAAAGTGATCAGCACAAGTTTTCAGATACTCTCATCAATCAAATTAGGCAAATCTTATCAGGCACAGAAAAATAAGCAAACTCTGGTCCTTACTACCTTGCTATAACTTTTTCTGCTCCCATCTGCTCTTGTACCAGCATTACCGAAATTAATCACTTCATCCTTTCAGACAGCCTCTGAAGTAATGACCATGAGCATTACAAATATGCTCTTACCCTTCATCTCCATTTCACCTGACTCCATGTGCTTATCCATGCTTTTCTGAAGCAAACTACCAGATCACTGTGACTTGCCTGAGTTGGAAACTAAACTCTCAGGTCCTGGATCTCAGCTAAGCCACTAGACTGGGGTGATTTTTGCTGGAAAATTGGGCTTTATCCATGAAACACTTACACTGAAGATTCTCTGTGGCTTCCAACTCTTGAAACAAGGCTTGAGCTCCTGCACACACCTGTGGCACAGAATAACACAGGTACATAAACTACTGCAGTAAGTGTGGAAGAGGACATCGTGGAAACAGTAAGAATATAAATAGCATAGCTTGTTCCACCAAATTATGTGGGAAGAATCCCTCATTAAAAAATCTTAGTAAAGAAAATATTACAAATTACAAATCTCAGTCTTTAATTTAAAACTGGAAAAATGCCCCATTTAAGAAAAGATTCTGTCTGTTCCACAAGCATTAAGATGCTTTCATCTTTCTTGAATGTTATAGAGAGAACATTTCAAATCCTAAGATATAGATTTTAGAAGAGAGCAGGAGGGAAAGATATATTTCACAACACTGCCACTACAGAAAAACTGGGAACAGATGGATCTTATATATTGGTTTTAAGTGATTGCATTGATCATCAACTAGTTGCACAACTAACTGCCTGAACTTAGAAGACCAGGATACCTTCACCTATCTATTTCATTTAACAGATGCACACATGCTTGATATCTTTCTGCCAGGTTTTTTAAAATGGCCTTAAAGTTTGACTTTGAGAGAAATGGAAGAATACATCATTGAAGCATTTATGTGGCATACTGACCGGCCTCACTGGACTTTCCAGCCTCTTTTATTGAGTTAGGGCATGGAAATACAGTAACTCCAACCAGAACCACTTTCATCTTTTCACAAACTGTGAAGACTCTCTCAAAGACTCTTCTGAAACTGTATCACTGGATATACAGTCTGTGATACAGCCATGCTTCATAGCTAGCTTATAAAAGGTTAACTATCATGCATGCTTTGTACAGATACTCCCAACTCAAAGAAAAAACAGTAATTTAATAGACAATGAGTAGAACTCTTCTCTAGGATTTCTTCCTTTCAAGTGTGCAAGCATACACAATTAAAAAGAGTAATTAAAATTAGCTACACGTTTCCCAAATTCAATGCATAGAGTGACCCCTACTGGTCTGCTAGGCAACCCAGCAAAGATACAAACCGACAAGAGCCATCACTCCAAGGACTGAACCCGAGCTAACGCACATGGACAACCCTCAGGCTGAGCATGCACACCTTATTCAAGCTACAGAATGACTAATACTAATAACCTAGTAGAGGTAAAAACACTACAGTGCTTCCTATGGCCTATTAACTTTCAAGTCCTCTTAGTATTATAAACACCCAAAATTATTAGATGGCTCGTAAAGAACACTACCTATATACCAGTATCTATGGTTGAAAACTATATTATTATGAAGAATTTTAATTAAAGAAAAAAAGCAACTTAAAAAACACCTAGAAGAAATAAACTTGTTTAGATATTTCTGAATGAGAAAAATGTATACTTCCGGTACATTCACAATTGAACATAAACGGGAATTACAGTAAGCCCCCATGATTCAGATTTTGGTTGCTACTCTTTTATTTTATACATAAAAATCACGTCACAAGAGGGTCTAATTATTTGTCTAAATACTGTCTGCTTTAATGTACAACTAATAAGCAAGGTAAGTAGTGCTCCATAATACATACAATTTATCACCTAATACAGTATTTTATTATTTTAATGCTGTAAGAGTATCTATTAAAGATCTTAGCACTAATATGAGTACATTAAAAGGAAAACAAAAGGAAGGTATGGCTGTTTATTTGAAGTGCTGAATGTTCTCTTATTTTTGTAAATATATATATTAGACACACATACACAAACTTATCAGAACTCAGCTAGAATCAAGAACTCAAAACCAGCAAAATTAAGCTAAGTGTGAATTCTAAATCTATTTCTTTGACCACTGGACTTTTTAGTAACAAGCACAGGATTACAACATAAAGTGCAAGAGACGGAACAACCAAATACTTGCTTCTGACTTCACTTCAGCTAGGAGAAATCCCAAGAATCTAGTAAGAGAAAGCAGTGCTGACTCCCACTTTTGAAAAAAACTTTTCCTTAGAAAGCTTAAGCAACTTCTCTGCTTCAAAATTTGTGCTAACTAAAAAGAAATATGTAGTGATTGCAAGTTTCCACTGCATCTAAACCAAGTCAGTCCAATGTTTCTCAGTATGTGCTCATACTGGGAGCTTACAAAACAGGCTGCTCAGGAAGAGCTGAGTCAGCCTCCAGGTCCAGAGGCAAAACCAGGACCTCCAGGTGTTTCAGTGGCCACCAGCAGGCTGACCTGCACCCTTACTTCTGACCACTAGTCAAGCTGTTGAAGCAAATAATTACAGGTACAAGTTATTTTTAAAATGCATTCAACCAGTTCTAACTTAGTTCACCAAATCCCTAGAGCCTTCAACAGGAGCTCAGCATTTTAGATAGATTTTATTTTTGGGAGCCATATTTAAATATTTACAATGTTACACAAAGGAGAATAAGAAGAAGAAAAAAGAAACCAACAGTGACATGCTATAAAACATTTAATAAGCTTGTAACTCAGCTATTTTTTCCCCAAACTCTACAGTGAACTTTTCTATTGTTTTCACTGAAATACTCAGAACTACAACATCCACTGTAAACATGTAAATTTAGACATTATTCCATCAAAAGAAATACAACAAAACCATTGAGGTTAAAAGTCAAGAACTCAAAAGTCACAGAATTCAAGGAATAATCCTGTCCATGTACAATTTAATCAATCCCATTGGGCTTGCCTCAACTGCTAATTACAAACTTATTCCTCAAGATCTTTGCAGTATTCACTGAGCAAGTGTTCGACCATTGCTGTGATTGTTCTTGTTCATGTCTGATCCTGGGTCTTGTAAGTGCCCTCTAAACGCAAAGGTGACCCAAACCCCAAGCTGAATGGCACAGTTCATTCACTGATGAGAAGGGATGTCATCCAGAGAGGCTTTGACAGGCTTGACAATTGAGCTCATATGAACTTCATGAAATTCAACAAGAGTAAACATGGGTTTGGTTAACCCCCAGTATCAATACAGGCTGGAGAATGAATAGGTTGAGAGCAGCCCAGCAGAAAAGGATGTGGGCTATTGGTGGGTGAAAAGCTGGGCATGACTCAGCAATGTGCCCTCATGGCCCAGAAAGCCAATTGCATCCTGAGCAGCATCAAAAGCAGCATTGCCAGGAGGGAGAAGGGAGACATTGTCCCTCTCTGCTCTGGCGAGACTCTGTCTGAAGTGCTTGGGTCCCCAGTGACATGAAAGACATGGATCTTTTGGAGCAAGTCCAGAGAAGGGCCACAGAAATGATCAGAGAGCTGTAACATCCCTGCTGTGAAGAGTTGTGAAAGAAAAGAGTTGTGGTTGCTCAGCCCAAGACCAGAAGGCTCCAGTGAGATAATTTTGTCGCCTTTCAATATATAATGAGGGCTTACAGGGAAGATGGAGACAGACCAATTTTTACCAAGATTTATAGTGACAGGACAAGCAGCAACTTCAACTCTTAAATTAAGAGTGTAGATTTAGATTGGAAAAAAGGAAGTATTTTTTTATTATGAGGGTGGTGAGACACTGGAATAGGTTGCCCAGAGAAGCTGTGGATATGCCACCACTGGAAGTGTCAAAGGTCAGGCTGAATCTAATCAGCAATATGATCTGGTAAAAGGTGATCCTGCCCTTGGTAAAGGGTTGGATTAGATGATTTTTAAATCCAGTATTTCCAATCCAAACTATTTCAGGTTTCTGTGCAAGAATACATTTTATATTTCCAAGCTGTCTGTACCAGAAAAGGGCCCTAAGTGTATTGGGAACCTCAATTCCCTCTCTGTAGTAGTAGAAAGTAACGTAATGCCAAAGTTGTTGCCAAGTCAGCTTCAGTACCAGACATACTACTATGACAGAAGGCCATCTGATCAAATTACAACTTTTTACCTGCTTTAGTTTCAAATCTCTGATCTCAGTACAGCAGTGCAAAGCTATGGTTTTGACTGCATGGGTCCAAGAAAAAATTTGGCTGACTTGGGATTTCCCTCCTCAGTTCCTTCTCCAAGTATGCGCTCATGGCACCCTGTCTCATCTGCTCTCCACTAGCAGCTAAGTAGTCCATGCATGCACAGAGCTCTCAGGTGAAAAAAACCCAGAAGGAAGTTAAGTCAGTAATCAAAATTAAATCTTGTGTCTCCACTGCTTGCATTATCCAGCACTGGGGCCTCTCAAAGGCTGACAGTCAATATGTGCCAGCCGTAAGATAGCTTACCTGGCTACAAACTTGCATTCCCTGGGGAATGATAAATTAATTCTCAATGCTCCTATGCAAGTCTGCTCACAATGTGTAAATGGAATCATGTTTCACTGTCTACAAACAAGAAATTAAAAACTGTTGAAATGCAGGAGGTAAAAATGGGTTTATTACTGGGGACTGAGTAAATGTTGACTTCATGTTGCCTTCTTACTGTGCTGCCCAGCATAACTTCACCCTGCTACCTTGAGAAGTATAGAAATCACCTATTTGAGCTATGAGGAGCAAAAAATATTCATTGTAATCATATTTCTTGTTAGTGGCCATGATTCTTGCATACTAGGGATATTTAAATCACTCAGCATGAAACCTCCCTCTCATGTGAAAGACAGCAGTGAAAGACAGCAGTGAAATATGAGAGGTTTCTATTTACTGTTCAGGACAGCAGCACATCACCATACTGCTGTGCATCCAGTATTTTCCACCAAACCTTCTGTTTTAAGCTATTATTCTTGCCGAAACTGCAGAAGATTTTTTTATGATTTCCATGGTGTGAAGGGCAAAAAGCTACATCTCAACATGAGCAGTAAATTGATTACATACACCAAGAATTACGTGAAGCCGAACTGTCTGTGTATGTCCCTGGCTAAGAGCAGTAAGAGAGGACTAGAATGGCAAGTTGCAGAGCTCCATTCCTTGGCATCACTCTGTCTTTGACTTCTGGCAAGGCACATGATCACATCATGGAATGGATCATATCAGTGTCTAAAAGAAAGCACAAGGGAACAAGCAAACAAGAACATACTACTGAGAGTCATCACATAATGCCCTGCACCA
The DNA here is from genome assembly GCA_020086605.1 of Lanius collurio. Lineage (NCBI taxonomy): Eukaryota > Metazoa > Chordata > Aves > Passeriformes > Laniidae > Lanius > Lanius collurio. Next base: position 5,951,946 of record JACBWW010000028.1, on the reverse strand, counting down.
GGGCAAAGACAAGGGCTGCACAACCAGTGAACATGCAATAAACATCAGGAAATGGAGATAATGCTGATGTTTGAGCACACACTGACAAAGCAGCAACTCTTCCCAAAAAATTAAAAATATATACTTAATTCATTAACCAAATGCAAGACTAGGTGATACCTAGAGCAAGTTCTGTAGATAAGGTATATAACTTGGCAAAAAATTGTTGCCTTACAAATCTCTCAAAATAATAATTTAAAAATACAATTTTTTAAAATTTAAAGTATTTTTTAAAAAATACTTCATGTTAAATGGCACAAATTGTTCTGTCTTCTGTTATTTCTGTCATTTAGTAAACCTGAAGAGCCTTCCAACTTGCAGAGTCTATCTTCATTCCCATTCAGATGAGTCAGGATTGAGGTGAAAGGTACCTGTGAGCAGGACTGGGATTAGAGACTCATACCTCTGATGGGAGTCCTAACCCTCCTGGACCTGCACTGCCTTCTGCTTCACAGCTAAGCCACCAATCTAGTCACCTCTTACAAAGCCACACATCTACCAATTTAGACACTTAGACTTCATTTTGTGGCAAATATTTACAGGAAGAGGCAAACTGACTGAAGTAAGAGTAGCACGGAAATTTTGCAGTTTCTTGACTGTCTTATAGAGGGAGATGTCAGCCCTGACGTTCTGCACCTACCTTCACTGCTATGTACATTTAAAGTTATGGAACCACATACATGCAGTTCAATTCTGAAGCACCAAGGAGGATACATACCAAACACAAATGCTTTACTGAATAATATTAGCTGTGTCTAAAACTGGGGAAATAACTAGAATATTTACCTCCCAGAAAGACCTTAAAAAGGCTTATCTGAGCAAACTAACAAATTATGTTTCTTCTCTTACATGAAGAAACAGAGATGTAGTTCATGATTGTTTCAGCAACTATTCCATTACGAGACACCTCCACATTTACCAGGAGAAGAGAAAGAACTATTCCATTTAGGCTCTTTTTAAAGAGTTTTAGAAAAACACAGCATTTATAAGAGATAATAGATTAGGGGATTGATAAAAAAAATTTTTGAAATAATGCAAAGGATGACAGACAGGTGTCAAGGGGGCCTCACAAAAAGGAGCTTGAGGTCCATTCTGGCTCTGTGCTTCTGGAGAAATACAGAGCTGTCTCCAGGCAGGACCAACTGTACTTCTTATTCTTGACAGAAACTCCTAAGCCTCCTCCAGACAAAGCTTCCACACCCTACTCCTGAAGAGTGTTCTGGTGCCGCAGTATCTTTTTAACTCAGCACCATATCATAATTAGCCCTGTACTTCAGGTGGATAGGACAGATAAGACCACAACATTGCCGATCCACAGACCAACTGCCTCCTTTTTTCAACATTTTTTTGTTGCTGGGGATTGCCATGCAGTTCCTACTCACTGTTTTGTTTTTGATCTAAAAAGTCCTGCTGTAGTTCCTTCTTCACATTGATCAGAGATCCAGAAAGCAATGCAACTTGTTGTCTGTGCTCCTATATTGCCTTCTTTTGTCTACACTTTTTCTCATATGCTCACATGTTTCTCAGAATGCAGTACCTAAAACTGGACATGGTACTCCACACTCAATATACACTCCACACCACTGATCTTCTTGTTACATTCATCTTTTGAAGCCCCAACATGCATTTGCCTTGTGACACAGCCATCCTGTGATGCATGATAACCTCCAGATCCTTTCAGGAATATCTGTTGCCTAATCTTTTGGATGTTACTCCATGTAACTGATTATTTTTTGATAAATACAACACTTGGCACCAGCTCCTATTGAGTTAGCACCCTGTTTTCCTTCCTTAAATAGACTTTCCAATTCATCAAAATTATTTTAAACTGTACTCTCACTCTCCAGCATGTTCACAGTCACTTCCACCTTTGATGTTGATGGCAAATTTAAATGAGGACATTCTTATTCCGTCATCCACATCACTAAAATATCAGGTCATACTAGAACTCAAACAGCACCTTCAGCATTACAACCCATAAACCCTCCCGACACACTGACATATGCATGTGCTTCTGCATATCGGTGCCCACAAACACGTGTGTGTGCACGCTCATCTGCGTTCTGCCCAATCTGAATATAAGGATATTACACTGACCACAGCACTTTGTTGGTTTTGATATTGGTGTAGTGGCAACTATTTAGGTTGCCTTCTATACAAACAAAACCTGTGATAACAGCATGCTCACTGGATTTAACTAACTTGTATGCTCCACAACCAGCCCTAGGAAACCAGGCAGAGATGTTTTACGGATGCACAAGTAGCATACACAAAGGCTAGCACACTGTAAAAATCAATGACGTTTTAAGAAGTCATTCTACAAAAAAATCCACCAAGAAATAAAAGCAAAACATCCTTTCAAAAGTTAACATCAAGCTTAAAAAGAAACTTCGCTTCTTTCTTCTTTTGTGCAACATTGAACAGTGAGTTCTGATCATAACACAGAATTACTCTGAGAAATTGTATAAAGCAAGACTATTTTTCTGACCATATTTAGAACAAAAAGGGAAAAAATGCAGGCTCATTTTAAAAATTTGCTTAGCTATGCAAAGTTGTTAAGCAAATGTGGAAGCTACGGCAAGAAAAAAAGTAGCAGACTTGTAGAGACTTGCTAGCGGGGTGCTTAGAGTTACACTGCTGTCAAAAATTCCCCAGGTAAACATAAAAAGAAATAGTTTGTGCTGAAGCATTTTTATAAATTCCTGAGAGATACCTTAAATATTAATAAGAACATATTTTAAAACAGTCTTTTAAATATTAAGGCATGGGCATGTATACTGTATTAATGTATGACTGAATAAAATCTGTTCTTCCCACAAGAGTCACTTCAAGGTGTGTTTTTTTTAAATTTTTGGCTCCCCAGAGAAATACTTGTTAACCCAAACTAACATGTTTAAAATAACAAAATTCAACGATCTGGCAGTTTTTAAGAACAGATTACTGACAGGGTTTTGAATGTTTCTTAGATGAAATCACTAACTAACACCTTCACATTAATCGATTGGTGTCAGCAGAATTCTGGAGAGCTATGCTGCAGGCTCCAACAACAAAGTAGTAATCAATTAAGGAAGTCAGCTGAAAAAAATGATGCAAAGATCAGAGTTGTCAATGGCAAAATAATCTCATCTCAATGGTGTCAAAAGAAGAGTAAAAAAAATGCCACATCCTTACTTCACAATATAAGAAAACAATTCAAACAAATATTTAGTAATCAAATAATTGTCAAATAAATATACCAATTAAAATCTATGAAGAAATTCTTCAGGAATCTATCTTCTACGTCATATTTATGTAATTTTACAAAAGATATATGTTAGTATAAATTGCACAGGCCTTTAATTTTTATTTTTTTTTACAGTATAAAATAACATATTTGCTAAAAAGTCCAGGGATTTTTATTTAGAGACTACTAATACTTCAAACAAATAATAAAAAGGTGAACATCAAGACAAATACATATCCAGTTTACTTCTTGGAAACTAATTAACATTTTTACACCTCTTACACACTTTTTGCATAGGGACAAAAAGGCCACTGTTTTTCTGCTGTATCTCTTATCCATAAACAACTCTAAAGCACAAATAACACTGCTTTGTTGAGCTGCTAATTTCTTGGACCTGCTGAGTTTGCAAGGATGTCCACAGCAGGGTGTTGAGAAGGGCAGAGTTAAATACCACTCAAAATAGGGTTCCTCTTTCTCCATACTCTTTGTTTGGCTATCACCATCGCGAGGGCCTCCACCAAACTACATGCCATAGAAAGCTACCTGACACAATCTGTAGTGCATTCTTTACCTTCCACAAGCAAACCATCAGAATCTATTAAAATTACTTTACGCCGATAGCACTAGAGACATGACAAATCACAGGCCAAGAGTCAGATACCAAAGAATGTGTCTCAGGGCATTGGGGCCAGGCCCATTTGCAAGCAAATGATATTGTGCGAAGCTGGCATGCTCAGTGCATGACAAACTGATGCAATTTCAGTACTGTCGGAGAAGCTGGGTGAGATTTCTCTGATGCTGGCTATGGTTAGTGTACAGAATTGTGCAGAGTTCCCAGATTTGAATCACTTGGGGCCTGAAAGGGCTTCACTTGACAAGCCACAAATAATTACACTACACTCTTTCTATTGTACTCTATTACTTTGCCTCTTATCTCTAGGCTTTGAGCACTCATGAACAAGCAAGGTCGCTTCTATTTTGACCATGATGCAACAAAACATTGTTCTTTTGTGATATGATAAATAAAACACAGCTCCACAGACTAAACATTTTTATCAGGTCCATTTTCCACTTTTATAAGCAACAACAACTTTGGGAGCTTGTTAGAGGAGTGGAGGCTGGAAATAACCATGCAGGCAAGTTCATGAGCTTTTCACTTAGGAGTGTGATATAGCTATCTCGTTATTGTAAAAACTCATTTGAGCAATAGGGCATTAAGTTCTTAGCCCATAACAGATAACAGCTGTATCTGTGACTACTTTAAGCAGGTTTTTACCCCCTTTCAAATCAGCAATTTTTTGACAATTTAGTAGCAAAAAATAGTTCTGAATGTGCAGCATGTTACCAGTTCTTTCCTTGATACCAAACACACTTCAAAACTAACATTTTCTGTATTAGTTCACAAAATATATTATTTTAACACTTAGTCAATTAGGAAGGCTTTGTGTTAGTGGTATTATCCTGGCCACTGCAATCAATGATAATAATGATAATATCCACATGTAACAAAAAAAAAAAAAAAAAAAAAAAAAAAAAGCAGTGATTTCATGGTTTAAGCAACTAACTTCTAGTCATCTTTTCTAAGTTTACAGAATAATTTATTTCAGAAGACATTTCCTTCTTTCTCCCACAGGTTAGACAAAAAAAACCCCATTCTTTTAATTTAGAGTTCCATGCTACAAACAAGATGGTACCAGGATTTTTCACCCTTAAAACTACACTTAGAGGGTTTTTAAGCTGAAATTAGATACAAACCAGGAAAGCAAATATTCAAATAGGAACACTAAATGCATGTAGAGAAAAAATTATTCTACCTAGAACCTTAAAACTGTTTCTGGTCCCAATTATAATTTTCTCTTTATTTTCCAGATAAATATATAGTAGCAAGCAGGTACCAAAAGATAAAATCTCAAAAGAATTCTTACCTGCAAGTGCTGAATTTTTTACAAAGTATATTTTCCTAATTTGCCTCTAACTCTGGCCACCATAAGGACTGGCTTATTTGAGAGAAGAAAATTACTATCCGCAATAACCCCCTCATCAAGTTCTTACTGAATTGTTTTAAACACACATAAAAATATTCTTCCCCTCATCCCAAATGGCAGTAAGAGTTCATGGCAAAAATTGGATGTCTGATATTGAAACATTTCTGACAAGGGAAGGCAAAATAAAAATTAGCAACAGATTTTGATAAAGAGGACAAATATGAAAAGGAAATTTTAATTTAAAAAAAAGAAACAAAACCAATAACAAAACCCACAAAAAACCCTCCAAAAAACCAAATAACAAACAAACAAAAACCAAACCAAACAACAAAAACACCCACCCCAAACTCAGCCATACTTCAGAATCTACTAGAGTTTTTTAGTCACCATGTCAGAGAAAATGGTGCAAAGATGCCATTCCCACCAATCACACGATCACTATTCTGTCCACTCAGCAAAAGGAAAGACCTTTGGGATTTTATATTCAACACCAAAAATAGATGTTTTCAGTAATTACTGACTTTTTATGCTCCTTTGTTAGAACATAAACTCAGAAGGGAGGTCTTTGGCTTTTCGTGGGAGAATGATTCTCTAATTAGAAACCAGCTATCAAAAGTTCTCAAACTTGTTTGTAAGAATGGAAGCACTTTGAAGTTTTATAGGGAGTATGTCATCACAGGAGAAAATTTTTCTTACAATTTGGAACAAATCAGAAAAATAATAGGCTAATAGGTTTACTGACTCTATAATGGCACAACTTTCAAATTCAATGTTAGTTTGCAAGTTTTGCCTGAAGATCTATTTCTTCTCATATTTAAAGCAAACCTAATATTTTTATTACATTCCCCAACATTACTATAATTTTACTAGTACAATAATTTGTTATTAAACTGAAGACACAGTTCCATTTTTTTTTTCCACATCTCAAAGGAACAAGAAAGACAGATTGTAATTACCATCACAGCTCGACTGCAAGGAAGACACATGATCAGGGAGTCCTATTCCTTGTAATAGCCTGATTATTCAATAAAGAGCAGAGAAGGGAATCTGTACACAGAGTCCTGTTTAAAACCAGAAGTGAAGGCAGTTAGTGTAAGTATGTACTTTTCAATGCATATGGTCCTTTTTCATAAAAGCAGTGTATTGTAATCAATGCAGGCTTGCTGTTGAACAACTGATTACTTCACTGCTTCATCAAGACTCTGTTTGCCCTTTTGTAAAAGATTATAAGGAAAGCTTTAGATTTCATTATTTTCCAATCTGAAGATACTGCAGCACTTGAATACCTTCTACTCTGGTATAAAAAGGAGATCCATTTTTAAAAAATGAATCAATTACAGGAGAGACAAGAAATATAAAAAAATAAATTAATGAAGTTTGCTAATTCTTATATTACCATTTTCAAGGTAACCTAGTGGAAGAGAAGACTTTCATACAAGTTTTATACTGTTTTCATTCTGTTAAAGAATTAAGTACTCAAACAGCAAGAATATCTTTTTGGATATACAGTGCTTTTTACAGCATCCCATCAGGCAAACAACTATTATCAAGCGTAGGCAACCACCTTTCAACAGTGATTTTTGAAACTGTGTAGCACGTACATTATTCCACAACTGTCTCATAGAGGCCCTGGACTTAACTGGGACCCACAAACACTGTGACATCTAAATAAATAATATATTAGTTGTAGGTTGCAGTGGAGGTTTGGCTGTCACTACTCATAAATTACTTACTGTAGTAAGTACCCTACACTAAGGGCAAATTCAACACCCCAAATCATCTTCTCAGATTTCCTATTTATATGCTTTTAGAACTGAAGGTTTTTTTGAACAGGAGGTGGAGCTCTCACTGCACCAACAGAGGAGGAATGAGAAGAAACTTAGCTTGTTTTGAACCTGGCATGGACATGGTGCTCCTTACTCAAGGTATGCTCCTTCTGTCTCATCTTATTTCAATGCCTGAAAGTATCCAAGCCTGACTGTTGTGCCCCATATATTTTATTAGGAAAACAAAAGAAAACAAAACAAACAAAACAAAACACCCAACCTTACAACATTTACTGGTTTATGAAATGTGAAATTTGTAACACAACATACAGGTTGAAATAATAATTTAAAAAAGACTGTTCACAGGAAGAGAGTATTCATGCTCTGGCTACAAGACTTCTATCATCAAGACATCTCAGAGTAAGTTTATTAATGGACTACATACACTTCTTTCATTTTCTATTAAAAATACAATGCCATTCTGAAAGGGAATGACAACACTTACATTTTGTCATCAAAATCCTCTTACAGAATGCTCTCCAAAATGCTATATTAGTCTTCCCCAAGCCACAAAAAATTCAGGCTTATAGAAAACTGAAAATGAAAAGTTGATACAAGTCCTCATATAATGCCTGTAAACACAAAAAAATAATGGCTACTGATAGTAAGAGTATGCAGAATATGGCAGCTCAAAAGCCTCCATCAGCACACTTCCATGGTGCATACCTAAACCAAGTATTTTCACTGTACCCAAATGCAGCACTGAAGTTATCCCACCAAACACTCTACACAGAAACACCTCTTAGGTATCATATACTGAAATGACAAGACAACTTAATGCCATAACAATGCTGACTAATTATCAATTAAACCTGGAACGAATCACATCAAGTGCCAAAAAATTCAAAGACCAATTAAAATTGCACTGCGGTAAGAAAAAGGGAGAAATCTATTACACTTGCCCTCATGTTGCATTTTAAAGCCTGGTGTGTTGTCACTCCTGGCTAGTAAAGAATGTACATATGTTTAACATAATCTTTGTTGAAAAGATTTTACAATTATCATGGTTTGACACTATCTGGAAACATCACCAGGAGCAGTTAAGCATTAATCTTCTGATGAAATAATTCCACTGATAGTATAACATTATTAACAAAACTTTGTCACAAATACCTCTTAAAGATACAATGGAATTCAAATATATCTTCATTGTGATGCAAGTCTGAACACCCTGCTACCTCTAATTGTTCTGAAAATGTAAATTCCTCATTAAAACCACAAACCAGTAGATACTGGGAGAGGAATGGATAATGGATGCTCTGCAGTTGTAGTGTACTGATAGAATGTGTCAACTTTTGGTCTTTCCAATGAAAACTGACAGGTAATCATGCTGCTGCTTCTATACTCAACTGCCAACCCTTCCATCACAAATAAAGCAAACAGTATTTCCTGCTCAGAGAAATTTTACATGGCCCTTTCCAGTAAGATTGCATGACTGTGAATCAGGGGACCTTCAAGCAATTGCACAGCAACTGAAGATCACCAGAGCTATATGTCTCTGTCTGATCTGTCCACAGCTCCAACTGATCGCTTCGTACAAATTCAGCCAGTTTTCACTTTGGTTTCACCTCTTCCTAGTTTCTGCTTTAGCTGCCTTCATGCACACTGCAAAATTCCTTGTGTCTTACTTTACGCTGTTCAGGTTCCCACTGCATACCAAGTAGTCAGTTTCATATCACCGACAAATTCTGTCAAACAGGAAAACTGACTGGAGGAAAGAAATTTAATCATCACTGCAGACAAATACACAAGTTACCCCTTGGAAAAAAAGTATTTTTAGTAGCAGCAATCTGGCTTAAATTAGCAAGTCTATTTCCTCCACTAATACATGCGCCTTCACTGGAACTTCAAATCCACAAAACCCAATGATCAAAACAGCATTTTTCTGAAATCACAAAATCACTAACATCTGTCAAATTATCTTTTATCATTTTCACCATTCCCGTAGTAGAGAAATGCATCTGTACAGACCTACTCTGACTCCCTTGTAGAGAAACTAGAACATTTGAAAATCCTCTATAAAGACATTAGGATGATAAAAACCCTCTAATTAGATCTAATAGATCTAATTCTTCCGTTGAACTTCCTTGAACCTGGCGTAACTGGCGTGTCACTGATTCAACAGTACTTGTGACACTAGGTTAATAAATGGTGAGCTTATAAAAGCTTGACTGGTAAGCAAGTAGTCTTCACCCTGGCAGATTTCATACTCAAGGCACACAAAATCTGTTCAGAATTTTTTAAAACTACCAAGTTTATACAGTCTAGAAAAGTGAAAGTAAAAGGGCTAGAACAGCAATGCTTTGAAATCTTTTTACATAAACTCACAATTACTCCCTCCATGCTTTGTAATCACGAAACTTATAAATAGTCCCCCTTTATAACTTGCTATTGTGGTTTATTCTAGGTCTTCATGGAAGAACAAATAAAAATTCCCCTTCTTGACTTTATGTACATTTATTTCGACTGCAAAGAATGCTAAAATACATGAACAATACCAAACTTTAGATCTTTGTGGTTTTATACCTCCATAAACTGAAGTACAGCCTTATAATTAAATTGCTGCCTCTATGGAAGTAAAGCCTATGGACTTTTAAAAAACCCACATTAGTTTATGATCTTACATGTCAGATCTTGCTTCTACATTTGCAACTCCAGGAGCAATTTGGAAAGTAGTATTGGAAGTGTTAATTAAAAATGCAGTAAGCACTTGTGTCAGTCAAGTATGCCCTCTGCTCTACAACACATTTAAATGTATGTCACCTTGACCTGCAATATACCACTGTAAAATTTTTTTGGTCAATATAAATCAAATGTACACTAATTTATTCAGTAAGTTTCCTGGGATCTGAATCAACATTAGAAATCTAACTAGTATTTATTATTCTGTTATTGACAAAGGGAGCATATTTAAATGACAACAAGAACACGTGGATGTCATTTCGAAGTTGAATTGTTCTCTAGGGACATCCTTAGTAAGCGCCTACATTTAAAGGTCATTCACCGCCAAATTATGAACAACTGTTGCATTTATTAGCACAGGCTCAATAGTTTAGAAGCTAGTGTCATCAATTTAAACTGACAATGAAATTTAATTGTCCACCAGGAAAACTGTCATTTCCCATATTCTGTGTTTCATCATTTTATGTATACTCCAAACAGAACTGGAACAAGTGCAAATTTACCCTGGGATTTTTGTTTGGTTTTTTTTTTGGGGGGGGGGGGGGGGAGGCAGGAGGGAAAGACTTTCAACATTTTATACCAGAGGAATTGTGCTTTAGTAAAGCTGAGCTGCTGAAACAAACATTTTTGAAAGAACTGTGTTACCCATTTACTTTATTGACAGAATCTCAAATGTTGCATACTAAGATTTTACCCTAATTTTTCCTTCTAATATTTTATTTCCCCCAATATTTTATCTCTCGGGCCAGGACCACCCCTTTTTATTTCTTAATTGCACTGCAGTTTTTCCTCTGAAGCTAGAGAGAAGTTTCCACCTTCTATGGTAAGTAATTTTCACCCTCTCCCTGGAAATGATGTATGTCTGTCCATTCCACCTTCCAAGTGCTGCTTAGTTACACCATGGAGAAAAAGAAAATAAACTGAAACAATAGGGTTAAGCTGAAAACAAACCAGTAAGTTGATAATTAATTCCTGTAAAGAAAAGGACACACATCCCTTTTGTGTCTTTTCTTTCCAGGAAGTAAGAACACAGAGTAGCAGTCTGCATCCAGGGGAACTGGATTCTGTTCTGCTAAAGATAAGGAACCAGAAATGCAAGGATGTCAGGAAAGTGTGTAATGGTTGCAACGCAGAGCCACCACAGAGAGGAACAACTCTCCCTTCAATCTCTCATTTCATGCAGGAGGTCACCACCATCCCCGTTTCTAGCAAAGATGCTAGGACAACCATCGCCACTCTTGTCAAAAAACCCTTTGTGAGGACTGCTTCTCCGCAACGGCCCTGGCAGTCACAGTGCAGAAGGCACCCACTGAAACCCACTGGAATGTGACTTGGCTGGTGGGCAGTCAGCACATCAGCCATCTTCTTCTGCTTCTATCATCCTTTTCTGCTAATAGTTGCATAATCTCTGATAGTTCCTTGTTTCAGCTACTCCAGTCCAACAAAACATTTTAATTTTGAGCAAGTTAGCACTTGAGGGAAATATAACAGTAAAAAGATCACCTGTGTAAAGTGGTACCCCTATGATCACAGAATTGTGTGATAGTTTGGGTTGACAGGCACTTTTAAAGGTCATGTAATCCAGCCCTTCCACCATGAGCAGGGATATCATCTAGAAAAGGTTGCTGAGAGCCCTATCCAAACTGCCCTTGAATGTTTCCAGGGCTGGGCCATTTGAAACCTCTCTGGGCAACCTCTGCTGTGTTTCACCACCCTCACTGTAAAACCTGTGTTTCTTATGTCTACTCTGAATCTACACTTCTTCTAGTTTAAAAGCACTGTTCCTTGTTCTACTGCAACAAGACCTACTAAAAAGCCTGACCCTGTCTTTCTGAAAAGCCCCATTTATATACCGCAGAAATGGAGCCCTGGAGCCCTCTCTTCTCCAGGTTGGACACATAAACTCTCTTAGCCTTTCCTCACTGAAAAAGGAAAGCAGAGGTGCTGCATCCCTCTGATCCATATTTTGTGGCCCTCCTCTGGACTCAATACAAAAGTCCCTCTCTTTCTTATGTTAGGGACCCCAGAGCTGGACAGAGCAGGCTCCTTCCAGGTGGGGTCTCACCAGAGCAGAGCAGAGGGGCAGAATCCCTTCCCTTCCCCTGCTGCCCATGCTGCTTGGGATGCAGGCCAGGACACGTTTGGCTTTCTGAGCTGTGAGCATACATGGTTGGGTCAGCATCCCCAAGTCCTTCTCAGCAGGGCTGCACTCAATCCCTTCAGCCCCCAGCCTGGATTGATACCAAGGGCTGTCTGAACCCAGGTGCAGCACCTTGCACTTGGCCTTTTCGAATCCCATGAAGGTCCCATGGACACACTTCTGGAGCTTGTCCAGGTCCCTCTGAATGGCATTCTGTCTTCAGGGATGACACTGCACCACTCAGCTTGGTGTCATCTGCAAATTTGCTGAGGGTGCACTCAATCCCTTCGTCTATGTCATTAATAAAGGTATTAAATAACACTGGTCCCAGTACAGACCTCTGGTGGCACCACCTGCCATTGATGTCCACTGGGACTCTCAGCCACTGACCACGACCCTCTAGACGTGACCATCCAACCAAATCCTTGTCCAACAGTCCATACATTGAATCCAACTCTCTCTCTCTTCAGTTTAGAGAGGAATGTTGGAGGGGCCTGTGTCAAAGGCCTTACTGAAGTCCAGATAAACTACATCTGTAGCCCTTCTCTTACCCACTGAGGTAGTCACTCCACCACACAAGGCCACCAGGTTGGTCAGGCAGGACTCACCCTTGGTGAAGACGTGCTGGCTGTCTCAAATCACCTCCCTGGTCTCCAAGTGCCTTAGCAGAACTTCCAGGAGGATCTGTCCCATGATCTTCCCAGGCACAGAGGTGAGACTGACAGGTTGGTAGTTCCAAAGGTCCTCCTTTCTATGCTCTTTAAAGAAGGGTACTCTTTTTCCCAGTCACCTGAGATTTCACATGACTTTTCAAATATCATGGAGAGCGCCCTGGCAACTACATCAGCCAATTCTCTCAGGACTCTGGCATGCATCTCATCAGTATCCATAGACTTAGCTATGTTCAGGTTCTTCATGAACTTTATCATCTCTTACAGTGGGGAAGCAACTGACTTCCCCATTCCCTGCCTTGCAGTCCATCCACTTGAAAAATGTGGGAAAAGAGACTGCAAGCAAAAAAAGTTAAGTAGCTCAGCCTTTTCTTGTCCATTGTTACCAGTTTGCCAGTAGTGTTGGGAGTACACCTTCTTTGACCATTCTCATCAAGCTGCTTTAAATATTAATACTGTAAAGCTGATGATGAAAACTGCCTTGCGTGAATTGCCTGCACAAGTTCATAGCCAGTATAAAACAATGGTAAGCTTTTGTTAACCTCAGTTTTGCTGGAAGAAGGACATATACCCCTTTGAACTTCTGTGCTTGGAACAATACTTATGCAAATTATTTAGCAATATAACAAATTGACAATTACATTGGCATAAGCCTTCCTCATGCATAGTCCATAAGCTCCTTAAAAGGAAAGACACAATGTTATTATCAGAACAGTTTTCCCTATCCTCTCCTACAAGCATGACTGACCCAGACAAACTTCAGCAACGATTCCTTGTACAGTTTCATGGTCAGCATAAAGCATGACCATTTTTGTATGCAATGTAGTATAGAATCCCCTCATCTGACTGAAATGGCAAAATAATCGTGCAGGAAAAACTACCAAAATCTATTGAACTACAGCAATTTTCAGATCCACAAGACTGACTCATCACCACTATACGACTCAAGAGGAAAAGTGCTGTAACAATCAACAGTGTTGTAATAGAACACACTCGTTCACAAGATCATTTTCTTTAAAGACTTCTAGAAACATATGGTTTCGTTTCTGATTTCTTTGAATCTTACACAGCTTAACATTTATGGAATTTAAAAAATCCAAATCCTCTAGATAGCAGGAGTCACAGACAGAATTACATTTAAAGAAATAGAAACTCACTACAAGCAAATACTAAAAAATAAACATTACTTTGAAAAATCCTATTTGTGTGATATGCACATCTTAGCAATCACTCTGTCATTTCAACCAAGCTGCTCAACTAGGACATAGTGGGATCAGTCTGTGCTATTGTAATCACAATCAGACTAAATGTTTTAAAGCCAAGTCCCCAAAATCACACAGGGGTCTTGTGGGGAGTCATTTACATTTAAGTTCACCCAAGAGGCAGAAATATTAATGCTGCTACACTCCCACATTTACATATCTAAAGTGGTTTACCTTTTGCAAGGCCTGCAAACACTTGCTAGTGGTGAGGACCAAATAATATACAGCATTAAGCATCATAAAGATGAACTTGCTTCATGAAACTATGCCTACATGGATTAATCTTCTAAAAGTTCCACAGGATTCAATTTTTCTTCTGGTATTTCTTAACAGGTCTGAGCTACTAAATGAATATATTTAATAAAAGAAGCAAGCTTTGAATATCCACTTTCAGACAAATACCTCGGGTTTTGGTCCACCTGTCTCCACCCACTAACATGTGAAAGTGCTACAGTCTACCAGTTTTGTGGGATGAGAAAACTACTGGGAAAAAAGGACCTCTAAAAATTGTGCACACTAACTTGCCTGTTCATGGAGGGTCAACTATACAGCAGGCTACCCAGGATAGTGTCCAGGCAGATTTTGAGAATCTGCAAGGATGGAGACTTCACAGTCCTCTGGGCAACCCATGCAGCGCTTGACCACCCTCATGATAACGAACCAGTCTTGTCTTACGTTTAAAGGGTGTTCCCTGCATTCTGATGTTTGCCCATTGCCACCTCTCCTGTCACTGGGAAACAATACGAAGAGTCTGGCCCCTTCATTCTCTCCATTCAGATCATCTGTACACATTGAAGAGATATCCCTGCCCCTTCTCTTCTTCGGGATTAGCAGTCTCAAGTCTCCCAGCCTTTCCACATTCAAGAGAAACTCCAGTCCCTTCATCGTGTTTGGTCCTGCGCGGGACTCACTCCAGCTTCTGTTCTGGGCAGCCCAGACCTAGACCCAGCATGTGCCTCTCCCAGCAGGGTCGAGTGGCAAGGGAGCAGCTGCTTCTCCTCCCTGGCTGGTCACGCTGCATCAGCCGCTGTCACTGCTGCTCCGCAGAATAGAGCTCTCGTGGGGTAGCAGGTGTCAGACGGGCTAAGACCAGCCTTCCTGTGCCGAGAGGGGCAGGGCAGGGATGGTCTGAGCTGGGCAGGGCAAGGCTGGGCACGGAAAGGCCGGCCTGAATAAGAAGGGCAAGGCTGGGATAGCTATACAGGGCAGGGATGGGCAGGGCCAGTCAGCACAAAGCTGTACAGGGCAGGGCGGAGCACAGCAGGGTTGGGGAGACCAGGGCAGGGATGGGGAGAATAGGGCAAGGCTGGGCAGAACTGGACAGGGCTGGCAGGACAAGGACAGGCTGCGCTGGGCAGGTCAGGGCTGGCCTGAGCAGGGAGGGCAGGACGGCCCCAGCAGGCTGATGCCTGTCCGGAGCTCCAGCGCAGTCCCCGCTGGCCGCCGCCACATGACCACCCCGAGGCGCGGGCGTGCCCCGCCCCGGCGCACCTCACCGTGTACCCCCGCTCCAGCTCGCTCTCCTCGTATCGGAAGGACGGGATGAACACCTCCATACCGGGTCCCCTCAGCGCGGCGGCGCCGCCGCCATCGGCGCGCCGGTCACGTGATCCTCAAACGCGTGACAGGAGCGGGGCCGGACCCGGGCTCGGCCCCGCCCCCCGCGTCCCCTCACGCCGCCGGGATGAGGCGGGGGCTGCTTCCTCTGGAAAAAACGTGGTTTAAAACAAACGGTGTTTGACAGCGCCGGCTTTTGGTACAGCCAGAGCTGCAGCGTTACTGCGCAGCACAGAAAGAAAGGGGAAAGGAAATAGCTTCCAAAGGGATGAATTTATCCAGTCCTAAATTCACACCACAGCTCAAACCTGAATCACAGAATTGCTGGGGTTGGAAGAGACCTCCGCAGCTCATCCCCAGCAACCCCATGCCAAGGCAGGGTCACCTAGAGCAGTTGACACATGAACGCATCCAGATGGGTTTTCAGAGAGGGAGAGAGGAAGACTCCAGGACCTCCCCGGGCAGCCTGTTCCAGGGCTCTGCCACCCTCAGTGTAAAGTTCTTCCTCAGGCTGAGGTGGAATTTCTTGTGTTTGAGTTTATAGCCATTATTCCTCATACTGTTGCTGAGCACTACTGAAAAGAGTCTGGCACCAACCTCTTGGCACCCGCCTTAGAAATATTAGTGTACATTCCTGAGATATTCTCTCAGTCTTCTGCAGACTGAACAGCCCCAGCTCCCACAGTCTCCCCTCATTAGAGGGATGCTCCAGATCCCTCATCATCTTTGTGACCTCCACTGACCCTTTCCAGTAGTAACCTTGTCTCTCTTGTACCAAAACTAGAATTGAACACAAGACTCCAGATATGGTGTCACTGGAGCTCCCTCCACCTGCTGGCCACACTCCTCCCGATGCACCCCAGGACACCACTGGCACCACAAGGGCACTGCCAGCTCATGGTCAACTTGTGATCCACAAAGACTCGCAGGTGCTTCTCCACAGAGCTGCTCTCCAGTAGGTCAGCTCCTGACCTGTGCTGGTACTTGGGGTTATTCCTCCCCAGGTGCAGGACGCTACACTTGCCCTTACTGAACTCCTATCAATTCCCCACCACCCAACTCCCCAGCCTATCAAGGTTCCACTGAATTGCTGCTCAAACTTCTGTTGTGACCACGTTGGTCAACAAACAAGCAGCAGCTTTCATAGTGCCTGTTGAGAACAGACATAAAATTAAGATGAAAAAAATAAAAGCAGCACTAAGGAAAGTTGCCTGTGTTGTGTGCGTTCCCACGAAGCCACCTCTTGTTATTTAGCAGAGGAAACCATATAATTTCATAGAAGTGTAGATGATTTCTTGCCACTGGAGAAATTAAATAATACTTCTCACATTACAAAATAAGCAGCTGTTTTGATGGCTTGAAGAGTAATGGCAGCAGAAACAGAAGGTGTAATATCAAATGCATTTAGGAGGCCATGCTGTTAGCAAAGGCAAATGCTTTGACCTCATGCAAATTTGCTAACTCCAAGTTTCAAACCATTTGGAAGCACTGCAAAATGACAACAAACTGCCTCTGTATTAGATGGTCACATCTAAAGACTCATCTGAGTCTGGAGAGTCTCAGGCACTACCTGAGATAACCTCATATTCTCAACTGATCTCAGCTACCATGATAAATCCATGAGTATAGAGGGTTTGATCTTGTATAAGCAGATTCAATCACAAAAACATAGCTCAAAAATGGACAGAAAACTAATTTTTCTATGTCTGTGGTTATGTTATCAGCTTTTTGAAATTTCTTTTGAAAACTAACTTATTTCCTTCTAGATTAACGGCACCAGGGAGGGAGAGGGTACCATTACACGCTCATTTTCCCTCAATTTCTCTTTATTTTACTGAAAAGTAAATTTAATTATATTTTGCTCTAAGCAAAGACCTGTGACCTTGAAGGACTCAATATAAAATAGACATCACTTGACTTAAACCAAGAAGACTAAAGCAAACTAACACTTGTTTACTTTGCTAAACTAAAGTGAAGTAACAAACCAAAATTAAAAAAAAAAAATAGCTGAAATCAAAGCCAGATAATCCTCAGGCATCTGTTTCGGCACAACACTGCTCCTGGGCCAGCATCCTCAACTGCTGACAAACACCAGGGCAGTGCCAGCATGGCTGTGTGGTAGTGGTGACATGCAGTGTTTCTAGTCCCCGTGTGCTCTCCACCACGTCTGTGGACTGAAAGGTGTGTATGAAATCCCATTCCCCCACAAAACACCCTCTGATAAAAGTAAATCCCAAGGAAAGACTAATCATATATTAAGAGTCTTATCACTCTAGTAAATGTGTGCATACTATTTAATAATTACCATGCTATCATTACTGTTACTTTCTGTTAAGAATCCAGTCTTTAGGTGTAGTTTCTGTTCTTCCACAAAAACAAAACACAGGGACAACTCTTAGGATACTACTTGTTCCATAAAGCATTTATGCTGAGAAGTCAGAAGAAGTTCATAGGAGCACTGTTTGTGGCTGTTTGCAACCTAATAAGCAACAATTTCAAAAAGCTACTTTTTTCCTTAATATCATATAACTTATTAACAAAGAAAAGTTTTAGACATTAATCTGGTTTCAAATTCAATAGAATATAATGGAACTTTTGACTGTGCATCAGCCAAGAGGAACAAGGAAGATTGCATGGTGAGCTGAATTCAAATACGTCAATATGTTTTAGAATGTTAAATACTTAATTTACACAATATATCATCATTAGTTGGCTAATCTTTAAAGTTACATCTGAAGAAAAAGAAAGGATTTCTCCCCATGGCTGGCTGGCCAAGGATTGTCTTTCCGTCTAATACACTGAAGATCAAATATTTAAGAAACATTAGTTAACAGAATGCTACCAAAGTGTGTTCAAAACTAGGATTGTGGTGTTTGAAAGCTAACTGCAAAGATGTTACAATTCTTCCCACAAGCAACAAAGCAAGGAGAATATATTTCAAGTATAGCTTGACTTGAACTGGCATAACGTGTATTAAAATCATGTTAGTGATCTTAAAAGCAAAACTGTAAAATGGTTGAACTCTACAGGTAACACATAGACTATCTTCAAATTGATCTGTTGAGCAGGCTCTCAAAAGTACACTAGGAAATGTCAGTGTTTGTCTTCAGCGCTGGGTGTTGTTGCAGGTATCATTATCCTGAGTTATATTCTTAAATTGCCTTGATCCAAAATGTGAAATACATTAACAATCCTTCCAGCCGTAGCTGTTACCTGTCACCAGATTCTACCTAACCTTCCATGATTACAGAAACCAGGAATCATCAATCTGCCCCTCTGCTGGCCACTTCTATGTTTCTTTTTTTCCTAAATGGTCACTCTGCAATTCCTCAAACAGGGAGGGAGAATTTAGCATTCATCATGTTAGAATGATTCACAGGAGAGAAAAATGAATTATTATAAGCAAATCTAAAAGATCACTTTCCACTAATTCTCATGATTCGGGGACTTTCTGAATGGCTAGTTTCCAGAATAAAAGTAGGCAAAGAAATCCATATAAAAATTCTAATTTAAGTGAAAAGTAAAATATACATCAAAACAAGAGGCCAGATCCAAAAAAGACAGTCCTTAATTACATCATAACCTAAGTTTGTCAATTTTTCAATTGCTACAAAACTGGTTTTAAGTCAACTCACAAAATTCAACCACAGATACATGGCTTATCTCTAGTCTTTTCTCACCATCCTATTTTCTTATACTTTAAAAAATGAAAAAATATGGGGTTTTTTTTTGCATATTTCTTTTACTTTAGTTTTCATATCAATATCCTGCTAAGATAGTTCTGCCTAAGCTGCTTCGTGTACTCTTCTTTGTTAACAACAGAAAAAAATATTTGGATTATTTTACACCACTTCCTTTTGTCAATAATTTCCTCATTGATCTGGGGTGGGAGGAGGGGAGAGGGAAGGAATGGCTTTACTAGTGAAGTCAAAAGATTACTAGCAAGTTCACCATTGATTCAACTACAGAACACAAGAATTTAGAAAAAAGGAAGAATCGTCTTAGCAGGTAACAAGGAACACTGAATAACTGGAAAATTCAGCTTCTTACCTATTAAAATATTGCCCTTTTTTTCCTCATGCTTGTAATGGACTCATATTTTGCCACAAATTAAAATTATTACATAGCCTGGTCTATCTAAAGTGAAAAGAGAGAAAAAAATACAATCCCAAACTGCTTTTTTTTTCCATTTGCTTTTCCTTAAGACAAACATTTCACTGGACACATAATTTTAGTGGATGTTGGCTGCTCACTCAAATGCACAGGATCTACCAGCCAGCAGCTCGTCTCCACATTTTGAAAGAAACTGACATATTTGGGCCATGAACTCCACAGATGCTGAAACTGTAGAAGGCTTTCAGAGGGAAATAACTTAAGAGAGGTAGAAGAAGGAATAATTTATAAGAAAGCAAAATATTCTCTTTTAAAAGGGACAATGGCAAAAGAATTAGACTTACTTTACACTGAACATCAGTTTAAGAAAGAAGTAACATCTTCAATTTGAGCCACTTAATGTCATATATATATTTAATTTAAAGAGGACAATGGACATGATAAACAGAACAATTTGTTGCAAGCATCTGCATTCTGTTTTAAACTAAAAGGTAAACTAAAATTCAGTAACACCTTCTCTTTCATAGAGTATTCCAAATGCAGTTCACCATTTTACAAACATTCACTTTTTGTTCATGCTAGTGATTCTTCAGTGGCACACTGGCTTGCTGTTTTAATTAAAAACACCACTAAAATTTAGTATAATATCTAGCAGTCAGTTCCACAGAGGAAAGAGTTCAGTAACACCTCCATTCACTTGGGCTGAGAAACATCTGCTAATGTGGAATTTAACTGTACTAAGCAAGACAATAACCAAACCTCCAGTCTTCATAATGCAGGGGAATAGAAGCAAAATTCATTTCCAGATCACAGGATATTCTGAGTTGAAAGGGACCCACACAGATCATCAAGTCCAACTCTTAAGTGAGTTGCCCATCTAGGGATTGAACCCACAACCTTGACTGAGCCAATCTCAGGATCATTAACAACTTCTTGAAACAAGAGTTTTATGCTAGCCAAATGTGACAGCTGATCTGGATCTTCTGTTCAAGATAACCTTGTAATGCAAAAAAACTCCTAAAATCTTTTACATTAGCAGCCAACCCTCTGTGACAGTGAACTCCAGAAATGCCATTATCCTTTTGCTCCCCATCCTTTTGCTTCTGGTTTTAAGAAAAAACTTGCACAACTCATTCTTGTTTTCAGTTTTCTGGTATAGACAGTCACACTAATCCTAGCTAGAAGATTAACATGAAAGCTCTCTCTCATTCTCCCGTCACAAAGAGAAGAAATCTGCTCCATCATTCAAATGATTTCTAACCCTGATAGAAGCAAAAAGAGATCAAGACCTAAGAAAGCTGGACAAAGCATTTACACAAAAAAGAACATGAAAGGATATGTTTACCCATTTTGACCCCTGCATGCCCAAACTGAGTCTTTCAGTTCTGGAAATATCACTTTCAGTCTGAGTGGTATACACATGAAGTTTAATATTGAGCTGCGGGTCAATTTTCATTAGCAGCATGCAAGCCAATGTTAAGCACCTTGAAACACTTAACAGAGTGTTACACCTAGATCAGTTTCTTCATCATAAGCCTCCAGCATACTTGAGCTTTTCAAAAGGCAGTTTTAAGATCAATGACTGAACAAACACTGGCAGATAAGGTATTAAAAGCTTAAGGCTTTAGCATTTAACCATTTAAAAAGATACTAGATAAATTTTGGTGGGTTTTTTTCTGTTCTAGCTTTCTTCAAAACTCCTAAAAATCCTGAAGAGAGGTATGAAGAGAAACTATAGCAAACACTAATCTGTAAAGTTTACACTAACTTTGTTGTAGAAATACAGTATGACCTTCCAGTTGAATTGAGGTTTCCATTTGTTCAGAAATGGTATTATGTGCTTCTTTATATTTGATCCCAAACAAGACAAATTCATGGGTTTATCCTGCAGTCTTATTAGTTGAAAGCAACAGCTTCTCTTGTTTCTTACAATTAATATTTGCCTAAAATTTGTTTACATTAATACCTTTCATTAATACTAATACATCAACAAGCTCATTATGTCATTAAAGTGACAGGACAGCACATCCTATGTTAATATGATGCATTTCAGAAAAATGTTTATCTGCTCTGATTTCTTGCAAAAGGTGTAATCAGTCCCTTCAAATGTATTTTCTACTCCAGAAAATACAAACAGAATGCTGGCTCTTACACCTAACAGGCACTCAGCTGAATTACCCACTTTTCTTCCTCACCTATTACCAGAATTACTGCAAGACTTTATTTTTGTATCCTGAGACCACTGAATACAATTGATGCAATGTATGAGTCCAGTAGGACATCAGTATTTAACCATGCAGGTGATTTTAACTCTGCAGCTTTGTAAACACTTGAAGGAGATTTCAGTTTACATCTGTCTGTTGCCCAAGCATCAGTCTTTTGACCCTATGAGTACTAACACAGTAGACTTTGCCAAGGCAGTGATAACTTCAAGTGAACACTCGTAGTGAAGAGATTCAGAATTAAAACACAGACCAGTTTACCACAGATAATTGTTTGTGGATCTTTAATACCTTCTCCACTACTCTCTACTAAATGTTGGGTTTGCCCTGGATACATCTCAGTTTGTTCTAAATCATACGCTCCAGAACACCAGTAAGTAGCTACAGATACAAACCCACAGTGTTTAATGTTTCACAAGGTACATCCCTTTATTATTGTAATCACAAAAACATGATTTTGTACAGGAATGTTTAAGTGAACATTAATCAATGCAATTAAATTTGTTTCATAAAGATCGGTAAACATACTACAGAACATTGTTTTGTAAAGAACAAAAATATCAGCTTTCTGGTCTTGCAGTGCACATTTTAGTGCAAGTATTAAGACACAATAGTGCTCAATTCAGCAATGTATTGCAGAACATCATGCCACAGTCCACTTCAAAGAGAGTCAGGACATGCAGCTTGTTAATAAAATGCTGTGGTATATAAAAAAAGCCACATGTTAATTCATAAAATATATAGTGGTTTATTTAGATGATTTAAAGTGATTTCACTGTGGAATTTAGTTTTATCCAGGACAAACATCCCGAGTGTCTTGTCATTTGGAATATTCTTCTTTTAGGCAATGGCTTTGGCTTCAGGTAGGAATGCCTCCCAGTATTTTATTAGCTTGAAGAGAAGGGAAAAAAATCACTCATTAAGTACTAAACGTTGGAAAACACAACAGATACCTACCGCCTCTTGCAGTAAACTTGCCTCTGTGAGACAAAGTGAGAACATAAGTACTTATTCATTCATATTTTTACAAAGTGCAAAAAAACCAAGTAATAAATACACAAATCTGCTCATAGCTGTAGATATGTTGCCACATGTTGAACACAATGCTACAGAATCCAATTATACAGTTTTTTATTAAAGATCAGTCACTTATTCTTATCTCCAAGGATACTGATTTTTGTGTTTTATTAATTAAAACAAGCTGGAGGGTTATACTACTGCAATGAACAGAAGAAAGAGTCCAGTCTTTTTCTGATAACAAGGCCTACTTCTCAGACACTGGAAACTGTTTTAATGCTTTCCAATATTCAGTAATATTTTGTACTTTTAAAAAACAGTAATAAACATTTAAGAATCAAAGTCTCTTCAGTACATGTAATTACATACTGATTACAATTTACTCCGACCTCTAAGTGAAAGTACTAATTCACTTTGAGAAGATGACAAGACCTTCTGCTTGCCCATATCTGTAAAGGAGCTTCTCCCTTGCTTCTCTGAATTAGAGCTGTGCAAGAGCTCAGAAACTGCAATCATCATGTCATTCACCAATACAGTACAAACCAGTAGCTCTTAATATTTTAGAAATGGCTGTGCTTAAAGCCCATATTTTCCTAACAAACCTAATACGGAATGTATTAAATATTAACTTGTACAAAACTTAACATTTATCTTACCTGCTGTTGTGTTTGCACTAACGACTCTAAGTACTCGATAATAACAGTTTTAAAGTCTTTCACTCGTTCCTTCTGTTAATAAATAAATTATGGCACATTAACCTCTTAATAAATTTTACTTGAAATGTCAGTATTATCTACAGTAGAACTGTCATTTACTTGGACAAAATTATACATGCCTCAAATCTTCCCACTTCCTTGCGAATGGTTTTGGAGATCTGTTCAAAATCTTTTTCCCCTTGCTGAACTTTTGTCTCCCACTGGCAAAGGAAAGACACACAGAGGTAAGATTTTGTGTTGACCATTCAGTCTACCAGTATCTGAACTTTTTTAGCATATTGATAGTCACTTAAGGACCTATTTGATTTTTTTGGCCTATTTAAAAGAAAATCTTACAATAACAATTTCAAATTTGTTACAGGATGTCATCAGATCAGTTACATCAAAGGTATCTTTAAGGTAATGCTATCTACAGATAAAATGTAGAAATAGCTTAGTACTGCTGTTATGAATACTTAACATTTAAAAACATTCTTTAGAAACAAAATGCATCTCTAAGGCTTTATTTGCTATTCCCTCTACACACTTCTTACAAAGGAACCTAAACCTGTGCAATCAAGCTTGGAAGAGTCTCAAGTTAGTTCTCTGTATTCTTCTGATTCCAGAAGAGATTCTTCATCTCTGCCTCTTGTCAAGTATATAATTATCTCTACCATATTTCTGTTGCAAATTACAAACTACTGAGGAAGTGTTTATCTGCTTTCCAAAACACAAGTCTTCTTTTTCAGTGGCAACTGCTTTCATAGAAAGCAGGAGTAGAAAAGTTAAGTTACTACTGGTAAAAAGATCACTAGAGGAAAATTCAGAGGAAGAGATGTTTCTTAATGGGGTTTTGCCACATTGGGAGCATGGCATTCATGTAACAATATATGACATTAGGTTATTTCCCCAGCTTGGCAAGAAGGGATCCTCAGCATCTACATTACCCTGTAACTGCTTTTACATACCTATTACATTGTTAAATTTAAGACAGTTGTGTAGACAGTGAGAGCCCCACACACAGGCCAGCAGTACTTTGAAATGCAACTGTATCTGTTTATCTCAACATATTAACTGAGTCAAGAGAGCAAATGCATTCAGTAACAGATATCTTCCTCAGAAAAAGGCAAGCAGGGAAGCAACATGCTTCAATGTAGCATCTTCCTGTTACCAATCCAGTGGTGCTACTTATTCGCAAAAAAACCATTTTGTGATGGGGTGTCATATCTCTGTTACACGAGATAAACATCATATGTGTTCCAACAAACATCCCCATATTTATATTTTTAGTTTATATTTATTCACAGTCCCCTGACTGACCTTTTAGATATAAATTACGAAGCTATTTAGTAAGTCATAATAGTATCTCCTGCATGGAAGATCAGCCTGATGAGTTATCGCATAACTGAAATAGTATAAAACACAGGTAAGGAAAAGGAGATTAAGATTGCCCATGCTTTCCTACCACTCATCAAACAGAGGTGCCTGAGACTTCTGTGAAAGCTCCTACAGGCCTAATGTATTCAGCACTTCAGTTTCATGCCCAAATCCCAGGTCCTATGTGAATTACCATTGGGTAATAGCTTGTCATTTTACAGTGTCTGACAAGGAGAAATCTCTCATTCAAGAAGGTATTTACAGGAGTGTCCTTGTCCCTTTATGCACAAAACCCAACTGAGTTATGCATGATGCTCGAGGTGCTCGGGCTTTAACTTCACAGTTTCTCTGCCAGAGGGTCCACTATTACAGAATTCAACAACTCTGAACACGTTTCAGGGGCAGTAAGAACTTTCAACTGGCATATTTAAACTGTGGGTTTACTAAAAGCCTTCTCTAATAAGGCAGGAAAAGTAATACCTTCAGAAAAAAACCCCAGTTATTTAATATTAGGACTGGGAAAGGATCTCTATTTCCCACTACTACCAGTAATCAGAAAGTTTATTGTTAATGGATGGGTGACATCAAGAGAGGCAATCAACAAGAATGTGGTCACACAAGAGTAACATTAGGTTTCTTCAGTAAACAAAAGACTTTTTTAAGTAAAAGAAAACCAAGTTAGAGTAATTCCAATACTGTATACCAAAGGGAAAAAAGAACAAAGGAGCATATGGTTAGTGACCAATGAGGAAGCCAAACAAAGCAACCGTGTAAAAGAGCTTGAAATCTGCAATAACGTTCTTCCATTACTTAATGGGAGAGTATTAGAGCATACTTAGAATGCATTAGCATTAAATAATTAAGTTGTCCTACCTCTTCAATTTCCTTAGTGAAGCATGATAGAAAAAGTGTATAAATTATGACACTTCAACATGTTAGATTTATTTTTACTGAAATTACACCATATATACATGCACATATATATGGGTAGAAAAGCTGGATATTTAAGCAAAACATGGGAATAGTTCTCTATTAGTTGTCTTTGCTGGATTTACCCAAGTCATCTTAGCTTTAGAGACCAAGAGATGTTCCTTTGCCTACTCAATTGAGCTGATAACAGTTAAAAACACTAACTTGTCTATGTTCCCACCCTCCCATCTCCCAGACTCTGTAGAGACAGTATTAACTGTCTTACAGATCTTACAATAAGTAAAAATTGCACACATTCAGTGTTTTAAGTAAATTCATTTTAACAATTTCAGTAAATACAGGAAACAGCAAGTAAATGATTTGTAAACAAAAATGGTATAAAGCAGCACTAATGCAGAATGAATGAGCCAATGCACAAAGTCTGACCTCCAAAACAATGTTTGATAACATTACCTCTTTTATCTCATCTTTAGCTTGCTGTAATTTATCAGGTTTGTTGGCAAGTTGGAGCTTTGCTTCAGCTTCACGTTTTTTTTGTAAAGTGACCTGAGCATCTTGCCACTTCTGCCAGCATTTCATTCGGTGGTCAAACACACCCTGCAAGAACAGACAAATTTATTAAACAACTGGAAGTGCTAGAGCTATCTTAATTCCCAGTAGGAAAATATAATTCTAGGATAAAGGTGGAACAAGTAGTATACTCAAAGAAACCTCAGTGTGTCTACCACGTATTGTGTACCACTTGACATCAAGCTTGCACAGCTCAATATCTTCCACAAATAGCAGGCTATTCAAGAACCCTTTTCAGAGCAGACACTTCAGTGCTCCAAATCATTTTATGCCCCTCATTCTATCAAAACACCACCAAAACAACCACTATGAAGTGCTCTATTGTGAAGACAATTCTCTAAATGCAGATGCTAGCAAACTGTTCAAGCATATGGATTACATGCATTTTCAGCAACACTTTTTTGTCAGCAATGGACTAAGGCAGCAGAAGTAAAGCACACATATTTAAAAAACATTAGAAATACTTCCAACAACCTGGCAAGTTCAAAGGTATTTCTAGACATAATTCACAGATACCTGCTCTCATGTCTAAACCTAATCATGCTGTACAGCATAGCTTACACCTAAAGTGACTAATTTCTTTAATGAGATGTAGATCCATAAATTGCGTATTTTTCTTATTTAGAGACATTACTGGCTATCTACCAAATATAGAATAACAAAATACGTTCTTCAACATTTATGTATGCTTACTGTAACAGTAAGTAAACTGAAATAAACATGTACACTATGCTTAGACACAGTATAGTATCCCCAAGTACTGTACACAATCAGTACTGCGCAAGGCAGATTTGCATTTTCTCTAGATCTTACCACTCCATTCACATTTTTGATCACTTTTATTCATTTAATCACATTTTTATCATTGGAATAACTCATGAATGATTTCACATTACTCAGCTAGAACATGAGACAAAAACTTAATTGTGTTACATGAGCAAATGCACACATTCATTTACCCTAAGTCTATAAGCTGAGGAATGTGATTTTAAACACTAAATAAGTATTTTTCCTAGTAGTACTCACTTTTACTGCAGCAATCAGACGAATGTAATCACCAAGAAGTTCTGAGAACACATAGAAATCAGCAAAAGCTTGTTCTTGATGCAACTGATCTATCTTCTCCTCAACCTCCGCAAGCTGGGACAAAGCTCTAGATAGAGCAGTGTGGTCCTCAGAGTTACCTAACATGGCAGCACTTTTAGCAAAGGCAGCGGTGTTCGCTGAAAGCTCTGAAACACAAGAGTAATGTTCAGCACGACTTAATTTGTTATTTCTCTGCAGCATAAATCAGTGGAGCAGAGGGTTGAAACTGAGTAGAGGCTTAACTTTACCAACTGAAAAAAAGAAGCTAAAGATCATGATAAGATACACAAGGACATCACAATGAAACCACATATAGGAGGAGGACTCCTGCGCAAAAAACTCTCGATCAGTAAATGCTTTGCCAAGTCTGTTAATGTCATGCTTATTTTGTCTAGAAAAAGACATGAAAAAAAAAGTCACTTCAATAGTATCCAATTGACTCCTTCAGAGAAAATGCAAAACAAAAGCAAAGTCACCTACAGAGCAAATTCAGAGCAATTTTAACAGGTTTACACTACAGTTTTTCCATTTAGTTCAGAGTGGAAAAAAACCCCAACCCCTTCACAAAACCACCACTCCCATGAGTGGACTGTTTTATTGACTTTAAATAACTTAGATGTGTGCATACTGTAGTGTATTGTCACATTCTGATATGTCTTAAAATAAAAACAAAACGAAAACCTCACATATTAATATCTGTGAAAGTGAAGTTTTGTGCTTATTTCTTAACAAATATTGGTGCAATTGTTCCAAATTCCATATAAGTAATCCTGTACAAAGTTTAGTTCTATGAAGGACCTTTGAACAAACATTTAGTCCAAATTACTTCAGGTTAGTTTGCAACTCCGCTGCTCCTGCAGAACCATCAGAATACCAGAAGTAATTGCAGAAGAAAACTGTCTTGAGATATTTAAAACCTTTACAATTTTAATACAACTCTTAAAAAAAAAACCAACAAACCAACACATCTTCAAACCTATAAGGCGTCAAATCAACTGTAAATAAAGATTTCCATTTTCCATTACTTCTTAAATACTTCTTAGCCTTGAGGATAGGTGGCTAAAGATACTTTTATTAGCAAGAATAATTCTTAATTAGAATTATGAGAAAGTAACTTAAGACATTTTCAAGTATTTTTGGAGGAGCTCAAAGGCAACACTGTATTATGTAATAAAATATTGTCAGAAAGCACACTTACTGTCTTCCTCAAGCTACAAATTCAAAATTGTGGTTTGTTTGGGGTCTTATTTGGTTTGGTTTTTATTTTGTTTTGTTGGTTTTTTTAATAATCTGATGGAAATCCATCTTTCACAAAAAGCAGCACAAGTTATTACAATATAAACTTGCAGGCTTTGCTTGTATCTAAAATAAGCAAACAAAAAACTGATATTCTGTGAATACTTATCTTCCCAGAAAAGTTTATCTTAACAGTCGCTTGTGGGTATACCATTATGCAGACTAAATACGGAATAACAAATTCCTGTGTAAGCACTTAAATTCAGTTAACAGAGCAATACTGAACCAAAAGATGTTTAAATGCATTTATGCAGCCGCTTTTTGTTCAGAAAGAAATTATTCTTGCCATGAGACCTAAAGATAAATTTATGGATACCTACTGTAGTAGAATCACTTGCTAGGTGTGGTAATGAAATTGTGCAAGGGAAAAAAAATTCTAAATCATTACAGCGACTCTAGAAATGACAGATACTCTGGTTAAATTTAAAATTAAAGACAGGTATACAAAAGTACTAGAGCAGTTTAAAATAAAAGATACAATTAGAAGATTTCTGCACTAAAATATGTTGTGTAACTACTTCAGTTAATAGAGTTCTGACATGCTGAGCTCTTGTTTCATCACCATTTCCTAAGGTTACATAAAAGTAAAGTTACCTTTTCTGTGGCAGACTAATGCTTCAACGCTGGCATGAAGCTTCCTAAGTTGCTGATCCAGATTCTCAAACTGTTGCTGTTTTTCTTCAAACCACTGACAAAAGATGAAAGAGTCAAGCATTACAAATTAGATTACCAACAACATTTCTGGTTCTAAAGAAGCAAATTATCCAAGTACTTCCAGGGTGGTCAACTGATCCAGTTAAGAATTCCAGCCAATAAGCAAATTAATAACCCATTTTCTACTTCTACAGCTTTAAAATGCAATTGTTGAGGCTCATTAATTCATCTCATTATTCAAGCCGAAAAATCAGCTCTTACTGCATCCGATTCATTCATCTTGATTGTCATTTTGTTGACAGCGTCGGCAGCCTTGTTCACCATCCTCAATATTCCTGCTCCACTCAGAGCCTGGGTGTTAACTGCTCTCGGCAGCTGGAATTGAATGACAAATAAGGGCAAAGAGACTGGTTAAAAGGATGGAGGTTTAACTGGGCACAAGGGGGAAAGAAAAGGATATAGTGTTTTCTTCACTCCTATGTGTTTCAATATAGTGGAATCTAATTTCTCAAATTTACTACTTTTACATTCTCAAGAGGAAAACTTAAAAATATAGACTATTTACTTTTCTTCTACATCTTTACATTTAAATGGAACAAACAAACCACTTGTCCAAAGCTGTTATGAACTAGCCAAATGTCCTAAATGGCCACCTATATGCCACAACGAACAAACTGCCACTCTAGGAACAGAAAAGCTTAGATTTACAACAAATTAGACAAAGGAAATTCTGTGACACGTTTAATTGTAATGCAAAACATGCACTGCATGCTGATAATAAAAGGTTGATGACTTTTTGCTTTGCAATATAAGGCTATGAACATACCTCAAGTATCAAGAGAACATGTTATCTGCTTAGGTACTGAGAAATCCTCAGAGATAAGTTAACAAACTTTAATTGATATTAGAATCCAGACCAGACTGAATATGCTATACAAGGTGGCCCCTATGTCAGACCATTTACCCTTCATGTGATGTTTTGTCTGTCAGCAGCATTGACAAACCCACTGTAAGTTATCTATTGATGCTTTTGTCAGTAGGGAGGCCTCTGTGACTTATTAGTACAACTAAGATACTGACATTAGCCAAAACACAGTTCAGTATTAGAGTGAAACCACCACACATATATATAAAGAGATATTATGTATCTTTAACAATATATTTAATATTGTGAAAGGTACCAGATTAATAGTAGACGTGACTGAAGTCCTAATTCACAAAATACCTAGCCTGGCCAGCAGTACTGCCACCGTCTTCATGTTATCCTACCAAAACACCTCAAGCTGAACTCCTGGAAACAAGAGAGTCACTTCCAAGCTAGTTTAATTTTAGATCTTACTTAACAATCAGTAACATCAGAACTGAAAAGACCAACTCGCTTGAGAAGTCACTATTCAGCAAACAGCTTTCTGTCACTGCCATTCTAAGTTTTATGAGAGCCAGAGGCACACCATTACCTAAGTAGCCTCTGCCATTCTGTCCCATGAAGGGTACAGTCCAATTGGATTTCATATTTATTTAGGGGATCAGATCTCAATACAAAGTGAATATATTGCTTGGTAGGTTACCATATCTAGAAACAAGTAAGAGAAATGAAAAGAAAGTAAATACCTCAGAACTTTCCAAGAATTGTCTCAAATCTGGATCCTGTAGCAAGGTCGGGTGCTTTACTGTTCGTTGTAGATACCTACGATTTAAAAAATTAAAATATCAGATAACGGAACAGATTTAATTAGACTAACTGAACATAACACAGTGTCATGCACTCCATACCACAACATAACATACTAAACATTGGGCAGTGTTTACACCAGAAAGTCCTCAAGGTAGGGCCTGTCACATCTGTATGTTGCGCAGTGATAAAATAATATATTTCTTATTTTCAACAGCTTGAGTGAAGACCTACTCCTTTAATAGCCAGTTTATGCCAGAAAAAAAATGAGCTTGTTAAAACACCTTTGTACAGTGCAGTGGACAGACTTTTTGTTACAGGTAATTCTGACTGATTTATTTTAGAATTACAGGAAATCTTGGAGAAGTGAGTTGATTATGATCTAGGTACAAACTATCTATATGCTAGATAGACTACAGTCTTCCACCCATTTAGTTCTAAAAGACTTGTAAACCCACAAGTAAAATTCAATGCAATTTCCTCCCTTTTTTATTTTTTCCCACTTCTGCTTGATCTTTTACACATTAGATTGCTCAACTTTTTTTTCCTTGTCCCATACTCCATATAAAGTACAAGTTAAGGTTAACGTGGCAATATACCAGGGATAGGACCCTTTCATAACAAAGATACTTGAACAGTATCAGCTGTATATCAGTGCTGGGTGACAGAGATCCAATATCTCTTATGCCAAAATTCAGTAAGTCATGTCACTGTCATCAATGCACATCATCAGAAGCCCATTTTACTTCCAAGTGACTGAAGGTCTCTTTATCCCGCTTCCTGCCCGACAGCTGATTTGCTAAGGAACAAATATATCGCTCTAAGAGCCTTAATTCTTTTAACCCAAAATGTCTGCACTCGCTGATAACAATTCAGTTTTACTTACTGAATCTCTGCAATCTTCATTTTACGTCTGAAAATATAGTTACCTTTATTAGTTTTTATGAATGCAGCTACACTTCCTGTTATTAATGGGAATTATTCAATTTCTACACAAAAATATAACAACTATACACAGTCTCCAGAATTCACTTAAGTACAGATCACCACTGTACCAATTACAAAACCCAAACAGGATATTACAAGTAATTCTGAGCCTAAATAAATTTTAGTTAGATACACTCATTACCTTTCTAGAGCTGCTCTTCTTTTCTCTACAAATTCAGTGGATGAAGAATCTTCTTTGCCTACTTTAACCTTGGTCATGCCTTGAAGGAAATGGCATCATATTGATTTTATCACAGATAAATCATTAACATAACTGATGTGATTAGAATATAAGGCTCACCTAAGTTTACATATTTAAGTCAAATTACAACGAAAAACACAACACAGGAACATAAAAAAAATCAACACTACATGCTGCATGGGTTTTGTAGAAGCAACTCTGTGAAATATTCAATTTCCTGTAACATATTAATTGTGACTAACAGTTAAGTAAAACTAGGTTAATTTGCATTTATGAGAAATGTCTAAATGCCAAAGTCCTACCGGCAACTCATGTTCAGAATAAGAAAACAGTTAGCCATACAAAGCAGAATAGAAAAATGTCCTCAGGTTATAATCCTATTCAGTAGTAAGCTTATTAGCATTATTTTCATTCTACTATTTTTTTTCTTTTAAGTTGTAAAACTAATAGTTTTTTTAATTAAGTAAGGTAAACTAACAAGTTCTGAAAATTCTGAACTGAACTGAATGGAGAACAAAATCAGTAGAGTAAAATGTATGCAGCCTTACAGTGCTTCCTCTGACCAAGACAAGAGTGGTACCCAGTTATTGATGTGTTGTGGCTTGGGAAATACATTCAACCTCTGCAAAAACAGAACTCTAAAACAGTCAGACTGAAGTCACTATTTTTCATGCTGAAGACCTAAACACAGGGAGTTTAGCAACCCAAATCCCATCAAAAACACCATGAAACACTGCACATTAATTATTATTTTTATTTCCTAAAAAACTGAAATGTATTTTATTATACAGTCCAGACATCTGATTTCTAGCTGATTTTTTTTCTGTTACTTCTGTGTTTCTTCAGCTAAAAGTTCTGAGATTCTGTCTATGTACCCACTGATCTGTCGGGTCAACAGTTCCCAAAGTTCCTCACCCAATCTCCCTTCTGGCCTTAGAAGTTTCACACAGTTACCCCTGGAGGAGACAAGCAGCAAAGCCCTACAGGAACAAGAAGGAGCCCTTAATCTCTCAGTGAAGTCTTAGCTTTTCCCTTCTCTGCAACATGATGAAAATAAATCTGATAAATATTTTTTTCAAAAGTATTCTACACAGTGTAATGTAACTAAATCCATAAATTTGTTTGTAAAATTGAGTATTTCTTCAAATACAAGGATTCAAATATTCAAGGAAAGTTGAGATAATTCACGTCTCATCTTTTTACATTACAGTATAACTATATATTAACATCTCACTGCAGAAAGCAGGAAATCCTGTGGTTTAATACAAAATAACCTTTGTGTTCGAAGAGAAGTTCATAGGCAAAAAGTGAATCCACAATCAAAAGACCCATATAAGGACTTCCTAATCTGTGATAATGACAGTTATTTCCACATATTTTGCCAGATTTCTTTCACTGCTAATATAAGCCTATTTAAATACAAGTGTGAAGACTGTTTCTGTAGACCAAGCACTCTTCTAATCCTTCACAGGAAAAGATCCATGACATAACAAATTATTTAAAAACATGATTTTCATACATGCTTATGTAAGTAGTGAGGTACTTTGGATGAATGTCCAATTTTAGTTCACCACTGATTCATTTTCATCCTTTTGTTCCACAGACAGTAACTGATGACCTAAATTTGTAGCTGAGATCTAAAATTCCAGCCCCTACCACTCATCACCACAATAAAACTGGAGCTTAAAACTCCAGGCAATACCAGCAATGTAACAGAATGAACAGAACAGAGACTTTTTTACAACACACACTGCATAAAATTGAATGTATGACATCATGTGTTAAGACTTTAAACATATACATGCATAATGTAAAGACTGTGTCATCTTACTTTCTGCTTTGTCAGCTCTCTGCTTTGAGAGAGAGCATTATTTTAAAACAGCCTAGAATCAATTCCTTTTTTTCTCCAGAATTAGAAATGTACTGACTACATGCTCTTGAATATAAGTAACACCTGTGAACTTCAACTTTAAAGAGGGAGTTTAATGCTCTTTTGAAAATGTTCTACAGAGTCTGAGTTTTCCCAACCTACCTGTAGCCTAAAGTCTCTACACAGGGCTCTGAAGCGACAGCCAGTGCTCGCTCGCACTGCAGTAAGTCCCACCATTTTCCCACCTTCCAGGTGTATCAATGTTTATGCCGGTTTTGGTCAAGTGGTAGCTGAAATCTAGTCTAAGCTGACTTTGACTGTGATGCAAGCACTACATTTTCATGTAAATGCCCACTGTAGTAAATGCCTTAAATGTTGTATCATCCAAAGGACATGATCAGAAGCCTCATTCCATTTCTACAAACCCTGTGAGCCTTTGGAATTAACTTATTTTTGTTATAAAAACTGATTACTAAATAATTACAAAATTACTTTTAAGAACTACCAAAAATTCAGGTCAAATTTTCAGTCTCACAGGCTTAAAAACACAGTGCTTTTCCACAGAAGCAAAATCATTAATTTTCCAAGCCTTCTGCTGCCTACATCTACTCAGTCTACTTACTCCTACTTACATGAAAAGCTGCTGCTCTGATTATCTTTACAGACTAAACTACTGAAAAGGAAGTCCTGCCATTGCCAACATATCAAACACCATTCTAGAATCAAATCACTTATTTATAAGAGTAACACAAAAGTCTCTAACAAGCCTTACTGTTTTAAATGTTTAACTATTTTGAAGGAACTTCTACTACTTAGAGATCACAAAACTGAAGTCGTTTTAATGCATCAGGCATGCTTCTTAGCTCACAGAGAAAGGATCGGATCCTTCAGACATTCATGAAGACTAGCATTATTCAAAAGTCAATTTTTGCATTAAAACTGCAAAATTTAAGAGAGATTTTGCATTCACCATGATCAAAAGAAACAAACAAAAGTATTAGAGATGTGGAGTATGTATGAAGCTCTATATTGCAGGCAACTGATAACAGCTCAACTTAAAAATAAACTTTCTTTTAATATCCTTGTTTAGGTAGACTCATCAGCTCTTGAAGGGCAACAGCAAAGAAAGAATCACAGATAAGAAACACAAGGCCATGCATTAAGAGACATCCTTCTCATTATCAACACCAGCCTGAGTTAGGAAGAGGCCACTGTGTATCTTTCCTAAACTTTTTGAAAATACAGGACATGAAGAATATTTGGACCACCTGAGAAGAAGCAAAGCAGCACGTATGCAGAAAAGTAATTTGTATTACAGTAATTAAGAGTCACCTTACCAGAACTGCACTTACCTACAATACTTTTTTCTGGAGCTGGAGGCACAATATAACCAATATGCATATATTTTGTTGCTAATTTGCTGTGCAGGCCAAGAAAATCACTGAATCTTCTTTTAACAGAGAATTCATTTTTGTGGAATATTGAAAGTGATGTCTTTAAAGAAAAATCCAAAATTGCTCTGAATTACTGATTCATCCCAGTTATGATACAAAGTATTCACAATTTTTTCTTGCACCGCTTACCTTTGTTGTTACTCTGTATGCCATATAAGCATTCATGCCATCTCCTGTAAGAAAATTTAAATACTTATCCCAGGACAAGGTACTGCAATCCTATCATACACTTTTTAGTCCAAAATATACATTAAATAGATTTCCATTTATACAGTAAAAACTACGAAAGGAAAACTGAAGAGGAAATCATGCTAAATCCTAAGAATAGTCTTCAAGTAATAAGACAGCCTACTGTCTGAATTTCCAGGCTCAAGGAACTTACCAACTTTCTCTGGGTCTGATACATTAATTTCTATATCAAACAAATCTCCATTTGCTTCCTCTTCAATCTAGGAAAAAGATACACCACATTTAACAAGGTAACACACCCATATTATAAGGATATAGAGGAAGGAGGAGAAGAATCAGTATGTTTGTCTAATTATGAAACATTTCCAGTCTTCAACGTTAATGTACTTTCTAACACTGTGACTGCAGCAAAGTTCATATGGTAAAGCTGGAAGTGCTAGGTTACAGCTGGCCTCAATGATCCTAAACGTCTTTTCCACACTAGATGGTCCTGTGATTTTAGTTTTGAGCCCTAATGCAAAAGCTTTTAGTATAG
This sequence comes from Lanius collurio, assembly GCA_020086605.1. Classification (NCBI taxonomy): domain Eukaryota; kingdom Metazoa; phylum Chordata; class Aves; order Passeriformes; family Laniidae; genus Lanius; species Lanius collurio. The sequence continues at coordinate 5,915,692 of JACBWW010000028.1, read as the reverse complement.
CAGATTTAGAGGTTTGTTCATTGTTCACCTACAATACCAGCAGACACTGTGGTTCACAACCACTCTCATTTGCAATGTTTCTATGTACTTCTTATCAAAGGACAGACATCCCTTTTCATTAATGGTACCTGTAGCAGAAGAGCTTGGGATAGGAAAAGCAACAGATCAAAAGTTTTCTGATACTTGTCTGAATTCTGTTCTTCCATAATTTCATAATCTTTCATGTACTATACATAACTTTGATAGAAAGAGAGACCTTAAGAAATGCCACGGCAGAAGGGACAGTACAAGGGCTGAAGGGGGCAAAATCAGAATCAAATGCTATCACATAGTATCTGGGGAAGCAGGCATCACTGAGACACAGGTAAGTCTTGTCACTCTCTAGTAAGAGAACTCTCCAGAATGAATGACATTCAGTAATGTCCACACTCTGACTTGAACACCAAATGTACATAGCAATGTTAAGACTATGATTACCCTCGGCTGTTTGTTAGCATGCAGGATAATGCTAAAAACTGGAACAGCTTCAGAAATACAAGTTGAAATTGTAACAGCCTACTAAGAGTGATTTTACATTAAGAACATTTCTCATATATCAAGCTCACAGCTCACTCCTACACACACTTTTACAGGATCTATTCTGAAGGAATAGAATCTCCACATTACGTATCTCCAATATAATCACCTCAGTAGTGAATTCTTATGGTATTTTTGTGAGTCAAATTCACACTAAACTCCTTTTACAAAGTAAACATCAAGGAATAATGCCATGCACCAATACTTAGGAACCGGCATTTTAAAACAAGATAAAATTTAAAAATTCAAGTAAGACATTTCCATGGTTTAGAAATTTACAGCATACCTCTTCTCTGGATCTATCAAAAATCACAGGAGCTGTTACACTTTTTGATTCCATTCTGGGAGCTACTAATGTAGTAGGTGTTACAGGAGTGATTGCAGGAGTAGGTTCTGGTGAAAGTATCGGATCTCTCTCCGGACTGTCCAACGAAACTTCTTCTGTTGCTTCTAGATAAACATTTTGAGTTAGCAATAAATTTCCTGTGCAACACAGATGGATATGCATCACAAAGACAACAAACACACACGATAAAGAAAAACGATAAAATAAACAGCACTCATTTGTGCAGGGTAATTTTTTTCAATGTATAGCTAAAACCAGATATGACATTTGGGCTTGTAGTGCAGAATGAGTTAAACTGAGATCAATATTGCCTTTTTTTTGGTATACTGTTCAGTAAAGAATCTTTTAAAGTAGTCACAAGCCACAATAAATTTATTTCTGTAAGATATATTGTGAACACTTATTAGTTTTTTTTACCACAGATGCAGCTCTTTTTCATCACCTGTTTCACACTTTGAACAACAGCTGATTTAGCCATATAGGCTGGTAACTAAACAGACTAGATCATGTATCAAATGAAGTTACACAACCACTAATACACCCCTCACCGTGCCAAAAACCCCACAAACTGTGAAGTAGCAATATTAGCACGTGAGACATTAAGATTATGTTTAGTCTCTATCTCCCTTCTCTTTGGGGCTTAAAACAGCTTACTAGAAACTGACTACTTCCTTCAGACTACAGACAGTTCCCCTATGTTTAAAGACAATGCAAACCCCTGCTCCACAAATCTCACTAACTGGTTTTGACCACTGGCAAATTGACTACTACGCATTTCCTGGGTATACAGAAGTTTCTGTTCTAGTTCAAATAAGTGAACAATGCTGTGGCTCTCACTAGACAAGAATTTTCAAGAATTCCAGTTTTTTAAAAGAAAATATGGACCAAAGAACAGTCATTTGATATCAAAATTGACTTCCCAATAGACCTCAAGTCCTTTCACAAACTAGACTTCTGTGGGAAGTACTTACCAAGCAGGTAAAAAGGCACTAAAGCAAAGCAGGCATTCATTCTGGCTTGAGGGTGACAAAGTTTACTGCCATCATTTTATTTTGGAGTATGTCACAGAACCGCTGAATTTGGAAAAGACTTCTAAAATCATCTAATCTAACCTCTCTGTTCAAGTAGAGGTCTAGCTAAAGCAAGCTAAACTGGACCACATCCAGATGAATTTTGAGCATCTCCAAAGAGGAGAATCCACCTCCTCCTTGGATAACCTGTGCCAGTGCTTGACCACCCTCATCAACAACAAAAAAAAACTCCAAAAGCCAACAGCACCCCCTCACCCCCACGGAGACAAACAAACAAAAAAGGTAAGATTTTTCTTGTGTATTATCTGGTTTTCAGTGTGTAGCCATTGCCTCCTGTTCTGTCAGTGGGCACTACTGAGAAGTCAGGCTCCCTTTTCCCCATTCCCCACCATAACAACACAACCATATCCCTACCATATATACACTACAGGATCCACCCCAAGCCCAAATCCAGGATGAAGAGCAGTAGCTTTCTCAACCTCAACTCTTATGCCATACACGTTATAGCCTCAATCATCTTCATGGCCCTGCAGTCAAGTCACTCCCATCTGTCCATGTCTCCCTTGTGCTGGATAGCTCAGACCTGGACTCAGCACTCCAGGTATGGCTTCAGCAGGGCTGAGCCAAGGGCAATTATTAATTCCCTCAACCTGCTGGCATTGCCTTTCCTAATTTCAAATCACAGATTTTCATAGTATTTTCAAACTACAGTTAATAGCAAGCACCTCTTTATACACTCCATTTTTAATATGAACAAAGAATCTACAGCCTTTCTTTGAAAATACTTATTGTCGTAGCACTGCTTTATTCTTACTGCTAAATCTTACACAACATGAGCATCTACTAATGCTTTCTTTCCTCAAATGCCACCGGAAGGATACTGCATCTTAAATCAATACAGAATTTTAATTCAAAACCTAAGATTAGGTGGAGCAACTGCTGACACAGTTGGCAAAAGAGCTTTTAGATTGGCAGAACAACAACATTTCAACAAGAAGAAGCAGTTCTCTCCTTTGGTGGCTAACAGTATTCAACATATATGTTACACAAATGAATATTTCAGAGAAACATTTCTCAGAAAAATATGCATATACATATGTAACACAGTATACTATATACATGATAAAACGTAAAATATAAAATATTTATGAAATAAAGCAATTGTACTTCAGTTCTTCCTTTTTTCTATCACTAGCTATATCCCAGCACATTCAGGAAACAAACCATTAACGTCCACTACATACTTCTCTATATCTTCAAATTTTAGACAGGTTTGTAAAACAAGTCATTAAACAATTCTCTAGAGTAGATTTCTCTACTTTCATTAGCTGAGAACACAATCTTCTTATTGCAAAGTATAACTTCATGAAAAAAAAAAGAGAATTTAATGTAACGAAACAGCACAGCTATCTGATGAAACAGAAGCACACTTCTTCTCAAGGACTCCTTTTTTTCAGACTTCTATTCGCATACCCATTAGTATCATAAAGTGATCTAGGTTGTGCATCAAATGAACTCCAAGGATTAGAAAATTTTTTAGGCTGCTGCCTAGTGGTCTTTCTTTTTTACTTTCCTGAAGGAACTTACCCAGAGAAAACAGTACCTGTTTGTTTGACAGCAATAAGTCAGTTATTTTAGGAAGAAATGAGAATTTATGCCACCCTCCCTCTTGTTACCTCTCAGCCCAGGTTTGCATGCATCCAGACATTATGTAAATCTAGAAGCATAAAATGGAAAATATATGGAAGGGGATGATGGGATTGAGCTGGATAAGGAAGAAGTTATTGTGCTTTTTGTTTAAAACAAAATTATGCAAGAATTCTGAAAGGAAAAAGAAGCATTAGCTGTATATAAAACACCAAACTCTTACTTCTAGCTACTTTTCCCCCTCAGAAAAGTAGTCTCCAAGTAGTACATGAGCTGAAGACCTATTTCTCATTCTTTCTTCTGATGAACTTTGGCATTCATGCTTTTTATATACATCCCTTTAATTTAAGTACTCAGATGACATGGTCTAGATTAAAAAGTTTTATTGATAATTTTTCTACTTGTTTTGCAGGTGTGTTTCTATCCCCATAGAAACATTAATTTGGTAGGTTTCAGAGTAGAAACTATGGCACTTTCAGAAACATTTGCCTGATCTATTCATTTTAGATCATCACCTAAAACTTAGCATGAAGTTGTGGTTTTGTGGTGTGTTTTTTTGTCAGTTTTGGGTTTGAGATGTTTTGTGTACTTGTGTGGGTTTTGTTTGGTTTTCAAAATATTCTGTATCATTTTTAGCATGAAAAATGAAATCTAGATGTCTTGTTTTCCAGGGCAGTTCCAAGAGCTTAAGTTCTTGCTTAAAGAGGCAAGCAATTGCTCAGTACAACTTTTGGGAAGAAAACACTGAGATCCAACACTTATATCTGCTATGGGAGTTACCAAAACATATTAAGAACTCCCAACAATCTAAGGCTGTAGACCACCACACATAAATACATACTTCACAATTCATTAATAGTCTTTGTTAGGGATCACTGTCAAGTTGCTTAGCTCCAAAAGAACATGAAGACGTCATTCTGCCGTAGGAGACAACTACATATACTTAACATTCTACAGCCAGCTACATCAAGTTTCTATCAACACTCAAGTACGGGGCTTATCTCAGCATTAGACAGAGCTTGTTTCTTTATTTTTCACCAGCAGTTTTTGTCAAACTTCATCTTAGAAAATGCAAGTTTGCAATTCCTCACTAGCAGCTCAGCTCAGCCACAAGTTATTTTTACTAGTCACACTTCTAAATGTCAGACCTCTAACATTCTGACATAACTTGAATTGGCTTATTATCTTTGAAAATTTGCCCATGGGAACATATAAATTTGGAAATAAACTTAAGCAGAAGCTGTTACGCAGAACAGAGGACAAGCCTATTTAAAAAGGCTTCTCTGTGCATAGCAATACTTCACAGACTAAACTGAACTGAATTCACTGTAAGAAGTACTACACCTGAGTCATGGCCCATGCTCCTTATTGTTATATCAGAAATACTAAGCACAACCTTAATGAGAACAGAAATAGTTTTAACACAACAGTCAGACACTAGTACGACCACCTTCTGACTTCAAAACTGTAAGTTCACATGCCTTTGTGCATTTAGTTCTTGCAAAATAAAGCTAGAACCAAATGACCAGCTTCTAAAAAGCAGCAAGGCACTTACACAAACTCTCCATATCAGGCACATTACACAACAGCCTGACAGACACCATCAGCTAGAAGCTTTTCTGTTCAGACAAGCCTACACATCTTGTCTGGGTCAGAGAATGATCATCTCCTTTTCTGTCTCAAATCCCAAGAATAAAGCCTAAAGGGGGAAAAAAACCCAAAAACCAAACAACACAAAACCCCACCAAACAAACAAACAAACCATATACAGTGAAAACAAACATCACCCCAGCCTCCAACACACTGACTTTTCCCCAGGACACACAGCTAGACATTTCGTAACATGATCCATTCCCAAACACATTTCAGAGCTGAAAAAACAAAACAACAGTAATCTTTTACCAGACAGAGGAGAGGAAAAATTACAGTTTTCCACTTTTTTGAAGAAGGTGACAGAACACTGATAAAACTTCACATATCAGTTCACCATCTAATGCTCATCTATGAGCACCAGGGGAGAAGGTACAGACAACTATGTCCTTCATGGGCAAGTCAAGGCATTTTTGTGCAGTTATACACTGAACTTTGGGTCAACATTTTGGAAGACCAGTTCAATATCTGGCTCTTCACTGTACAATAACAGGTTACTGACAATGAAGCTTGAAGATGTATCTCCAAATTCCTCAAGATACACCTAATACTGCCTCATTTGGAGCCCTGACCATTATGGTCTCTACATGTAAGAGCTCTACAAACTAAGATAAAGTAATTCTTCAGGCCAAATAATCAACACAGTGACTTTTATTCTAAGGGTGAAAGTTCTTTAGTGGGTTTAGCCAGACAGTTTGCTTTGTTACAGAACCAATAACCACAATGAAGCAGCAAAATTTTATCCAGGTCTCCAGTGACAGCATGAAAAGTCATTTCTTTCATTTTTTTTAAACCTGGTTTTACTTGCTCAGTTGCCAGAGACAAGATAATGAATATCTATATTGCACATATTATCCTGTAGCTGGCACAGAAACATAATAGCAAAGAGGTTTTAAGCATAATCAAAAAATTTTTTCAGGTTCTGTCCTTCATTAAAGCAGTAGAGAAAATTTATACTGCTTCACCTCCTTTTCCATTAGGTTGCAGTATTAGGTAGAATAATGGAAAAGATTTTTAAGTCTATAATAGCTAGAGAGGCATACCATCACACTTTCTACAAGCCTGAAAAACAAGACTTATTTCTGACCCTGAAGAATGGCAAACTCTCCTTACAGGAGCCACACACAGGATTTCCTTCACCTGGATTTTAAATGTCTAATAATTCAATATGAAGGAACAACACAAGTTACAAAGGTGTGGAGCTTTATGGGGTATTATAAGATTTTATAAGGAATTATAAGGGAATTATAACTGGGCTGTGAGCTGTAAAACCTGCCTGCAGAGGCACATGGCAGCACAAAGGAGCACATGGCAGCACACACAGACTTGTCTCCACCGGACCCTGCGGGCAGGAGGTGTCACAGGGCAGACCCTATGGAGAGGAGCCTGCCAGGAGCTGACAGAGGGTGGACAGTGAGTGACCACCCCACCGAAGGAAGTGTGTTGCTGATGTGGCAGCACGGGATAGGTCATGGCATATGAGGAAATGCTGTGACTTAGGAAAGTGTATAAAACCAACTCAGCTCTTTGAATAAACGATTCAGATTCCCTGCCGGTCTGGGTTTGTGATTCAATCGCTGACAGAGCTTCATATAATTCCTCTCCATTTAAGTGTTCCTATAAACTGTGCCAAGTTAAGATTCTTCAGAATTTCAACACGTCAAAGAAAAACCCTGTCACGCTCACTTCTAAATTAAGTTCTGCTTTCCTAGAAAGCCAGACTTATGCAGTCATGCTGGAAGCATGAAAATAGGTATCTCATCTTGCCTTTCTCACACTGTTTCTATATTGTCTAGCAAAATAGTCCTATGAAAGAAAAAAATAGTTACACTTTCGAGCACATAATACTAGAACACTAATTCAACACAGTTTTTCAGAATGCCATTTCAGAATGACAGTTATATAAAAGACAGAAGCTGAAGACTTGGGTTCAAGTGCATGATGTAAATATCTTGCTTAGAACAGGAAACTGAAAAACGTCATATTTTATCTCATGCTCAATAAATCACATTTGTTTTTTCCTCTATTTGAGAGTATTAGACTCACTCTGTATTATAAATTGAACTTTAAAAGACCAGTCTCAGCTGATGCACATGTGCAGTGTTAGATGCCTTCAGTTCAGTGCTGCAAGCATTCAGGAGAATGTCCTACGTGGCAAAACCCAAACTCATTAAATCAATTCTGTGTGTTATTCTCACAGCATTCATTTCAGTTAAAACAATCTGGCTGCTAACATTTGTTCCTTCTGTCCGACTCCTCTCAATATTTACTCCAGCCTTCTTTATTTTTCTTAATATTATTCAAAGGAGAATTGGCTTTCCTAAAATATCCACTCCAGATGGCTCTATGTTTATAAAAAGCTGGCTTTATATACTGAAGCTAAATAACCAAGTTACTGACTAGTACTGGAAAGCTTCATTGCTAAAGCACTGATGGTCTTTATAAGTCAAAACAAATGCAGAAAAAAGTATGATTAGCCCTCTATTCTTTGTTCCTTTTTTCTCTTAAAACTCTTTCAGAGAGGTACTAAACTAGTCCATACATTCTAACAGTTGTCTTGAACAAACAAGTTCAAAAACATGGAAATACAAATTAAGGAGGTAACGAACAAATGTAATGGGCATGTGCATATATGTATTTATACAAAATAATCCAGAACTAAAGGCTATAAAGTTTCTGTTGGAATGGTTACATCAGGTAATCAATGAAGGCGAGATGACTGTACTCAAAGCATACTGTCAGCTGACTCACTCAATACGTAGTAATAGGGAAAATGCTAGTACTGAGACGTAACATTCGGAACCATCTTATGCACATAATATATTCCAAATATTACATCTCCTTTCTTGAATAGTTAATGTTCCTACACCTGTGATTGACAGCAACAATAACCCATGCTAGGATAATTGAAAACTGACACCAAAGTAGCAATTGATTTATGAACCTTTAGAAACATTCTGTCTATTAACAGATTACTTATCAAAACTTTCACATATCTTCTTCTACAGCATGCAATACTGTCAACTGTCAGAGACACAACCATGCACCAGCGAAATGATAGGACTGGTCCCATGTGACAGTTTGTTACCTTTTCATTAAAACTAGAGTATTAAGAAGGAAATACTTGCAATATAATCTGAATTATCTCTCTCTTTATAACTGAAAAAAAAGACTGGGACATCTTATGCATGATTATTAAGTAGAAAATAAGAAAGAAACTTAATTCATGCATTTCCACACAAACAGATATGAACATTTTGAATCACAGAGCGATAAAGACTATTATTACTATCAGTAGAACATGTTAGTGACCAGCTAAACATTCCCACATTATGCACTGACAGTACACACCACTGGAAAACTTAAAAACAAACTTAATTAACAGCATTTTTCACAAGAAAAAACCTGTACAACACTGTCAAACTACTTGTAAGGTTTCAATCCTCCCTCTTAGAAAAGCACATTTCTTTCAGTACAAGGGGAAAAGAGTTTGTGCAGGCATGCTAGAAGAAAATGGCCATTACCAGCAAACAGGTCTTCTCTGTCACCATCCAGAATAATCTCTGCTGGCTTTGGACCATTGGAGTTTGTGCTGAGGTCTTCTGCCAGAAGACTAGCTGGCTCAGGAGATGAAGGACTTGACTGTTAAAAAAAAAATAATTAGAAGAGAACCAGTTGCCATGTGTCAGTATATAAGAATTATTGCAACATTCTTTCATTGCAAAGAAGCAAAAAAAGATGGACTGAAAGGAACCCCTGTCAGCTATTTCCATCTCCCACTCCTAGCACAGCAACAATGAATAAAAGATATGACCTAGTCAACAGCTCTTTTAATTTCTTTGTTTAAGAGAAAAAAATAGTCAACAGTTTCTTCAGGTTTAATTAACTTGAAAAAAAAAGCTGCCACAGAATTATCTAGAATAACTTTATTAGAAATGCCAAATGTAATTTGATTATCAAGTTCCTCCTGGAAGGGCTTGGATTTAAATCCAGATTTTTACATAGACAAAAATCCATAAAGAAATCTCCAAGTGCTCTAGAAATGAAAAGAATGCATTAATGCCATCCAAATAATTCAAGGCTGCTTGGAGCCATAAGAAATTTTGATAGCTTTGCAACAGGATTACTGCCACAGAGGATCACACTGTACTGTACATGGAAGCTAGGCCTGCCACAGATACAATTTTTTAAATTCACTGAAGACTGGAACTTGCCCTGCTGAGGACACTCAAGAAAACTAAAGCAATATTGAAGCTGGGCCACTAAATGAATCAAGCCTGCTTACAAAATAAATACATACATAACTGAAGATCAGTGCTTCAGTTAGAAAAATCCTATTTGAATAAATACCAACTGTGTTTACTGCTGTAGTACTAGAGTATTTGCAAAACTCACTTCTTGCAATTTCATCCAGGATAGCTAAATAAGGAGTTTTCAACAACTGCGTATTTATTTATGGATGCAGGCATGTATTAGAAAGATACTGGATGTTTAAGGCTGCACTTCAAAGAAACCAGCAGACAAGAAATGATTTTTTAAAAAGACTGAAAAATACTGAAAAGTCACTGAAAAAGTCTGTCCAGATTGCATTTTCACATTCACAAATGTAACAGAGGCAAGAGTCCTAACAGAGAGGCCTTCCTTATAAATGGCTTTCTGCCTTCTTCCCCTCACTTTATGTAATGAGCACGATTCAGATGGTCTGGAATACTCCTTTGGTCAGTTGGGGTCACCTGTCCCAGCTGTGCCTCCTCCCAGCCTCTCACGCACCCCCAACTCCCTCACCAGTGTGGAAGTACAAACAGCAGAAAAGGCTCTACGTAAGCCCTGCTCAGCAATAACAAAACATCTCTGTGTTATCAACCCTGTGTTCAGCACAAATCCAAAATGCAGCCTCGTGCTAACAACTGTGAAGAAAATTAACTCTACCCCAGCCAAAATCAGCAGAACCAGATTTTGGTTGCAACAAGGAACTGATCCATTCAAATGGCAGAAGAGATAGTATCTCCTTCCTTTTGCCAAAAGCTGCCACTCTCTGAAAAGCCCACATACAACATGGGGAAACCAGAAACAAACCAAAGTGATGAATAACAAAAGGAGCAGTCTCTGAAACTCCTGGTAGTATATTGCCCTAGAGCCTGCAAAGAACATCAAAGATTAAATGCTTAGAAACTGTATGTAGGTAGTAGCGTTGATAACCTTGTAAGGAACCAAATCACTAGTCACATGAACACTTCTCATCTTGTATTAAACAAAACCAAAATGACTCCACAGGAAACAGGGTGCTCTAGGGTAATAAAGGTATATATGCCCACCCTGAGAAGACCCTGGGAAATATAAGAAGGAGATAAAACTCCTTTAAGTTGTACGACAAGACTTGCAATAATTTATACTAAATAATTTATACCAAATAATTTACACTAAATAATTTATACTAAATATACTAAATAATTTATACTAGAAGATGCAAGAAAATCACAGCACTTAACATGTTTCAGTATTTTACAACTACTGTATATATGTGTTACACATAATAGCCAAAGGTTTTAAGCAATTTCAGAACTCAGAAGCAGCATATTTCAGAAGAAATGGTCTGTTTCTCCAGACAGGGCTGTGTAGAGATGCAAGTTGAAGACCATGTACTCCAACTAGAACAGAAGAGCATGGAAATGCTTAATTTCCAAATGCTTGAGGTTCAAGAAGTTTAAAATTTTATCAGCAAAAGCACTTTGTCACTGAAACACCATAGGTACTCATTCCATACCAGTTTTGCTGCTATTCAGCTTTGAACAGCAAGCCACTTACATTTTGATAGCCTGGAGGTTTACGACACAGTGGGAGTCCCACACTGCCGCAGATGCAGAATGCACACAGGTTTGTGTTCCTCAAGTCAGTGCCATTGAAAACAGCTCTAATACAGCCAGTCACAGGGAACAAAAACCTTCCTGAACTTTTGCAGCATATCAGCAGAGAGCCTTCTGCTTTATCATTTAATTATGCTCTTGATTAATGAATGGTGGAAAAGAGCCCTTGGAGAATGCTCACACCTTCAAGCTATTCCTTCAGTCTATCTTCTCAGTTTTATCAGAGGTATCAATTTTGGTCACTAATGGTTATTTTTGGTGGTACCTGGCATCTAATCACAACATCAAATTCTATCAGACACAAAATTCACTCTGAACACTTAAACCTAATCAACCCATGGCAAATATCTGCATGCTTAAAGTTATAAGTTAACCATAAGTCAATACAGAGTTATTCCCACTTTGAAGAAAGAAACAGATTCCTCTAGGACTGGCTATAAACACATGCCACCAAGTCTCTGTTACTGAGCTGGGAAAGATCTGCACTGGATCCCAGGTTTCACAGCCATAGTGAGCAGAGCAGTTAGCAGCAGCGTTCTCCAAATTCCACATGAGAATACATGCAAAAGGCAAGGACTCAGACCTTACAGGCACCTCAGAAAGCTGAAAAGCAAAGCTGACCAAAGGGATATGCCACACCTTGTAAAATTGTGCTCAGCAAAGCTATGGGGAAGCAGGAGGACAGAGAGGATGTTTGGAGTTACAGTATTTGTCTAAGTCACCATTACACTTCTCTCTTCCTGAAGATTGCTAAGCATGGGCGTGCCCACAGAAGGGGTGAATAAATTCATTGTATTGCTTGCATATGCAACTTTCACTCTATGCATTAAATTCTCTTCATGTCAAGGATTTACAAAATGTCACAAACACATCCATTTCATGAAATGTACACAGCTGTGAAATTTCTGAACAAGTCCTGAGCTGAAAGTTCGGTGTAGCCTCCAATAACCAAGATACTCAAGGGCCAGAACATCTAGATATGTAGGACAGTCAGGATCCTGACTCATTTTTCTTGAAAACAAGTTTCTGGTAAGATGCCCATGGGCCCACTCCAACTTACAATGTAAATAATAAGCTCAATTTTCTGTTCTTTTATTGTTCATTACATTTGGAGTGAATAAACAAGTATTTTACAGCTCTGACTGATGAAGAAACAAGGAAAAGATCTTGCACTTTCTGCTAGCTGAAATTATAGCTCTAGATGTTTGGACATCCTCCCTTCTCTTAATAGTAGGGTACCCCCCACACTAGTTCTGCTTGCATGAACCCTTCCTAGCTTCCTTCAGTCAAAACACAGTAGGCTGACAAAAGGTGGCCATCATAACATTCTCGTTGTTCAGGTTAACCCAGCTCATTGTCTGAAACGGGGTTACAGGAGCTCACAGATCACAGCGTGGGCAGAGAGAATAGACTCAGCAGTAGGACAGTATCATTTGCAGCAGAAAGGAAGATGACACAAGCAGTCACACTGGAATTAATTTCCACATACTTCCATTACAGCCTGGAGCTGTACATCAAGCAACGAGACATATTTTCAGTAGTTACCTCAATTAATCTTGGATACAGGCTTAGCTTTCTGCAAAGGTATAGTACAGTGGTGAAGGACTTAAGTGTTTTCCGCCCAGATACTCCAGTGTGATCTTTAGTGCTTTCTCTGTAGTGCTTTCACTATTAAACTGAATGGATATCATTAAAGCCATCTGGACTTCTGTGGCTATCTACTGTTTTGCCTTAAGTGCAAAAACCAAATGCATATTGCAGATCTTTGACATAAACTGATCAACTGGCAATGAGATTATTACACACCTGCCCTAAATGACAGTCCTTGATAAATTACCACATCTACTGCTCACTGATTGTTTTCAAGTTCCTTCACATATTTTTCCATTTAAAAAACAAAACCCAAAACACCAACAAACAGGAGTATGGGAATAAAAATATTGTTTGAAGGAGTAGGTGGCAATCTAGGTCCTGTGTTCACATGGCACCTGCTTCACAAAAGACAGACTAGCAATATAGAAGTCAGGGAGAAGTTTAGGGAAAATGAAATAAGAAATGGTGCAACATAAATGAGGAAGATGACAGAGACATAGACTGGTGCATGGAGGAAGAAGAAGGCAGAAACAGTGAAAAGAGACTAACAGTGAACAAACCATTTTTTCAGAAAATCTAACACGTATCTTACATACATAACATCAAATTTGATTTTCATACAGTTGTTTATGGACCCTTCTAAAGGGAGCAGAGGTCACAGAGAGTAAATTATCAGTTTGTTGATTAAACTTGTAACAGGGAGTAATTCTTCTCATAATGCACAGCTAACTTCCAGAACTTCTTGCTGTGCAAATCATGCACACTCTTTAAAAAAGAACAACCCAACAACAACAAACAAACAAACCAACCAAACAAAACCCTGCCAAAATCCATGCACTTGAAATTTTAGCAAGTAGATAAGTCTACCTAGGCCTCAGGAAGGCACTGAGCTACAAAAACCTGATACCTAGGAGAGCACTGAAGATGCCAATCAGCAGATATCCATAATAACCAGAAATATTATTCACAAGGAATTCACCATTGAATATCACTGTAAATGCAATTTTGGCTTATACCATTTACATGATTCATCCTGGCTGTTCTCACTAACAAAAGCTACTCTGGCAGCTAAAGAGAAATCTCTTGAGCAACCATGAATTTAAGAGGCAGTTGTCCAGACTCACAGCTGGCACAATGAAAACAAAATAATCATTCTCATTCTACTACTCATAGGCAGTGTGGGTATCTGACTGATGCCATGAAGATTTTTTTTTTAATTTTTATTTTATACCCCTTTCATGCCTTTTTGCAGCTTCTGTTCCTGGTGCTTTTGCCTACATTCTTAGACTTATTTGTAAAACTAAGAGACTAAATATTTAAGAAGCTTTACAAGCAGAAGTTAATGTGACCCAGTCCCCAAGGTCCTCTCCAAAACATGTTCGGTAAACTAAGACAGAACCATCCAGGGGAAGGTTCCTTGGGGAGGGGGGCTCACTTGAGCCTCTCATTGGGGAATTTTGATAGATATGCTAATTAGTAACACCTATAATGTAATACCAAAATCTTTTGGGGTGTGCATTGCGGTTGCACCTGACCTGGATGTGTGCACCTAAGGATCCTTAAAATAAATACCAAGGTGAAATCCCTTTTTCCCCTTCTAACTGTGTCTGACTCTTGATTTTAACACCAGGAAAAGGCATCATGCCCAACCTGATTCCCAGTTCACAGGTGTTCTGAGATGACAGGAAAGAAGAGTTCTCATTCTCTGCCACACAGCAAACTTTCAAGTCCTGAAATGTGTTTCCACTGTACCCCAGAAATCCCAGGTGTTGCAGCTCAGTGAGCTCTTTCTAATGTTTTATTTTCTACAACTAAGAGAGCTCAATTCAAGACATTAACATTTTTACAACATGCACAGAGAAAGTTAAAACTCCATCATCTTTTTTCTTCGCATCAGAGAATTCAACTTGAAATAAAAAATATTCTCCATTTGAAGCCACAGAAGTAACTAAGCCATTCCGTATTTAAGCACGTTTGCCATTCATAATATACGCTGAACGTATATTTTTTCAAAAGAAACTTAGTGTGTGCTTTCTAAATGGAGATTTTGTTAATATGAAAGCTATTTAAAAGACTTATTAGAAACCATACTGATTTTCCACTGCACAATCAAATTATAGGCAGAAAAGGCTCAGCACACATTTTATGAACTGCAAAGAGACTGAAAGCAAGATAAAATAGGAAGGAACTGAAATTAGTCATGCTAAAAGCAAATGGAGGGCTCCAAGATAAACCAGTTGGGAACCCCTTCAAAGTACCAAAGCCTTTACATAAGTTGGTTTTAGACCGCAGTGTCTTTTGCCACACTCTCACCTCTGGTATCAGCAAATACATGATTAACTACAAAAAGCATGACACCATTCTGTTGTTACTATACAACTCCCACTACCATTTATAATCAGTTCTTTCATGAACATTTACCAGATTAAACTAACTCAAGACAAAAGTTTAACTAGACCCACATCATGAGATAATCATTCTTCTTTGGACTATGGTACCCTATACACTTAATCCATCAGTCTATGCTCAAGCTAGTAAGAAGTCCAAAGTCAATTTTCATGACCTCTTCCTTCCACATTTGCAGGAAAATCACAAGATTAAGGCATTACCCTAAATGCTAATGTCAAAAAAAAGCTTACTGACACAGCTTTTAAAAGCTTCTCTTTAAGCAAAGAGGTTTCCCCTTTCTGCTCAGACTCCATTCCAAACAGACCGCACACATAAACAAAGCAGCACAGTGGAATTGTCAGCCAAAACAACTGATACAAAGCCCACCTCTCTGCCAATGTTTGCAATTAGAGGAGTTTCAGTAACGTTTTCATCTCATGGTAACTGTGATTTGGACACTAACTCTATCTCCTGCAGTTTTAGTTCTAGACCACATCAATAAAAACGTTGTTTATGTTACACTGCAGTCTTTCTCAGTGCACTGAACAAGACTCCAGTAATACACACTGTGTCACACAGAGATGCACAGAAGTCTACTCATGTAATTCTTGTCAACTGCAGGTTCACATAATTTCTTATTCCTTCAGTGCATTCTTTTTCTACCAATGCACAGATTATGCATCTATAAAAAGAA
Source organism: Lanius collurio (assembly GCA_020086605.1). Lineage (NCBI taxonomy): Eukaryota > Metazoa > Chordata > Aves > Passeriformes > Laniidae > Lanius > Lanius collurio. The sequence goes on along the minus strand of JACBWW010000028.1, from coordinate 5,899,903 downwards.
AGAAAAAAAAAGAAAGANAGGGGAGAGAAGGGCCCGGCGGGCGCCAGGTCGACCACGGGGCCCGGGACCTGCAGCGGAGGGCGGACTCTCCTCACCTCCAGGGTGGACACGGTGCTGGTGAAGAGGTCCTCGCCGTCCTCCAACTCCTCAAGGTCCGCGGGCCGCGTCTCCCCCAGCGGCGGCGGCTCCCGCTCCGCCGCCATCTTCCCCTCCGCCCCGGCCTCGCGCTCACGTGACCGCCCCGCCGCCCCGCCTGCACGTGACCGCGGCGGCCGGGCCGGGCGGGGGCGGGGGCAGCGTCCCCTTCCTGCCTTTCCCCTGCCACATCCCCAGCCTCTTCTCAAACCCTTTCCAGAGCCCCTGCCACATCCACAGCCCCTTATCAAACCCTTCCCTAGTCCTGTCCCCATTCTTATCCTCAACCCCTTCCATTTCCCTAGTAAATGGGCAGAATTCCCTAAGCTAGCTTCGTTGCTTTTTGTCACTCGTTAAGAAATGTATGTGAGTTTACCTTCTTTGATTCAGAGTAACATTGTAATTATAGTGAATTTATAGAAATCTGTGGCCACAGAAATCTATAATAAGTATTTTGTGTGTGTATGTATCAGAGAAGTCAAGGAATAACCCAAAGATAACTCTAGGTCCTGGATTTTTAACTGATTGAGATTCAAGGTTGAAAAACTGGTTTAGTAAATCTGTGTGGAAAAATAACCCAGATTAGAGAAAATCAATCAAGGAAATAAATTGGAAAACAATGCTACATGAAAATTTAGAGTGACTGCAAAAAGCCAATCACACGTGAGTTTGTGATGGGTTACTGAAAAAAGCAAAACCCCAATTTAAAGCCAAGCCTTGTCCCTGTCAGTGTATGTATTAATATATATGTCATTCAACAAACATATAGCAGCTGTTAACTCTACCTCATGCTAGTGAGTCAAAATCTAGGGGAAGAGAAAGCTACCCATGTGTCCTAATGGAAATGGCAGCCACCCCTTCCTTTGCAGCCAATAAATCCACCTGTGTAATGCTGTGTGAGATGACTATGAATTAAGCTGCAAAGTCAAGAACCTTAACAGTAGAAGTCCAAATACCAAAGCTAGGATTACATCTGGAACTTGTGTACATGTCATGTGTCTGCTTTAATTACCTGGTTACATGATAACATTCTACAAGAGCCCTCTTCCCAAGGAGTGTTTACTACACAGTTGCGGCTTTTCCTTGTTTCCTAACAGTTCTGTACTTCATTTATTATATGCAGTCTCAAATCTACTCTGAAGACAAAAGGATTTGTCTTCTCACATGCATTTCTCTGAGGTTTGTCACTGCCAGATTGAAGTGTTTCACAGGCAGTGATTATCTTTGGAGTGTGATGCCCATTACACAGGAACTGAGCAGGAATGGAAAAATTCAAACCTAAGGTGCTTACTGATTTGCATGCCCAAATTGAGATCACTAGGATTTGGGTTTTTTTGCTAGAATACCTAACATTCAACAGTTTTGTCACCTAGGCAGGAAGCCCCAATATCACAGTACTAGCCTTACCCTCACCCATTTTTTGGAGTAGTCTTTTATTTCTTCTCTTCTCTGTTGTGACACTTCCTTTCCCTTTATCAACCTTTGTCAGGTCCCACACCTTCTTGATTAGCCTTGGGAGACATTGAGAACCCTTCAAAATTGTAATTTCTGGTTTTGGTCCACCAGCCAGAAGAAGTTATCTGGGTTTAGGCAATGTACCGTTTAATACCTTCTGCCCATCTGTCAAAAATTATTAAATTAGATGCAAAATAAAGATAGATATGCTCTAAGCATTGTGAATCAAGGTTTACAATCAAATATGTCAGATTTTCAGAGTCTTACTTCACTGACTCTATTTTAGGATTGTACTAGTGCAATAGCCACTGTAATACCACGTTATTTTAGTGACTGAAATATCAATGAAACTGAAAGAAAATCATGACTCACGACTTAGAAGTAGCTGTTTTGGAAGAGAGAGTGATAGTTATACAAGGTCAAGGTCAGCCCCTGTGGTTTGGATCTGCAAGGAGCCACAGAAGATGATCTATTCTGTTTGCTGGAAAATGTTTGTCAAACCCTTTCTTCAACAACTCCAGTGATGAAGACCCCAAAACTTCTGCAGACAAACTGCTTTAATGCTTTGCTCTCCAGGATCAGAAAAGAAATTCCATCATTATCTTACCAGTCAAACATCCTCATTTGAAGTATGATTTTGCAGCAGCATGACACTAGTCTTGTTCAGCTTGTGACCATATTCAGGACAGATACTGGCCACATTCTGTATCTGTGAATTGATTTAGTCAGACTATTGAATTTTGTCTTTCTTTTTACCAGCATTTACTCCAGTTTGTTTTGATGATTTTGAATTCTTTTGCTAAGCTACAGTTGTTTGGTTATCACTTATGGTATGCATTCTCCCCTTTCTATTACTGGTGAGAATATTAAATCATATCAGCCTTATGGCAGACCACTTCATTCAGCTTTCATTCAATTCATCCTTCCATAAAAATCATAATCACTGAAAAATAGCTTTTGACTGTGTTTTCTAACCAGTTTTGTACCTACTCTATGATAGATTAACATATAATATTTCATTAAGTTTCTTACAAAACAGTCATAAAAGATAAATGTTCAAGAAATACCGAAGGAATATTTCCTCACTAAGAGATGTTGCAAGAAAATGGCTAAATACAGAGGGGAAATGACAACCACCAGAGTGCTTAGAATGAGATGGAGGACATTTTTGAGATTTTATTTTTCCAATTTATAAAATAGTCAAAAAGGAATATTGTGCTATTTTATGGTGACTGCACTTGCACACTGCAGTAAAGACTTTCAGTGAGTCATCCTTCCTAAGGAAAGTTACAAAGCACAAGTATTTACCAAATCTATGCATTTGGTTCATGTGCCCACTCCTCCTTTCAGACAAATAAACTTTACACTTCAGATCATGATGATTGTTCTTTTGTTCTGTCTTTCCATCTGAGTATTTAATTGAACATCTTAAAAAAAAAACAAACAAACTTCTTCTGTTGCTTTTGTTTGCTGGTGAGTTGTCAGCATTCTCATTTATTACAGAAAAATATTTTTATTATGTGTGAAAGAAAGCAGTTCTTCTATCACTTAGATATTTCATTTGCCTTTTGAGCAGTAGCAGTTCTTGCCCTCTAACAAATATCAGAATGGGAATTTCTGTTCCCTACTTCACCTTAGGTTTCGATACACTTAAATATAGAGCTCTACTAGCATTAGCTGGGTATGTTTATGTTGCTAAAATAGTAAGATGATGTAGAAGTACTTTTCTTCATCTTCATAAGCACTAACAGCAGGTGAGAACTAAGCAAGAAAGTTTGGTTACTGTGAGGAAAATCCAAATAGCACTGACCAGCTATTTGGATTTTCCTCCACTGTTTATGGTTTACAAGAGAGAGAATGTCTTCCAGCAAAGCATTGGTTTTGTTTTACACAGCTGATATTAGATAATCCAGGCATTGCAGCTTGATAAAAGACACAGTAGCATCTGGGATCTTGATTTGCTTCGGGCTTCAGACACTTGCTCCCTGACAGCTGCCTGTCAAATCTCATGGGTTGTGTTCTGATATAGGAGTCATGCTGGAAACAAATACCAGGATATTGTTAGCAGGTGGCAAACCTGAGACATCCCTAGGTAGAAGACCTATCCAAAAAGAGCCAGAATGGACGAAGGCATAGTATGCACTTGCCTGAAGCTAACACTTCTTCAACCATCTGCTTTTGTCCACAGAGAGAAACACAGTCTTAATCACATTAAAGGGAACTAAAGGTTCCTAAGTGCCAAGTAATTATTCCACAGCAGCTTCACAACATATTCTGAGTTGGAAGAGACCCACAAGGACCATCAAGTCCAACTCCAAAGTAAATGGCCTGTATGGGTATTAAACCCATAACCTTGGTGTTATCAGCACCATGCTCTGACCAACTGAGCTAATCTCATCTCTCTGACCTAATTTCGTTTGTTCAGTTACAGCCCAGTAAAATTTTTGTATCATGTAATTTCAAGCCTCTGGTCCATGACTAAGTCAATTTAATACACTTCCATAACTATAAACTGTCTTGACCCAATTTCCTGCTTCCATAGAATATAACAAAATCATGTAAGGTGTGTAGCTTGTCCCATCTAAGGCATTTGAAGCACTTTATTAATCAGTTTTAACTCATTTTATCCAGGGTAAATTGTTACAAGATTTTTTTATGTTAAATCACTGAAGTCAAGATACATTTTTTTGCTATTCTCTGATTTGCTAGGATTTTCAATTAAAGATAAGAGCATTAGAAACTGTCGATCTATTCAAAGATTCATTTGCAATCCTAGCTGTTGTTCAAATTATCAATTAATTTCAGTGGATATTCTTTGACACCTTTTTTTAGAGGTATCTCTTAATATTAATGTAGTCAGTTGTCTTAATTCTTTCATCCAAAACTGGATGACACAAGAAAAAGAGAACAGCGAGGTAAGGAGGCTGGACCTTCCATACAGTGTCAGAGACAAGTCAGTGCACAGTATCTGTTGGTGCTGTTCCTGTGTGGCACATCAAATGTACTATTGGAAAATTCCTCCAGTTAAAGAAAAGGTTTCCTGTAAGAGAGGCCTTGACCTGTGCAATTTTTCTTGATTTTTGGAATTTTTCTTTAATGCATTCCACATTTCTTAAACTATGCATCATTTTCTTTTCCTCAGATGGGAGACAGGGTCAGAGGTGATCCTCTTTCTCTGCAGCTAGTTTCTGGTACTACATTAGGAAATGCTCAATGCCTCCTAACTCTTACCATCATGGCTTCACCAGTGATGAATATAACATTGCCATTCAATTTCATCTAATTGTTCCAGGGAAAATTTACTCTATTGAGAACTTTGAGGTCAGAACCATAATGAAAACACTTCCAAGGAAAAAAAACCCAAATCAAACCAAAACCAACAAGAACAAACAAACCAACAATTGATTTCCAAGTGTCCATTTCTAGAAAAATTTTTAAAAAATCACCTGCTGAAAGCATACACTTTGTAAAAAAATCCTGTAACTAGATCTATATCTCATTGTACGCGCAGTAATGCGGGCCTTGATCTATCACAAGATGACTGAGAGTTTTCAGTTGTTACCATAGTAACATAAGCAAGTTTTACTGATCACAGTATTTTTCTAAAAGATCTGCAATTTGAAATATTAAATTATAGTGCTGGTTAATTCATTCATTTATAAAATGTGAAAAGAAGGCAAGGATGACATTGCAACTAGTTCTTTGCAACAGATAAGGAACAATATTTGTTATTTATATTCCAGACACTGGACACAATGTATTTTATATGTTTTCATGACTTTGAAGTCACTGCTAGGGATTTGCCAAGAGGGTCTCCAAAGAGATTGTGGAAGGTCAGCTTTTTGGCTTCCATCTGTTCTCTTGCTGTAATTACCCATGTACAAAATGAGGGAGGTGTTGCATCTGGTTTTATATAGGTATTTTAGTGCTTTTAAATAGCTTGTCCCTCTCAGCTTGCTGAGTGCAGTTGATTTGAGATAAATCACCTGGATTTTAAAGCAGAAACTAAAAGAATGGAAATCTGCTCTCTGAAACCACTGTTGGAATTTTAAGAATATGCATATCCAACACTTCCTTCCAAAATCATGCACTTCAGTTCTCCTGTAGGTTTTTTCATATGTGTTTTGGGTACAGTTTGCGACTCATAACTTCAGCTGGCTCAAAGGCAGCAATCTAATGAGAGCTATTCAGTTTAGTTTGGACTGTGGCAGGAGATAATAAAAACAAATAGATGATTTCTGGGGCATCCTATCCATCTTTAACTCTTACACTAGGAGGGATTTAATGATGAGTGCCTATTTCCATTGCCAAGAGAGAATGCTTATACTTAGGCAGATGCTTGACTTGAGAACAGGTGTGATTAGATGAAAAAATCTCATTCTGCAAAACATATACACATATCCTAAATTATAAACTCTCTAAGTTAATGAGCCTTAATCTTAAATGTAGCTTTCTGGCTGATTATAGTATTTATCATAATAATAATCATAAAATGACTGTAGAATCAACCTGAGACCAAATACTATTAATAATACTCAGTCCAAAATTAGCCCAAGAAAAAATTTCTTTGCTCCCCTGCAGACACACTGGTACATGTCTGCTGCTGCTTTAGAAGAACTAGAACCCTAAAAGGAAAGAAAATAATAAACGCTTTCTAAGTTACAAATATCTCTCAAAATGTTTGCATTTGCATGGATTAGGAGAACTAGGCACCAGAAAAATTTGTTTCAAATATCTCCAGTCATTTTTTTTCAGAGTATAGCCTCCAATCCACAGAGATTTTTTTTTTTTTTCTGTTTGGTTGATACAAAAGATAAAGGCATGTGAAAACAATTTTTCATTGAAAATTGCACAGTGGATATGCATGAACCAGAATTTGCTTTATTTCAGAGTTTCACAGCCCAAATGCAGCTGTAATTTGCATCATTTACAATTTTGCTGTAAACTGACTTGGGGCATCTGTCTGCATTATAGCCAGACCAGACAAAAGATAAGTAGGAAAAATGGAAAACTTCTAACATAATTGATTTCCACCAAATAGCACTGTCTCTGGCTGTTATAACAATTAGTTTATCAATTTAATGTTGATTATGGCTTTCCCAAAGAGGATTAGGAAGGCTTGCAAACATCCAGTGAACAGCAACACAGAAGAATCTGGCACTGTTGCCACTAGAGCTGATACAGTATCTAATACATATATTTACTTTTCTTTAAGATATTTCCAGACGTGTAAAGCAAAACTCTGGCTTTGCAACATAATTCTCTTTTGACAAATTTTATTTCACTATGCTCTGGCTAATTTTATCCTCTGGAAGCATAAATTTGGGCTTTGAAAAATCTATTTCCGTCTAGCTCGTACTTCAAGTGATAAGGGGTGCTAAAGAGATAGTAAGAAAAAAAATTAATGTCTCAATAGTGTTGAGAAAGCAGTAAACACAGGGTCTAAATAAATTAATAAACACACTTTCCAATTCCTACGTAACAAAATATTTTCAAGAGCTCAGTGAAGTCCTTAGGGGAGAATGCAGTCATAAGATAAGAGAAATCCATTGATAAAGAGATAGGAACCTTAGTAACAATTCATTAAAATTAAATGCCTTAAAAGGTAAATATTAAAATACCTTAGAAGGGATTTTTTAAAATGCTTGACTTGCATAAACAACAAATTTAGCTGCAGAAAAGTGCATGTGGCTTTCTAATAATGTATTTATCTATTTTACATTGTATCGTATGATATATTTTATTTCCATTGATTAATTTAGTGTTGCATGTATCAAAAAAGGATGTCAAGCATCTAATTTCAATAACAGAGTTTATAAATATGATTTGCCAGCAAGATAATTAATGAAATCTCTGAATCTACTTAGGAATAATATTTGAGTAAACTTAAAGTGATACTAATAAAATTAAGCATGAGTATTCCGGAGTAGCACATGGTGGGATTGTTTTAATTTCAACTAACCTGTCCTCCTTAAAGAAAACCAAGCCCACCATAAGGAAACTCATTCTATCCTAGGTATATTTTGCCTTTCAGATAAAGATAGATAGTGAAGAGCTTTTGCTTATCTATTTTTAAGCACAATATTGAATTTCCAGTAATGTAAGCATCCTCATTTTAATGTTTCCCATTTAGTTAGGAGATACACGCCTTTAGAGAGGAATTCCAGTTTGCTCTAGATCACCCCTCCCTATCTCTTGTACCTCTTTGTACTGACCATACAGAAAACTTACAGAAACTCTTCCCTTACCTGTGGTCCTTTCCTTGGGTAACTGAGGTAAATGTCTGCTTTGACACAAGCTACATTTTATCTTTTGTAGCTTTGATCTTAAGTCTTTTCCAAAATACGCATATCCAAATGGAAAAAGCCACTATAAACCAGTATATAGAGAGTGAAAGGGTGGGGAAGTAAATACATATCACTGCATACAGGCAAAGTACTTACAAATAGTGTATAGTCTACATTTGTAGTGTATAAAGAATATATACATTCTCATTTTAGAGTGTATATATATATATATATGTATGCGCACACTAAGTATATTCAGTCTCTAAATATCTCTATATACTTTTGGTGTACAAAATATGACTATCAGTGTATCTCTTTCTATCAGTGTGTATATTATATATAAAAGCCAAAAGAGAAGCAAATGTTAGTATTTGAGAAAAATACAAATATTTAGTTAAAACGAAAAATATTTTTCCAGGAGATCTCTAAGTTCTCTTCCTGTAGTTGCTACTGTACTGGCACAGTAATATAAAGATAGTGGACTGATGTCTCAGTTCCTCCTTTTTTTTGCTGTTCTAAGATTAAAAATGGAAGAAGGAAGAGCAGCCTCCCACTTCCTGCCTGATTCTGGGAATATAGATTAAAAACAGCTGACATGCTGATTTATCAGAACAGCAAACACAACCAGTCCATGTAATTAATTATTTTGATATATTTGAAATCCTCGAAGTATTTTGAATACTTTCTTCCAAGAAACATATGCACCTTCCTCTTCATAGACTAACTGAGTTACTACAAAATATGTACTGTTTTGAAGCCTTTTTTTTCCAAGAGGTGTTGAGATCTGTGGTGCTACAAACCTGTTTCCCCAGCTGCTCGCCTGGGAGCCGTCTCTGGTGACTCGCCTCAGTGGACCTGCCTGTTGTGCCCGTGGGCGTGGTCGCTGTTGGAAGCCATCACAGGAATGGTCAAACAAATAAGATCCACATGCTGGGGATCACTTGGTGGCAACCAGCAGTTCAAGGCATGGGCTGGAAGCAGTACCTGCTCTGGGCAAATGTGTCACCTGGTTCAGCTTAAGTTTGGCTCAGTTTCTACTGTGTTAGCAGAGGATGCACTTGGGCTCTGTTTTTTGTTGCCCTGCCCTATGGGAGGTTATTGTTGGCTGATCCAGACAGCTGAGAGGTACAGTGATTTTGGCAGCCCAGGCAGGATCCAGCTGGGTTTGCAGTCTGAAAAGCATGACTGATTTTGTCTCAGGTGAAAATAACTCCCACTTGTACGTGGTAACAGAGACACAAGACTAAAAGTATTATATAGTTCTTGTGTGGAAAATAAGTAATGAATTGCCCACATAAGTAGAGGTGAGGAAAACATTATGATCTCGGAACAATTGTTAAGAATCAAGATTTGTGTTTAGAGAGTATTTATTAGGTCATACCTAATGACTGAACTATTGTTCAGTTGCAGTACCTTTAGATCCCCAAAAATAAATAGATCTGGCTCAGTACTAAAATCTGGATCTAGACGTATTATTTGAAACTTTCAGAAAAGCTTAGACATTCATATGGTGTAGTTTCAGCCTCAGCAAAACCAACTTAAATACTTATAAGGTTAATTAGTCTTCAAGTTTTAAAATATAAATGATCAAATTATTGAAATTTGGAAGATTTACCCTATATTCGTTTCGGAGAAAAATGTTTTTAGTGGTGGGGATAAGACCACAATTTTGTTTATTGTGGCTGTTGCTTGATCCTACATTTGGCTAAGTTTTGTCAGCAGCATACTTAGAAAGCCAGTGCGTACAACTCTGTTTTGCATACACATGCAGTGACACTGATTTCTTGCTTTGCTATCTAAAAATTTGCTTCATATGCCCAAGATCCTCCAGCACAGATGAGTGGATGGGGATCAAGGAAGAGTGATGTATCTTGAGGTGCTGTGAATTCTCACGCCTGTATTTATGGCATACTAAGGAGGTGCCTTGAAAGGTGCCAGTGAGAACACAGGGAGGCATATAAAAATATGATTATTTGCTTAGTTTTTGCATATACTGTGTGGGAAACAGGGTAGAATTAAAAATATGTAACACATCTTTTGATATGATCTAAACAACTTATATATGCTCAGCTAAGGTCATTGTCAGTATAGCATCTGAGTGTTATCTTGGATAAATTCTTTCAATTTTTTTTAGAGGCTTATACATTTTTACTTCAGCCTTTTGAAACAGAAGAAATTATATTCATCTATGATGTTCTGATAGATAGAATACTTAAATGCTGACATTGTGCTGCTTATTAGATCTAAGTTTTAGAATAGTAAAAAAAATCATCAAATGGAAAATATTAGTGGATTTGTAATATGCTGTCAGATTTATGAGAAAGAATTATGAGTTTTCTGGTTTAGAGAGCAAATGTTGTTTCAAAGCCACTTCTCTTCAAAGTTCCTGAGCATAAATCATCAGCATTAGGAAATTCCCATACTATGTTTTAACCAGAGTAAAAAAAAAAAAGAAGAAAATGCTATTTTGTGCTAGTGACCCTTTTGTTCTCTTATAATACCTCTAAGCTATTTCCCACAATATATTTCCTTTTGGTAAGTCTGTGTGTTGACATGGAACCTATTATTTTAAATGAGCATGTTACTTCTGGAAAAATTCATTGGTCTCAGTCAAAGGATCTTGTATTATTTTTTCTCAAAGAAAAACATTGTGTTGGCTTTCATTTTTATCAGACATTTATGTCAAAGATGGCACAAGCTGCAGGTTACTTCATTAGTTCAGTAATTTAAGACACATCAACTTCCTTTTCTAACAGAAGTGTTTAAACTACACTTGGTAACAGTTTATTTTCAGAACATACTTCAAGGTTGCCACTCAGGTTATTATATTTTGTATTCTCAGACTTTCTTGTAAAGTCTATGGTCTGAAGTTGTGAAATCAGAGCGTATTTTGTTCTACTTGTGGCGCTAGGTAGACTCCCTCTGGTGGTAAATTCCAACCTCAATTGTACAGGGATTACCATTTCTCTGTGTTGATCAAGTAGCTGCACAGAGAACTATGTACATCAAAACTTACGGTGAAAGAAATGTGACTGGAGCCTGTCTTTGGCCTTCTTAAAAAGTGGGTAACAAAAGTCACAAAGATGTACTACAGAAAAATGTAATAAAATCCATGCACCTCTTAGGTGAAAAAAAATCTCACATTGTCCATTGAAAAAGATGAGGAATATGCAAATGGAAAAAGGAGTCAGAAATAACTTGCAATACTGAGAATTACAAACCTACTGGATCAAGCCATTGCATGTTACTGAACCAAAACCCTAAGTAATTTTTGTCTTTAGAAAAATCATTTCCCTTGATAGCTTTGAGTAATTACCATAATATGCATTTTCAAAGACACATCTGCTTCCCAGAATAGCTATCTGAAACCAGTAGCTGTCTCATCCATCTACCCCAACAGGGAGTCAAAAAGCCACATCAAAAAGGAATAGTCAATGCTTCACAGCCAAAATGCCAAGATGATGTAAAGGTGATAGCACAGGTCTTGGTCAGTCCTTCATATATGAGTTAGTTGATGAAACAGATACAGGCATAATAACTTTGCACTGATAGGTGAATGAAAAAGGATTAAATTATTAAATAAAACAACTTGAAAATTATCTGCTAGAATTTAAAAAAAAAGTATCAATCAGGAAGCAAATATGAAATACACAAAAGCAAAACAAGAACTAACCAATAAGAAAAGAAAATATCATCTGCAGAGTAGGCAACTTTCATTATGGGGTTATTAACAGCAGCATTTTCATAAGGCATGAGAAAAAGATTTTTTTTTTTTTACTTAATGTTTAGGCCCCAGGTCAAGAATCTTGTGTGTCTGCAGAGGAAATATGTAGACTAACTAAAAGTACTGTAGTGTTCAAGAAACAGCAACAAAAAGGATAAAAATTTAAATAACATGATCTCTGAGGAAAATCTGAGGAAGAAATGAAGGACGTGATATTAACATAATATAGGAGATGTTTTAAAGAACAGTGTAAAGAAAAGCAGTGGTGAACAATCTTGCATCTCCCTCATAATGTGGCAAGAAGTTGTATTTGCGTGTGGGAAAGCTTTGGGCAGATAATAAGTAAGCTTTCTAATATGTGACTTGTTGATGACATATGGACCAACTCTTTCAAGAGACACTGCACGGTATTTTGTACAAAGTTTTTCATGAGTAGTCTATGTATACGTGGCCTTAGAATAGGGAACAGACTGGGTCACTTCATTCTAGGTTGCAAGGTCCCATCTCTTAATACTAGACCCACATAACTTCTGCTGGGTATGCTTGGTTTTAGACTGTGGCTGTAAAGGCGAGAGCAAGCACTCATTTTCTCTCACTACATTGGAGATACTCACATTTTATGGATTGTTTGAAAGTGCTTATCAAGAGACACAGAATTAAACTGTCATTTTTTCTTGCCTCGGGGTTTTCATGAGAAAGGTGACTATTTGGTAATGCTTGTAAAACATACTTGTTGTGTTTGGCATCTTCTGCTGCTGAATGGTACCAGGGAGTCTGGATCTGTTATTTTTCCTCCTTCACCCACACTTTACATATTTTTTCAATTTTATTTATATCTGAAAAAGAAGTCACCGGGGATTTTTTTAAAAGGGAAGCATCCAACAGAAACAAGTGTTCCAGTTCACGTGAAGCAAATAGTAATCCTGAAACATAAACCAAAATCACTTAGATCATTCTGTCAGAATATAAATCCTGTACAGTATTTTCTTAAGAATTCTTTAAAACATGATTTTGCCTCTCACATTTGTTCTACATGATCAGTTACTTTTGTCAGTCAGGTATCTTTCTCTGATAACATTCTGCTTTATCATGGGATCGTAGGAGATGGAGTTGGAATGGACCTCAAGAAATTTCTGGTTCATGGCACTGCCTTATGTTCATCTGTCTCCTATCTGACAATATGCATAGGTCAATTTTTAAAACTTAAATTTTTTTGCTTTTCATTCTGATTCTTGAAGCAAACTGATGTGAAAATTTAAAGACAGAGGGAAAAGTCCTTAACAGCACCAGGACTATAATGATCCTCCCTGCCTGCCTTCCAACATTTTGGTCTGTTAAATGTGCATTTTGTTTTCCTTTTACTCTTACACTATTTTGCAGATTGTTTTTCTTGAATTTTTGTTTTCTGGCTTCTTCCTCTTTCCTTTGCTGCTGTTTTCTGTGTTCTTCACAGATGATAGTACAAAGAGAACTCAGTGAAATGACTTGCTATAGAAGAGCTATCAGAAGCAGAGTAGCTTTTCACTGAAGAAAATGGAAATGCAATAAGCACAGAAATTATGCTGGTAATTGTTCATAATCATCTCGAGACATTCCCAGCCCATTTTTCCCTACTCTGACTGAATTTATGTTGTGGTCTGCACATGCTGTGTATCACAAGGAGTACAGTGAGTACACTGAGTACACAATGAGTATCCAGTGTTGCATCCAAGCAGCTCATTCCCTCCCTCACTTCTTTGGCAGATGCTTGCAGTCTCATCTGGACATCAGATTCCCTTCTCTACTCTTTCAGGATGGATCTGATGCCAGTACCATGACTGAAATCCAGGCCAAAAGTGATGGCTGACCTCCCGCTCATCTACTTACAGGAATCTCACGTGTTAAAAAAAATTCTAGGGGAAAATCCAGCCTGTTTCTTAGAAGGTTCTTATATGCAATGTAATCCTGATGGCAGGAAATTACTCTACAAAACAGAATAGTTTGTAAAATTAATGAAAAATGCCTGGAGAATTAAATCATAACATTCTACACTCCATGATGATGCAATGCGGGCCACCCATGATTTATTGAAACTGTTTAGTTATGCTAAATTTGGATTTCAATAATATAAATTGTTGCAGAATTTTGTGCAATCAATTTTCAACCTCCTTTGCAATTCTTTTTCCCACCTTTCTTCTGATCTTTCAGGAACTGTTACTATATCTGCATTATTCTGCAGCCAGTGCCATTGTCAAATTTGGGACCAGCTGGAAAAACCAGTAACATCCTTTGCTACAACTGGGCTGCTCTCCATTCAAGTGCTGCTTTGGAATGGATACCCAATGCTAGCAGCTGGATTGTGAAACTTCAGTTTATAAACCATGATTAAAATGAAAAAGAACTAAACAAGTTTGTGCACAAAGAGAGCATATTAAGCACTGGATTTTTTATAATACAACTCATTAGTCTTGGACCTTTTTGTTTATTCCTGTACTATATTTTCAAGAAAAAGAATTTTGAAAGTTGAAAAACCTGTTGAATTTCTGAATGCCTGATAGCAAAGACCCCCTTGCCTTGAAAATACATAAGAAAAGAGAGCTTAATGCATGTCCGGTGTCTTTTAATGGGACATTTGCTTCTAAAAATGGAAGAACTATGTTGATTTGCAGTTGTTGTTGACTGAGCAATCGTTTGGGTGGCAACTGTCCATTTCAGTGTGGAATCTGAGAAATACCCCCAAAATATTGGGAGTTATGCAAGGTACATCTCTCTTCTGTGGCAAGAAAAGTGAGCTGCAGCAACAGGAAACTCCAAAAGTACAAGAAAGAAAGCAGATAGCTCCTTGAAGATGACAAATCAAAAAGCAAAACAACAACAAAAAAGTATTTTCACATTTAAAAAATTCACAGGAATTCCATTTATATGTAGGGCTCCCATTTCTTTGAGAGCTGTTAGCCAGCTTTGATGCTGGAAGAGGATTCTCACCTGCCTTATATGTCTTCACAGCATACATTCCAGAAGGTGTATTGATGTATGACCTGAAAGAGAGATGAAGAGAAGTACTGGAGTCTAAGGCTTCATTAATGAAACTAATAAGCTTGTTAACCAGAAAGCCGCAAGAAATAGAATTTTTAATGAGTTTTTCCTCTAAGAAGCACTATGAGTTGATGTGGACTGTACTTCAGGACATTTACACTAGCAGTGCCTGTGAATCAGTATTTAGTTTGTTGATATTAAAGTTCAGTTTTGGAAACCAGTGCCATCATTTTCTCATTGGGCACCACAGGAAAATAGATAAACTTTACGTTTCACGTTGTGCAAATAGTAAAAATCTCAAAGACTTCCTTAATTGATGGCCCAAAGGCTATGTTATGTTATAATTCCCAGAGAAATGGGAAGTCCAAAAACTAATGTCAGATTTGGGTTTCATGAGCTGATTTTCCCCAGCCATATTTTATCTATTTGAGTTTGTTTTTCAAGCTCCTTGAGCATGATATATTTTTGCATGACTTTAAGTGTTACGAAATACAGAAGGGATTCAGTCGGAACCTATAGGCTGAGTTCTGCCACATCCACCATGTGGTGCTTGTGAGAACCCTTTCTTAAACTGGCTGTATCCCAGCTCAGTGGGGAATTCAGAAGTGCTTAGATGGCTCTACCAGTATTGAAGATTGTCTCCTTTTGCTCTTGTAAAATCATCATAGGGTGTTATTGTTTAACAGCATCCCAAGTGCCTGGGAGTAAATGTTGCAAAGACTGGGGGCATACACAACATTTTTCTTACCTTGTTTGCCTTTGCCTTCTGTGGCTGTATCCAGGAATCTTAGTACTCTCTATAGTCTTTTCTCTTTTTTTCATCAGAGAGAATCCTAAATCCTTCTCCTACCCTTTGATTCGTAAAAGTACTACAGCGGTGAATATTTTGCTTTCATTTCATTTACAACGGAAAATTCTTGGTCTGCATTTTGCTCTATGTATTTTTTTACCTCAAAGCAAGAGATCAGGCAAGCATATGTAAAACATAATGTTGCTCTCTATAAAACACAAACAGAAAAGGGTAACACGGAGAAGATCTGATTAGCCAAAATGAAATAATGCATTGCTTTCCGGTGAAAATAAAAGTGAGCATTTTCTGAATATCAATTAGGAAAAATAAACCAAAAATAAAAGATTTCAGTATTGCTGGAACAAAGAGATATTTGCCACAGGAGTACTCAATGAATGAATACACATTCTGATCCTCAGCAACTATGTGCCTTAAGACTTAGTGTCTTTCTGCAGGTAAACCCATTAATAAGAGAAATCCATGTTTACTACCTCATGTTTTATAAGAACAGATTTCTTAACTCCCCCATCTATGCAATGTGTGCTGTGGATCAAAAAAAAAGGCAGTGCATTCATGCTAGTTTATGGCACATGGCTTGAAAGCAACGCATTTGTCATGTCACTAGATGGTCACCTGCCAAAATTTGCCCACATCATCTTATCTGCTTATGTGTCAACAATATACTTATCCTGGTTGTCTAGAGTTCAATGAAATCAGTCAAGTTTCCAGGGAGTATGGCACAGTTTGCATGCCATGAGAAGACTGAAAGGGAATTTGGGTGCAGTGGAAGGAGGTGAATGTTTAATTTTAAACTCTTTATGATATTCAAGCCTCCAAGCCTTTTAATGTCAACAAAATACCCTAATTACTTAAACAAAAGGACCTGCAGATAAGAGAAGAACTCAGACACTGGACAGCACGTAAAACATGGAGCTGCCTAACAAGGTTAATATTTTGATATATGTTCCATCTTATTCTGTATAAATATCTTATATGTGGTAATGTTGTTTGTCACAAAGCTAATGAACCTGTTAAAACTCAGGGAAACTATGTGATACATGGAATTGTCCTGACATATTTAGTAAGGTCTGTACATTCCAATAATGAGAAACTCAGGCTGATGCACTAAGATGTTCCCGAAATGCTATCTGAAAAAAACCTCAACACTGTATTTGTGCTGCACCAGGCTGATAAATGCCATTATGCGCCTGGCAAGGACAATGAGTATTTGGAACATCTCTGGGAGAAGTCCTGGTGGTCTCCCCTTCCACTCAGAGCAAACACAGGCAAGGTCTCCAAGGTCTCTATGGTGTCTGCAGACATGCTGGATAGTGTTCTGGACAGATTCAGCAGAGAGCAGTTGAGTTGGGTCAGTGTAAACACCTGCACTCTGTCTGACCTGCTAACTTCTGAACAGGAATTTCTCCTAATTGGTTTGTATAAGGAAAACTAATGCTAGGCAGGGGGGGAAAAAAGCACATATTGGTAAGATAGCAGGTAAGAACCTCAGTTTGACCCAGCTGTGTCTTGTCGGTGACAAAGAAAAGTGAAATAAATTGCAAGGTCATTGCACCCAGCCTGTATCACTGTCTTTCATACTCAATAAATGATGTGTGATTACAGCAAGCAGCTACCTTTGAGGGAGTATATTTTGGCAAAGCCTTTCCCCTCTCTCTTCAACACTGGTACTATGGCTTTGTGCCATGGTATCCTCCTACCTGTCAAAATACTTCAGACTGAATGCACTGACTGCTACTGAGTGAGGAGTAACCCTGGTGTAAGCCAGCCACCGCTGGAATGCTGACAGTGGTGAAGTATCTGGGCAGAGAGGTCACTCCACCCATTCTCACAGGGGTCGTTCTGATATCTTTAGGATGTCCTTCTCAAACACGAGTGGTAGTTTAGGACCTAACAGGCTATTTTGTCCAGGTCTCTGGTTCATGGAGAGTGCAGCAAAGTGATTGTCTCTTTAATCTATTTTTCCATTTTCCCCTCTCCAAAATTACTCAGTCAAGGTGTGGAGGGCATTTATTTGTTTGTTTTGGCTCTCTTATTTTTGGTTATGTTTTGGTTTTTTCATAGGGAGTGATTTTTTGTTATGTTTTGGTTTGGGTTTTTTGTACTCAAGGGTTGATTTTTCTCATTGCTTTCCCTCAAAAGCTCAAAACTTGAATTTGTTTCTTTTATGGGTAAACTGAAGACAGATTTTGTTTGCTTCCTTTTACTAAACTTCTCTTGTTAAAAATGACTGATGATTGTTTATCCTTTCTTTTGTGCTTTGAACAGATACGAAATCCCATACTTTGAAAAGGAATAGAGAAGGATCATGGATTCATCATCATTCATCATGCGCTTCATTGTGCATGTGTGTGCCTGCACTGCAAACTGAGACTGCAGATAAATTCATTTGTCTCTTTGCAGTGAACTGTAATTAGAATTCTGACTGGCTGGAAAGTGACTATTCATTACACTGCAAAACTACAGACCTAGATTAACTTTTTTTGGAGGCTTTTCAAAAACACCGTTCACACTTTCTGGCATGCACTGAATAATAATGACATAGTGCAACAGCTTCTTGATATTTTGTAACACAAGAGCAAATATGAGCCCCTGTCATCCACTGGGAGCCCACTACGTTAAGTCATATATAAACACCATTTGTTTTGGCTCCATCTAAAAGGTCTTACAATCAAGTGTGCAAGACTAAACCTGAGAGAACATGTCTTCTTTACAGCAGATGTCTTTATTGGTCCAGCCCAGTGCAGACGGCTTCCTAAAGGCACAGGCTTTAGGAGCGCCTCAGTGTAAGCAGCATCTGGCTGCACAGAGCCAGTAGAGTAACCCTGGTGTTGGCCTCTGTTTGGTTGATGGCACACAAGGATGGGCCATTGTTTGTGCCCACAATCTTTGACTACCATCTTCATCCCTTAGATCTGCGAAAAGCTAAGTCAGTGTCAGAAAATATCAGAAGAATGTTAAGTGCCGATCCAAAATGTCAAAATGAGGCTACCAGCTCCTTTGAAACACAAAGGTGTTCTTCGGACACAGTCAAGGATTTAGAACTGTCTATTCCTTGAAAAACCATGGGTAACCTTCCAAGCCTGTTCTGTATTTAGCAGATGCAAATTTCTATTCCCTTGCCTGCAAACATCTTGAAGTGGGAATTCTTCTAGGTCAAATGAATTACTTATCAGCCTTTAATTGCAGGTGTATTTTTCTCTGTAACAATATCAAATTCTTACCTTTTAGGCTGGAATATGTTTTTTGCTTAGGAGTAGTCAATTTTTCTTTAAAAGTTGAAAAAAATCATGCTTTTTAAAAAGAATAAAATAAAATTTAATGTCTGCTGCTAAAGAAAAATGAAAAACACTGGATTGTTCTTTCTTACCATCTTTAATACCAAAGCTAAAAATTCAGAAAATGTACATCTAGGTTAGGAATGTCTTTGAAATTCCAGTAGTCACTCTCAATGCTCAGATAAGATTCTGTTTTGATCAATAGAGTTACCATATTAAACAATTCTCTGTATATGTGAAACACAGCTGCTTGGGACTATTATTTAATTCTGTTTTTCTAGTGGTGCTTATTTGTATAGATACATTGAATGAGTTTTGAGTCATATTAAAAATCAATACAGGGAAGCTTTGGTTTTTAATATGTAAGAACATTTGTCTGTGTGTGAACGACTGAAGGGAGGTAAAGAAGAAATCAGGATTTTTAACAGAATGGAAGATGGAGAGTGGTGCTATAATACATCAAACAATGAAGCAGGTTTAATAAAGTCTGGTCTTTCTCAGAGCTAACCCTTTACCCTTTGTTTGGCCAAGAATTCTGTATACTGCACCACTGACCCCTTGACATCATCCAGAGTTTTTTTGATGTCTCTAAGTCCTTTAGAAATACAGATTTTTAATGTTTCTATTACTGTTTAAATGTTTCATATATAACAGGTCTACTGTACTATTTAGTTAGCCTCTTCCATTTGTTTATATTTCCTATTGTTTCCTGTCCTGAACTGTAAATGTCTTAAGGCAGTGGATGTCCTTCTGTGCTGTACCAATCAAGGGCCAAGAGAGCCATGAGTTGTTACCTATGACTGGGCACCCAAAGTACTAGAGGTACCTATTTGGAAGATTTGCTGTGACCCATATAGAAGAGACCTGGTAGTTACAGAAACTGTTATCAGAAGGACTTCTGTACTACACTTGTGGGAATGACTCATTCCACCCCGAAAATTCTTGAAGGGATAATCAAAACTAATCTGCTGCCAATTTTAAAACTTGAAAAGTAAAGCTTGAAATCCTGCATGAAAACTTAAACAGGTGATGTGATTTCTACAGGAGAAGAAGAACTTACCATGCTATACTTGCACTTTGATTACATGTTAAGATAAAAACAGTTTAATAAAATAAAATACTATATAATACTGATATTAACGATAGTAGTAGAAATATTAGAAAAGAAAAGGAAAGAGAAAGAGGAATAAAATTCAAGAGAAAGAAGCGACATACAATAAAATGCTCATCACTTACTGACTGATGCCCAGATTTTCCCTGAGCCACAGAATTGCAGAATCAGCTAAATTGTAAAAGACCTTGGAGATCATCAAGTCCAACCTATGACCTACCACCCCCTTATCAACAAAACTATGGCACTTAGTGCCACATCCAGTCTTCTTTTAAACACTTAGAGGGACAGTGACTCCACCACCTCCCTGGGCAGCCCATTACAGTGCTTAACCATACTTTCTGTAGAGAATTTTTTTCTGATATCAAGCCTAAACTTCCCCTGGCTGAGCTTAAATTCAGCAGATCCTGGCCAACTCTCCCCAGTTTGTATACTGGAAATAACGTTCTGAGGTATGGAATATCCTTTTGGCCAGTCCAGATCAGCTGTCCTGGTTATGCTTTCTCCCATCTTCTCATGCACCAGCTCAGTACCAAAGCAGGAGACACTGAAAAGTTCTTAATTTAGGGTAAGCCCTACTTACCAATGACATTATTAACACTATTCTCATGCTAAATCTGAAACACAGCACTGTACCAGCTACTAGGAAGAAAATGAATCTAATCCAAGGCAAAACAAGGACACATTCCTTGATGGTGCAATGCACATGCATGCCTCCCAGATGACTAAGTGACCTTAAAAGAATTGCTTGTTTCAATGAGGTCTCACCAAATCCATTTATGATTAAAAAATTACAAACCTCACTCAAGCAGGAAATTCAGTGTTAAAGATACCACAAAGGGAACAAGTGATTCTTCTCACATTACTGATGTAAGGAATCTCTATGTCACTGAATAATTCTTGTCATAGCGTAATAGCAATTAGGCTTAAATTTTATCTCTAGATGACAGAGATAGGAAGAATTAAAATATCTTAATTTCTTTGTTATAGTAGGACAAACAGCAAAATCTAGATGTTCCAAGTTTAGTAGCTTTACAGGTTTTTCCCTGACCCTAATCAGAATGAGTTCCCCATTCTTAATTTAGCTATTTTTCATGACTTGCTGTGTAACCGGACTTCACATGTGACATCAGATAATATTACTTTTTGCCAACACTGCAGTCGAGGTAATGTTCATTCCTGTCCCTCAGGGACAACACTAGCTGTGCAGCTGCAACATAAGCTTGTTCCCAGTCCCATGAGGTATGTTTATGTGATAAATCACTGTATGTGGCAGTGGTTTAAACTAGCACCCTTGCACTGAAGCAGGGCCCTTACACTAAGATAGTAAGGCACTGTTCAGGGAGAGCTCAGGGAGCCCTTTTTACCACTGCTGAACTGCCTGGTGCCTGTGCAAGGAGTTGCAGCCTGCTGGAGGTTAGCCAGCCCCAACCTGTTTGCACTCTCACAGTCAGAGCTGTTTCACAAACAGCTCTAATCTTAGCCTCTTTTTGGACAGCTTTATTCCAGCTTAACTGCAGCTTGCACACATGCGGTGTATGTTCAATACCAGACCACACTGACTGATCAGCTGTACCCTTAGCAGATCAAGTAACCAAC
Organism: Lanius collurio; assembly: GCA_020086605.1. Lineage (NCBI taxonomy): Eukaryota > Metazoa > Chordata > Aves > Passeriformes > Laniidae > Lanius > Lanius collurio. The sequence goes on along the minus strand of JACBWW010000028.1, from coordinate 5,878,491 downwards.
ATTACTTCAAATAAACTTTCTATGTCGTGGAGCTGGTAGGCTGTTTAAAATTTACAGTGAATATGGCCTTCTTATTACTATTTTTATTCAGCAGTCCCAGAGCAATCTTTCCACATTCAGGTAGAAATTTTATACAGAATTTACCAAACAGAAATTTGAATCAATTCACTCTATGGTTGATTAAAGCTATTTATTTTTTCAGTGTGTTTTATTGTGTAACAAATGATTCTCACCTTATCAACATAAGAATGAATTCTGGAGAAGGCACATATAACATGAAGTGCTTTGGGGTAGCACACAAAATATGACATGAATGTGAAAAACAGCTTTGTCATCTCTACATTTTTCCCAAGAGAGATTCTAATTCTCATGAGACTTTGAAAAGGGTTGTAGGAAATTCCTTAGATATTGAATATCCTATCCATAAATAGCCACAAGTAAGCATGAAAAAGCAGTTTTGAACAACAAGAACTGGCTTTGGATTCAAAATGCAGCTTGAATACACTGAGAGCCTAAATTTGTGTGTGGCTTCTAGACAGGCTTGTGTTGAAAGATAAGATTTAGCTTGCTTTAGATCTAAACATGTGGCACTTGGCTGGGCACTCTCTATTTGATTTTGGAGGATTTAGCACATTTAGTTCTTTGAAATACCAACTGATCCAAAAGAAAAAATATAAGATTTCAAGGCCAGATGTTAAAATTGTGACATATAAATTATGAATAAATTCATGCATGTAGACTGAACTTAGGCATTCAAATTATTCCGGTTGCCAATTAAGTCAAGAATTCTTATCCAATCTTTCACAACTCCAAAAAAAAAAGCTCTTTCTACCCCTGTCTTTCACAGCCCAAAATGGTTTTTTAACCTAATTTAAATAGTAATATATTTTTCAAAGACACTGTTCTCTTCAGGTACAACTGCACAATCAAATGAATGTATGGCTGTAATATGTGGTAGTTTTTCCACACCAACCTTATAGAACAAACACTGATAACAATAACAGTCATTGCATCATGGCAGTCTTAGTGTGTGCTATCAGAAAATAAACTCTCCAGGGACCCTTAGTTAAATTAAAAGCAGTATACTAGGATATGGTACAGCTGCACTTTAATAGACAGGCATATCTTTCCTTTCTCATCAAAACCACCAAGAAGGTTGGAAGCACAAATCTTTATTGACCACAAGTAAAATTTGTTATACTAACTCATTGAGGCACTTCATAAGTCTTCCTCTAACCTATCTTTGCAGCTTATACATACCATAAACATTGTTCTTCTGTCCATCTATCAATCAATCAATCAATCAATCAATCAATCAGCAAATGAGGTTGGTTGAGCTAATGGTGAACTAATGATATACTAATGGTTCTCTCTGGAAGAATACAGCATGCTTCAGTTTTGTAAAAATAATTGTTCTTCTCTTGCTTTGAATTTGATAAGTAGGCAAAACATACTACATGATATCATGCTCCGAGAAAATGCCTCTAACTACTTTTGTATTGATAGGGATGGCTGTTAACAAGAACCTTCTGCAATCAACTTTCTTGCTGCATTTTATTCTGCTGCTATAAGAGCCAGTAGATAAGTGTGTGACATTAACAGTGGTCCAGCAGTTAGTGTGGATCTATGCTATTACACATTATAGTCCACAGCCATCATTTTTTAATCTGTGGGGATCTTGGATCTGTATGGATGTATGTATACTGCATTAAGTTCACAATAATTTCTCTAAGCCAGCCCCGTACGCCTTCTTTCACTTATATATTCTTTATGGTCCCGAGTTTTGTTTTGTGCTGGTTCAAGATATAATAATAATATGTTAATTTCTCTTCCTTCTGAAGACTTACAACAGCTTTTAAAGCCTGACATAAAAGCATTTATTTTAAAAACAGTCAGATACTTCTGATCTAAGGTTCAGAGAGGCTGAGTGACATAACTGTACAAATCCTCTGTTGCAGAGGTTCAGTAATGTAGAAACTCATGACAAAAGTAGCATTTTGATCCTTAAAAAATATTTCTAGGTATAATGCATAGGCTGCAGACATGCAGAATAATCCTTATAAGAACCAGCAAGTAACATTTTAGGCTATACACCTAAATGAAATAGGATTTCACATTCCATTTAAGACCTGATGGTTTTGTCTAGAACATGCAGAAAAATCAATCTGAATTAACTTTTAAAATAGATTGGCTAAACCACTTTAAATTTCTGTGTAGCCAACTCTCATTTAGAATGTATTAATTTACTTTGGAAGTAAATGTAGTTAAATTGAATTAGGGCCACTTTAATTTTGAATGAGAATGTGCACATAATGCAGTTAAAGTAATCACAACTTTAAATTCACACCTTTAGTTAATTTGTATTCGTTTTCTTGAGTGTTCCCAGACATATAAACTCTAAATCTCACTGAAGTTAATAAACATTTCTTCATATGTGCATTGTTACATATCCAGATAAAACAGGTCTTGTAAGCAGTATGATCCAGTACCTGAATGCTGAAGGCATTTAAAATCGCCTACTGTCAACATTTCATTATAGTTGTGATAGCCAAATTTTTGATAGGGAAATAATGTTATCAAAATTGACTGCAGTGGGTTGCTCCCCCTTGTCAAGCAACATCACCTATGACAACTGAGAGGCATTTAATGAACCGTGGCTGTTGATTGCTCATGCCAAATTTCCTCCTTTCCCTGTAAACTGCAAGTCTTAATGACCTGGTTTGCTGTAAACCTGATGGCCACCCGCTGCCAGCTGTGTCTGTACTATGTACAGCTTGCTTGTTTCAGGAACTGCAAATGGAAAAGTCTGAAAGAGCATTTATTTGAGCTATTGAAGAAACAGTGGGAGATGTGAAGGAAGAGGATGGGGGTAATACAGTCTCTAATAGGCCCCATCTTTACTTTTACGGTGCAGATTAAAACTTACATGACAATAATCCATGTGCCAAGTGAACTACAGGATTTCTGCCCAGAATCTCTGTTCAGAGGTAACAAAATGCAATGGCTGCATGACTGAGAAATGCCAAGGTATGAACATGAAGCAAATCACTTGGCTGTCACTGAATGTGGATAACAGACTGTTCTGAGAAGTGAGAGAATCCAGATGTCTGACCATCAGAGCTTGGTTGGTTGAAATCTACTTTTATGCATGCAAATTGAAAATACTGTAACACTGTGAATCTAACATTTAAAAATTAAAACAGAGTGGCTTGCAGTGAATGTAACTATCTCTGCTATTTCAATAAGAGGAAAAGTTATCAAAATGCCATTAAAGAAAAATTACTGAGTTGCAAACACTACTGTCACAGATTTTTTGAAAGAAGAATTTGAAAGTATAGGCAATTCTGATTAAAATATTTTTAGCAGAGCTAATCTGCTTCATTTGGCATCATCTTACTTTTAAAGGTTGTCATTTTAAAAAGTCGTATGGAAATAGTCAAACTAAATTCTCCTTTCCAACAGATACATTAGATGAAGAGAGATTTTTTTAAACTATATTAGCTTCTGTCTTAATCTTGCCTAATATGAAACAAAAATCCTAACCTTTATATGTTTAGCACATACAAACCACCTGACAATTTCAACTTAACATGAAACTGTGCACCTAGAGTTAAATGAAAATTTATAGTAGGTTACCGTATTAATAAAACATAACATTCTAAAACCACACATAGACATTTAAATATAAAAGTCTTCTTTCAGAAGAGCAACATTTTTATATTTTTTAATGAAAAACCAAAATGTTTGGCATCCATAATTTATTTTAAGTACATCAAGCTTGCTCATATAGATAATTTATTAGTGAGAAGAAAACAAAGAAAATGTAGTTGATAGAAAATAGAGTGTATATGTATAATGCATTGCATGACTATATTTATAATGCAATGCAGTAATTACTTTTTTGCACTTGTTGTCAAATTTTTCAATTTCCACTAAGGTGTCATTTTAATTATGTGTGGATACTAATAAATTTCAAGCCAATAACAGATTTCTCTCAGCAGCAAGAAACAGATTAGGGACATGGACTGCAGGCAGCTTGCTCTTGTTGAGTGTTTCAGATCTGTGATCCTGTTTTATAGATTGGGCCTGGTTAAAAGTGTCTAATAAGTCATCAGAAGTTATGTGTGGATAGGAGTATGAGCTCCAGACAGCACTGAGCCCATGGCATCCTTTCACAGGCGTGCCTCCTACTCTCTTCTATGAAAGTTGGCCAGTAGAATTGATCCTCCCAGGTTTCAGTTCAGCAGTGGAAATGAAATACATTATTATAAAGATTTCCCCTGATTTGACTAAATGTTGTTTATACCAGCCTCTTCTTGTAAGCGGTTTATCAAAACAAAATGCTCAGCAATCTTTTAACTCAAAAGCTGCATCTCAACGTTGAGGAAATTTCATGTACTCCAGGGCAAATCATAATGAAAATTCTAGGTTTAGAACCATCATTTTAATGGCAAAATACTTATTTTATCCTTCCCCTTTTCATTTAAGCTATGGGCTTTCTATTATGATTATTTATGGTTATCATTTTGCCTGCTCTGAACAGCAGTGTCTTGGCTTACTTGTCTTCTCTGCTCAGGATGAAAAATGAAGTTTGAAAGAATGTTCATTACCTTCACGGCATGTGTTGACTGCACTGATTCTTCATCTGCTAAACTGCATATGCTGGCTTCTGGCTCATCTGGAGACATCTGGAACTAAAAGTAATTGATCAAATTAATTCTAATATAATCCCACGCAGACCCTGCTACCACTGCAGCTTGTTAACCTTATATGCAAACTGTTTATTTAAACTATCTGGATGACATCATGAAAACTACCTTCAATACATCAAAAAAAAGTATGAAATGAAATCCCATTTTAACATTTTTTTCAAAGATATGACCTGTGTTATGCTACATTTTCTCTAAAAAACAGAATTTGGAACCTCAGTGCTTACAGAATTAATTTCACTCCTGTTGGCCCTATTTCCCAAATAAATGGATTTTCCCCTACTATTTAAAAAACTAACCACAGCTTTCAAATGATCTAGCTCATCACAGTGGCTTTGTACACTGTGTGAAGTAGCAGTAGAAGGACCCTAGCAGCAATTTTCTGAACAGTGCACTCCCTTTTATATCACAGAATCACAGAATTGCTTGGGCTGGAAGGCACCTGGAAGATCATCTAGTTCCAACCCTGCTGCCATGAGCAGGATGGTGATTCTCCTTCTTGGATTTCATGGACTTTTACTTCTAAGTCAGCTTCCTGCTAGATCTCTACCACACCTTACAAACTGCAGTCCACCTATCACCTCCCTACAGCAACTACAATTCCCAGTTACGCAAGGCATTAAAGCAATACTAATAAACACCTTTGCAGTTGTTTCCACCACCCTGTGGATTTCCTGCTTTCATGCTGGCTGCTGGAGTTAGGGTACTATTGACACCAGTAATAAATGGTGCCCTGTGCAACAACCAGCCATAACACACGAAAGATAAAATGTGTCTGATCACTGTCACAGAGAACATGCAATTTGGAATAAGAGTAACTATTCATAAACCATCAGAAATGCCAAGGGTACCTAAAACAACAGACAGTGATTCTGATAACAAAGTAAGAGTGAGGTCATAAGTGTGCACATGATTGGTGGTGATTTATAGGTACAGAATGTTCCCCACTGGTTCAGGATCCCAGCTTCAACTAGACACAACATGGTGAATTAAAGGTAGCACAGGAGTCTCAGATTCAAGATTTCCTATAATTTATCACTTTGGCCCAAGCACTTAGCCATGATGAAGTAATATATATACATATTAAATTACTTTTCATAATATTGAAAAAGACCTGAAAAGCAAGTTTAAAATTATATAAGTATATTAAGATGACCATAAAAATATAAAGTAGCATCTTCCAATCATTTGCCTTCATCACTAATGCTTAGTGGGGTAGCAGCTAAGAATGGCTAGATCTTTCTTAATAAGACCTTAATAATCTTACTTAATAAGTATTAAATATTTACTCCAGGGTAAATATTTAATACTTATTGAACATGGCTTCTGAATGGGCACAGAGAAGACTATCATGAGAGTAGTACTAGGATGACAATACATTGTAACCCCATCCTGTGATTATTGTTATGCTTAAAAAGCAAAATTGTCCTTTGCAGGCAAGCCAAGCTCCTTCTCACTAGCTTTCATGACAACTTCTTTAATTCTCTTGGCTCTAGCCTAGTAGGTAGCTTTCCCAAAACACCACAGTTTTAGCAGGAAGGATATAGCATTCATTAAAGTTAATTTCCTGTAGAATTGTTCAATGCTATCTACTACAATTTGTATCTAATTAGGGCTAAATGACAACATTTCTGTTTAAGCTTCTTCTGAAAGCAAACACTGAGATGCAATTTTTTTTACAAAAACTTTTTTTTCAGATTTAGGATAAATTTTACAGTCAAAATGAGAGATAAAATTCTGAAACTATGCTGCTAATTGGGGATATAGAAGCCTTCAGTTCAAAATCGCATACTATATTATTTCTCTTGCAGTAACTTAGGTGCGTAGTTCCACCCTTTTAACAGCAAAGGAAGGTAATGTAATGGTTGAAAAAATACATAATTTGTTAAAAAAATTAAAATTGTGCTCATTTCTGAAGTTAGTCATGCAAATAGCTGAGAAGAGAATAAGATACCAGGTGATAATAATATACACGATGGTCTAGCCAATTTTTGAGCATATCAGGATGTGAAATGTGTTGTATGGAAGCTGTTTTTCAGCTTACATTAACCAAATACCAACTGTGGAGAGACGTGGCTTCATTTCATGTATCAAAATCCCCAAATATGGCTTGTGTCCTGGACTCCTACCCTGTTTGGGTTTTTTCTTATTGGTTTAGCTTTTGTAATAAAAATTACTATGTTTTTCCCACAGACCTTTCTCCAGCTACAGACATTCACAGTAGCCCAGTGTCTGTTTAGACTTGCTCAGGGACAAGTTCTCTAATACCTTAGAAACAAAACTTATTTCTTGACAAGCATAGTAGGTTGCCTTCTCCAAGCCCTTGATAATCACCAAAAATTATCATTCAATACCTAAACAGGGAAATGTAACAGCCTCTTCTCGTGAACAATGTTAGTTAATTAGCAAAATTAGAACAATATATCCCTCAAGTGCAAAATTGTGCATAGGAACTGCAGCTTCCACCTTGACGATCCACACAAGGGTCCCTACAACAGCAGGGGAAAACCAGGTTGATGTGGAAAGCGTGGAGCCCACCATAACTCATCAGCCTGTAGGAGCAGCAAATCCGAGTGTTTCCAGTCTTATGAAGTCAACTGGTCACTCTATCTGTGTTTTAGCTGAGCACATGCACAGACTGGCAAGGTTCCCTACCCGCCCAATCTTTCTTGATTTCTTTCCACACAGCCTGTAATTCTACATTAGTCTTCTATAAACAGTTCGTGGTAGATACAGGCGCTTTCTGTTTATAGCTAGTGATTCTTCAATGCTTTGTGCATGTATGAATTCCTCTCACTCTTAGAATTTTGAAAGGGTAACTAATCCCAGCAGAAATATTACTGCAATAAAAAACCTCAGAAGATTGTATTTATGGGCACATCAGTTTCAAGTTCTTGATGGATTATTCAACAAAAATTTTTGCAGGAACTGTAAGAAATAAGGAAATAGGATTAAATTTTAATTTTTCTTTAGAAAACAGAAGCAGTAAAGACTACTTTTTTTGGAAAGTGCCACTGCTTTATGCATCATTGCAGTTAATAACTTATTCTAGGTATTAAATCTGTCACATTCCTTTGACTTAGAATAGAATTGAAGAATTTACAGCCAGAGACCCAAATCTGACCTAGTAATTTGAAAGCATAACAGAGATATGAATCCAATTTTTCTCTGTCCAAACACTGACACACATACCTTGTATCAGAGAGACATCTGAACAAGGCATATTTAATATCAGACTGAAATTATTACAAAAATGAGAGCATGAGGATTATTAAGCACTCATTTGCTGAAGAGACTTCACTCCTGAAAAGACATCATCAACAGTCTTTAGCTGATAATGTTAAAAATCTCTTCAAAGGACAATAAATTCGGTCTGCTCTTATTTCCCGCATTCCATGCCCTCATATTTTTAAAAATGCCTTCTTTTTTGACTTCATTTGAAAAAAAAGAGTTCTACACCCATTTTTGCAGGTATCTTTGTGACAGCAGCATTATCAACACCATACTAGTAAGGTCCAAAAGATTACTCATCAATTTTGTTTGGGATTTTATGAATATAACAGAATAATGTGAGGAAAAAGGGTGAAAATAGAAAATCTCATTTTGCACTGTTTTTTTTCAAAAGAAGTACAGAGCATCTCTTCTTTGGCTGGGTTATACTGAATTTTACCAATTGCAGTAATGGTTTAGATTTAAAACACTGAGAGCCTATATCTTCTCTTGAAGATGTTAGAACACCAGACCAGGGATGGAAGATTTTCATATTACGAAGTAAAGGTAAAATTAGTTGTGTGAGAAATGGCACTGAACCTACCAAACACTCATGGTCATTGAGGACCTTACACTCGAGCAAGCAGGGACGAAAAGAATCAGAAGTGGGATGAAGGTGTACAGGTGTGGGTCAGGAAGGCCAGGAAGACCTTTGAAGGTATGAACTCATCTTCCAACCTTTTTCCCAGGCAGGACTTTTCTCTTCAGGAGGGTGGAAATGTTCTTGCAAAAAACCAAGAAACAGAGGGTCAGGCCCTCACCTCTTCCCAAATGGCAGTGGGAGATACGCTGTGGCAGTAGCAGGAAACGTCTCCTCCCACTGCATACTTGCTGGGCAGGTCCCAGCCTTATCTCATCCCCCAGGCCATCCACGCCATCCATCAGCCCTTATCTCCTTGTAGGCCCAGCACTGCCTCGTGCCCCTGTCGATGCTGATGCTGCCGGGGCTCCAGTACCATGTGGGGGAGTGGGGGAAGGAGCACTGGGGGCTGCTCCCGCTGGTCCCATCCCTGTGTCCTGAGCTGGCTGAAATGTCAGTGCACACGTATAGGACAAGGTCTTCTGAAAAGGGACAGAAGCTGAGGACTTTGACATGTTTCAATCACATTTAGTTTCCACTTCTTTGAAGCTCAGATGGGCATATCTTATCTCTCAGGATGTCTGCACATTTTCCCCCAGCAGCTGAAAGCTTGCAGGCTAGTACATCACCTCGTGTCAGAGCAGGGATGTTAAAAGCACCGAGGATGCCAGCCTTCTCATCATCTTCATGGGCTGATATTACAGTATCTCTTTATAAGAGCTTCACGGCAGCACTGGGTATGGAGAAATTTGCTCTTCAGGCGTTCACACTGCTCAATAGACAGAAAAAAATGAAAAGTTCTTGATATTGCTCAAACAAGGAGAAAAACCTGGGAAGGGACTGTGCTCTTCAGATTTCAGATTCAACTCTGCTACTGTCTGCTTAAGTCAGGAACTGCAAGTATGGTTTAAATCCTTAGAGGCTCTTAGATTTCATGAAAGCAGGTAGAGGGTTTGGTAACTAAATACCTTTTCTGATTTCTAGGAAAGTAAAAGGGAAAGGCAAGGACAGCCAAAAAGAAGTCAGGGGTAATTATAAAACAGTGTAAAGTGGAAAAGGAATGCTTTTACTCCTCATGGCTGGCAGCAAGATATTTCAGCTGCCAGGTATGACTGCAAGGGAAGAAGCAGAGTGCCAGATCTCAAATGTGTGTACATGGCATACAAATCACTTGGTTTCCAACAGATCAGTCTTTACCTAAGTACAGTGCAAACAAGTCAGGTAGCCTTTTATATTTTGAGAGTTCTGGTGAAATTTCATAAATGAAACATGTACAGAGCAACAAGGGATTCAGCCTTTAAGGGTGTACACAATTTTTCATGACTGCTAAATTGTAAAATATAATGTAATGCAATGTAATATAATATAATATAATAAAGTAATTTATCATTGACTTTCATTTTCAGTATAGAAGCTCATTCTTTTCATAGACTCCCCTATGGGATTCCTGATTTGGTCAGTAAGGCAAACTGAAACCACTTATACCAGAGCTTCCTGGAACACAGGTCCTGAAAAAACATTTTTGAGGTCAAAAGATGATACTAGCATTGGGCATACCCAGGGAATTAAATCACAGTGATGAGATTTTACCAAAGGATCTCACTCATTTAGTATTTTCCAGTGCTAGTTCATCATGTTCATTACCAGTTTGCTTCACTAGCAAATGTTAATGCAGTAAGAGTGGTTTTGAGAGGTCCCTGACTCCATGAGCAAGAATAGCATACCTTCTGCATTTTACGGACTGGTAGCACTTGATGCTGCTGGCTTGCTCTCCAATCTGTTTATTTGCCATTCACAGGACATACAGGCTTACCCCTACCCTCCTTAGTCTCCTGAGTGGATCGTGATGCCATCTTCTCACCCAGGCTACACCAGCTGCCTGTCACGTCTGTGCCAAAACAGTCCGGCTTACACATCCCTCTCTGTACCACAGCTATTCACTGTCAGATGTTGGAGAGTGTGTGCAAAAATGGCCAGTTCCAATACTGGACTGGAGGCAAGGTGTTTTGGGCCCCCATCCCAAGCCTGAATTTTCCTGTTTGCAAGGATTGGATGTTTATCCAGAATGAGGAGCTCTCTGCTGTGAGTAAAGCAAAGATTGCCTGATATAAGCCATTGTCTATGTGAACACTAAAAAGGAGCAAAATAATAATAATTAATTTTTTCATCTAATTGAGTCCAATCATTGTTAAATGTATCTGATATGCCATTAAAAAACCATTTTGAAAATTCCTATGTTTTCCCGATAGCCCTCAGTTAATTTTTTAAGTCCTTGTTTAAAATATTCCTTTCAAGATATGAAATTTTCTTTCTCTTCTTTGTATTTAATGACCCACTTGTCCAATATCAGAAAACTTTAAGTTGCAAATCAGTGCTTTGTGCTATAACTGCCTTTCATTTAAGAAACATAATTAACGCCTGAATGTTGCATATGAATTTAATTTAAAAAAATAAATAAACAGAAAATGCTCAGTAAGGAAGAAGTGCAGCTTTCAATTATCAGTTTACTTTATAAGTGAGAGAAAAAAAAAGATTCTGTCAGAGGATGATATTATGTAGTATTGCTGGGAAGTTTACATGACACAATGCCAGAAAACACAGATGTTGAGAATAATAAAACCCACTCAAGAGTAAAATTGTTCAAAAATTATTTTTCTAAGCAGAAGACAGGAAGTGGATGAAAGAAACATAATATTAGTAATCTGAAAGTGATAGTTTTTTGACCCTAACACATTGTATTCTGCACAGGCAAAGGAACATTTTATGCGGACAATAAGCAGTTGTTTTATGCAGCAGTTCAGTGCTGAACAAATTATTGCACACAAGAAGGCAAACGTAGAGAGAACCTGTAGACTTTTCACACTTCAGACTGGCTGGGATTTGTGTGATGTGGGACTAGGACTGGTCCAAGATCAAAGCACAGAATATCTAGACAAAGTGTACCCCTTGTAAGAAGACAATGCTTGGCTGATGCAACAGCTGCATTAGAGCCGTTTTTTGCAAATAGCACACTGAAAATATCTTAGGAAATCTCATGGCTAAGAAAAGAGGAATGTTAATACTCTTTTCCTTTTGCTGACACAATCCTTATAAAAGCTGTTACACCAGCCCCCAAAAGGAACATGTGTACAGCCTGCACCTTAATAGAGGCAATGTGTTTCCCCAAATTGGCAATGTTAATGAGAACTTAGAGCAGCAAATTCATTTATGAAAACATTTAAGAGCAAGAGACAGGAATAACAGGGAGTGCCACTGCCAGTATGCTATGATAAAGCCTGACCTGGGAGAACTCTGTTTAATCTTTTTGAATCACTTCCAGAGCTGGGCTTGAGTGAGAAACAGATTTCAATGATGAATATTTCCAGAGTGAGTTAAGAAAAGGCTGATGACAATCTGATACACTTTTATTTGTGGGTTTATTGATAACATACTACTAATGGAAAAAAAAAAAAAAGAAGAAATAACTCCATAGTGTGAAGCTTAGGGTGATCTGTCTCTAATCACTAGGATATTTTGTGCTTTTACTGTTTGGGCTCATGTTTGAATCGTTCTCTGCTGCCGTGTTTTTCTGAATTTGTGAACAACTGGTACCCTAGATTGAAGGGATCTCTCTGGATTTCACTTTTCTATTCAAATATGTATTAAATGTATTGCTAGGACTACTTCTGTTGCAAGTACACAGAATCTGTGGTCAGAAGATTGCTATTTCCACAGATATAAGAAAAGTTTGTGATGAGCCAGCTCCATATATACCCTTCAGTCCATAAATAGAATGGAGATAGGTGTTGTAGGAGAAAACTTTGAAACACAGCCAGATGGCCAAGAGGTCCCAGTTCAGACTTTTCCAGCATTTAGGATAATGGGCTCACAATAAGGATATAAGGTGTTAGAGGGCAACTTCTCTGCCATCTCCTGTCAATGCCGTACGCTGAGGACAGCAGGGCTTAACAATGTATTGACTGCATAGGTGTCTATTACAAAATATTTTTTTATAATGTGATGCTATATACAAGACTTACCACAAAAGAAAAAGGAGTTAATAGATGCAACTAAAAGCTCAAGCATCAATTTGCCTCTTGGCATTGCAGCCTGGACAGATCTTCAAAGTAAGCCTGTGAAAAATTAACCTCATCCTGGTTATTATTAGTTTGTTATAACACGAGACAGAATAAAATTATGTTAGAAACAGGCAGGAAGTAGATAATAGTAAAATATAAGCTTTATAAAATTCCTGTCTGGTGGAGTTTTTTTGTTGTTGTTTGTTTTTTGTTTATTTGGTTGGTTGGTTTTGGTTTTATATTTTCAGGATTACAAAAAAGTTGGGTTTTGTTTGGGTTTTGGGAATATTGCCTAAGAATGTTTTATCTCTACTTATTGGATAAGTTTCTTCTCAAAAGAATACTGAAACAATAAACATGGAAATAATAAAAATAAAATTTCTACGTGAGCTATTAAAAAATAAAAAATTACTAAAGCTGGTCATTGAATCACTATATTTCACTGACTGAACTAACTAGTTAGAATTATAAAAACTTAGAGGCTTCTACTCAGATAGTCACCAGAGTCATTGCTGTCAGAGGAGTAAACAGTGTTTCAGAGACTTGTTGTAAGGAATTCTTAAAAATAAAACCCATGCCAGCCCAGGTGCTGTGCTGTAAATCTGAGGTTTGTCCTAGGGGTGAAACACACAATCTTCCTGCATAGATTTTGCTGTGCTCATTTTAACCTTTTCAGGAGGTGTCCAACAAGTACCCAGCGCACTCCCACAGGCAGCCAGCACTGCTCTGTGTGACTGCTTGGTGCCTGCGCCCCTGAGCTCCTGCCTCCCGGGGAGAGAGAACGGGACAGGGAGCAACCCTTCTTTGCACCTGGGAAATGCACGACAACAACGACGACCAAGTGGTTTAATGCTGTGACAGTGAAGAGCATTGGTCTCTGGGCTGTGACAACCTTTGCAAGGATGGAACAGAAATGCTATCCCTGCACCAGCAGGCACCGTCTCCTTCAGCAGAAGAAAGGGTTGGACTGGCACCTAGCAAGTGCCAGGGAAGAGTCACTGACCACCAGGAGCCCAGATGAGATGTAGGAGCACAGATAAAATGAGGAGATAACCCTGATCTAATGCTAGCTTTCCCACCAGGTCATATGACAGTACAAGATCCAGTGGGAAAAGATCAGGGATGAAAAGGAAAGATGCTCAGAATTACGTCTTCTACAGGAAAGGACCACACAATGAGGAAAGAAGTCAACTGCACAATTGCTTGCTAGAGAAGTGCCCCTCTTTGGCAGACAGACTGTCCTTGGACCCCGAGGCACTGTCTCTTCAGAATGGATGCTACCATGACTGATAGGAACTTTAAAACAATGTGAAACAGTATTGTATTTTCCAAACCTAGTTTTAAAGAAAAAACCCTTGGGCATGGACAAGGAGATGAAAAAGAAGGAAAAGAAAGAAGGATGATAAGGAAAATGGAGAATACCAAGGATAATAAAAGAAGTTTTGCAGATAAAAGCACCAACTAAAGGGATGGATATAGTTCACTGAAGAATTTGAGTGTGGCCAGAGAGAAATTACTGAAATGTTTTTATAGGTGCAAGAAGCTTACATCGCATGCTGCAAGAACAACCATTACCAGTGCAAGAGGTGTAATGACAAAAATAAGAGAAATGGGCTTGCAAGTCAAGCTTGCAGTATTTAAAGGGATGCTTGGCTCAGGGAAGAATTAAATAAATAATTTTAAATGCTGGAGAAGACTGTGGACTATTTTAGATAATCATCCTCTCAGATTTATGCTCTCTATGGCACCATTTCTTATGTCTTTGGGATTGTTTACCAAAATAAAAGCCAAGGTTACAAAGACTCTTCTGTAAATACAGCTAGGTATAAATAGCTTGTGAATGAGACCAGCTATCTAAGGAGAGTGTTGATACAAGGAAAAATAAATATGACTTGACAAAAGATAAACAGAGACTGGAATTCAGAGGAACGCTTCTGTCAGAGCTGAGAAGTCTGGAAAAAAGCTTCAGATGTGTAATGGGGGCAAGAAAATGCTGCTTTGACCAATAACATGAAAACCTATGTGTGCTTTAACAGTATTCAATACACAAGTTGCCACATTCTGATGCAAAGTTTGGATGTGTTTTTTTTATAAGTTATTTATTTTATTTTAATATATTTCAGATACTAACAGTGAAACTGTTGCAACACAGAAAGTGGTAGAAGCGTCAAATACCTGGTACAGCTAAATCACCTGTCTTCAGAGAAAATCACAGAAAAAGGCAGTCAAACTATAATAAGATGCTTCCCTACCAGAAAAAAAAAATCACCTACTAAAGAGTGGTTTGGGAAAGGGACCAAGCTAATATCACTGGCAGGTAGCAATAGAGGAAAAACCTGCTGTGAAGTATTTCATTTTTGTGATTCTTTAACAATTTACAGAAGAAATGTCACATAATAGAAGTTTGGCTCTCTTTTGGGAGTCGTAAATAAAATAGAACTGTAATCAAAGGACAGAAGAAAAAAGACTTAGCAGATATTTAATTCTTATTTATGCTTACTTCCAGAAATTATGACTTGAATGTAAATGTGGAAGGTTGCAGCAGGCAATAATTCAAACTCTTATACGTTCTCCTGCTGCACCCTGCCTGCTAAGCATTTCTAAAGCCTGAACTGGCTGCTTTAATTTACAGCTTTCTACACAGTGATTAGAGAAAGGTTTGAAAAGGTCTTCAGAAAAAAAAAATGGTGAGCTATCCCGAGGATTTGTTATGGTAGTCTGTTCATCTGTGATCAATACTCTGTAGCTGCTTGGGTCTCCTCCACGGAGAACCTGCACTTCAGCCAGGGGAACTGCCAGAGAAAGGATTTCATGCAGGCACACAGATGGTTCATTTTCTTCATGCTGGATGCAGAGATTTTCAAAGTGTAAGGAAAAATAAGGAAAAAGTAGTGTTTCTAGATGAACTGTTGGTACAAAATAAATTATTAAACACCAAATTGTATCAAATATGATTTAAACTTAAATAATAAATCTGTCTACTTTATTGATATCCATTGTCAGAAATAGACTCAGGAGCAGTAAATATACTGAGGAAATTACTATCTTTGCAGGGATAAGCTGTGAAAAACCAACTGGATTACGCTTGATTTATCTCTAAATTTAGTTTGAATCCTGTAGGTTGCATAAATGACTGGACTGTAAATTGTCTCCAGGGTATTCTCTCATGCTTTTTACACAGAGCAGAGAAAGGGAGGGCTCAGGGAAGAACTGGAGCCTGAGGGATCTGCTTTGCTTCCCTGGTCTCAAGACACAGCATTCTCAGCATTGCCCCAGACGGAAAATAAAGTGGTCTCTGGATCAGCTGCCAGCTGAAAGCTTCCTGAACAGACTTCCATTTCAATCCACACCCAATTTAACACACCCTTTACAGCAGGAGAGCTGAGATGCATTGCATCTGCTGGCACAGGTCTGCTGAAAATTAATTTTTTTCTTTGCAAAGCCAGATATTCCTTGTGGCAGCATGGTGGCAGGTCCTGCCTCTTGGAGGCACTAGGAGGGCATGGGAACTGCAGGGGACAGGAAGCAAAGAGTGTGTATTTTCTTTCTGTTCAGATGCCACAGAGCAGTACTCTTTGCTTTAAAGGAGTAAACCCTGCATATCTCCTTACTTATTACTACTCATCACTCGGTGGCTGTAGCAAGACTCAAGCAAAATTTCCTTTCTAAAGCCATAAAAAACAGGCGCAATTGCTTAAGTTCCTTCTCACCTATATTGCCATGCTTAGGCATTTAATATTTTATAGACGTCTCCTCCTTGACAAAGATGACACCTCTGATGGATCTGGCAAGTCATTTCACAGACAGTTTGTGCAGAAAAAAAATCCTTTTGCAGGTTTCCTTCAAGGTCCTCTTCCAGCGTTACATGTCTCATCTGGTCAATGACTTTCCAATTCCCCCAAGGCTGGTGAAACAAATGTGAAAAAAAGAGAACCTGGCCATGGGGTGACTATATTTGTTGGACACTTGGCCCTCAGCTGGGGCCAAAGTGACTTTGTGGCACCTGTAGTTAAGAAAGAAGATAGAGCAGCCCAAAATAAGCCCTTTTTAAAAAAGCATAAGCCAGCATCTTCTGTGTTCAGCAACAAAGGTGCAACATATAGGTGGATGCCAGTTTTGCCACCATTCACTGCAATTAAGTTAATCTCTCCTACTCCTGTACATTCAGAGTATGTTGTGCAGACAGTAGTTCTTACCTCTTTTCTCAATCCTTTCTAGACTTTCCTTATTCCAGTTCATATATCCATGTCTTAGAACCCTTGGGGGTTAATGTCACGACGAAACTGCTGTGTGACATCTTTTTTCTGAGACCACATTTTACCTCTGAACTCACAGATGGTGAATACCACAGTCAGGTTTAGAAAACAGTTTATATTGGTTTAATTTAGATTTTGTAATGACACTGTTATAGTACCTTAAAAGTTGATTTTTTTGCAGAATGACACAGAATGGGAAGAATAAGATTTGCAGCATCAAAGGAACTTGCTATATAGTGTATTTTTACTTCACACGGAAATGTTTGTGTTCTTTTGGAATAGAGCAATAATTATTCTTCACAAAACCACAGGCACTACTATGACCCAGACAGTACAAAATGCTGTTTTTGATGTCCACTGAACTGCTTCCACATCATTGATTCAGAACTCAAGAGCACAGCAACTATTACGACTTTGAGGAGAGTTCCTTCATCTCATGCTTGGGAAAGATATAAATTCCTTCAGATGATCCAGTGGATAAACAGTATAACCACTGGCAGCCAAAAGCAATGCTATGTAGGAATTTATGCTGGTTAGCATAAAATCTTAGTACTGAGTACTTAAGAGAGTAATCTGCACATATGAATTTATTGAAAGATAATATGAACATCTGAAAAAACAACTCATTTGCTTTCCATTCCAGCCTCCTACTGGTAAAGTCCCTGCTTTCTGTACACAGGACTGCAATTAAGTTTAAGCATACTTATGGACAGTACCAGAATACATGTGTGAATGAAGGAGGATGCCCTGCAGTGCACAGAGTGGACCATTTAAGAAAATGTAAATGTAAGAGGCAAATTTCCCTGGAAAGGAAGCTTGGTCATTTTTATCTGTTAGGACAATTTGTTTTGCCTTTCCTCTGTTCACACAGAGGCTAAGGCCATTCTGAGAGGGCAGGTTTCATTCCTTGTAGGATGTGTGGCCTGAATGAAGCAGCTGGTAAGATCTGATTGGTTTGTGTCCTTAGGGTATCTTCAGTGTATAGAAACAGTTCCTTTTAAAAAAACACAAACAAAACCCCAACTAACTAGACAAAGATAGATCATCAATGAAGAAATGCAGAATAGGCAGCATTCTTCGAAATTTCTGGCCCTTTTCCTCCCTCTTATAAAGTCTCTTCAAATAAACCCCTTCCTACCCTACTGCCCAAGCAGAAAAGGGAACAATACATAGTTAAAATACTAAGGAGAGAATATCTTCACTTCTCAGTCAGAAGGATAGGGACTCAGCACTGCAGGGCTGTGCATACAAAACATGTATTATAATGCTTGTTACTGTGGACATGAGTGAAGCACAAATAACTCCTAATATTTTTAATTTACTGATGGTGTCACAGGGAGCAGTTCTGGGACTCATACATCAACATTCACTGCTGTTTTACTGAGAGGGTAGAATGAAAAATAAAGAAGGATATAGATTTCAGCTCTTTTGTTGACTTTGATCACTGATTGTTGGTTACCTCAATTTCCATATGCATCTTTACAGCAGATATTAGTACTGTTAATTGCTTGAAGGAAAATATTACCAAGTTGTTAGCTATGCAATAAATATGTGCAAATCAAGCCTGATGTGTAAATCTCTAAGACTAACCTTTATACTTGAACATTTCCATATTTTTGTGCTAGTTTTCAAAACAGATCACAACTTAATTATATCCATATGTTATTCTCTACAACCATTAGAGAATTCAGTTTTGAAATTTCTGTATAGTTAGTATCCCACATACACATAAAATAATACATGCTTATGTACATACCCCCTAGCAGAGAAGGTAACTTCTCTGGAGTGGTTTTAATTGTTAGTACACTACAGACAAAAGAAAACCCACAAAAACCAAGAAACTCCAACCAACCAACCAATCAACCAACCAACAAAAAAAAATACTGGCAGAACAAAACAAGGAGATATTTCCAAATTATTGTGTATGAATCCAAGCATCTTTAATGTTATTCTCAGTCTTTCTCAAAACTGGAGACCCATTCTCTAATAATTTTCTCCTTATATATAGGACAACATATTTTCTCCTTGGAGTAACCCAGGTTATCTACTGGCTTCAAACGACCCGCATGCATCATATAATCATAGAAGAAGTGAGGTTAGAAGAGACCTCCAGATGTCATCTGGGCCAGCTTGCTTGCTCAAGCAGGGTCACTCAGAGCCAGTTATTGAGGTATGGAATATCTCCAAGGACGGAGACTCGGCTACCTCCTCAAGAAACCTGTCCCAGCACTTGGTCATCCCCAGCAGTAAGTTTTCTTACCCTCAGAGAAAACCACCTGTGTTTCAGTTTGTGCCCATAGCCACTGGTTCTGTCACTGGGCACCACTGGAAAGATCCTGGCTCCATCACTTTTGCATCCTCCCTTCAAACGTTTATATATATTAATAAAATTCCCCTGAGTTGCCTTCCTTTTTCCAGGCTGAACAGTCCCAGCTCTCTCAGCCCTTCCTCATAGGAGAGGTGCTCCAGTTCTAGTGCATCCTTCAGCCAAGACTTTCCATGTGAAAACTCAAGTCTTTCAGACTGATCATGTGAGGAGCAAACAGTTCTGTTGAAACAAGTATGGATGAAGAAAGGTTGATACAGGAAAGGTACTGGCTGTGTTGTGAACCAACCTAGACTACCTCAATAACTCTGCAAGTTTTGTGCGTGCTGGCATTTTATCTGGCATCCAAACTACGAGCTTTACTATGGTTAACTATGATTGATGAATCAACTAATTTCCAAAGAACCGTTGTATTAATGACGGGTTTTCAATGAAGGGGTCCTGTCTTCCTAAAATTAGGGTCAAAAATAATGGGATACAACAAAGCTAGGATTTCTAAATGACAGTTTTATTTCAGGAGATAAACATCAATTAGTGAACAAGAGAGTAGGCAGAAGGGTGGACCATGGTGCAAGAATGATGTTACCCTCGTGTGCAGCACTGTTAACTCTGGTAACTTCACAGGAATGAAGAATGAAGACCTGTTTATTTACATTTGTTTTCTGCTTGAGAGACAGCCCAAGAAGTAAAATAAAATGAGAGTCTACTCAAATACCTGCTATGTTTCCCCTTAAATTGAATTTCTCATTTTATCAGGAAGCAATACTTGCACTGATGTTAGACAGGCAGCTAAAAGGTCAGCAAGTTCCCTTGGTTGCCTTTTGTCAAGGGTTTTTGACTTGTCTGTGAATAAAGATCTCCCAGGAGGAAGGCAGACCTGGATTTCCTGTCATCTTGAAGACAGCAATGAATTTGAAAATGTTACAAAAAGCATAAGGGACTTGAAGCACACCTTCAAATGCACTGCTGATGCCAATAGCTTCCCATGTAAACATGCACACAGAGTTGTTTTGGATTTGTTCTGTCAACTTTTTGTTGTGAAACAAATTGTTATACAGCTGCTTACCTTGAATACTGAATGAACCTGATGGTTTTCCATTACTGCACTAAGCCTAATCGGGGTTACAATCTCTTTGGGTTAGCTGTGGTGCTGGCACACTTCTAACAGCTGTGGCTGAACCACTTTTCTTTTTCCGCCGTGCTCTCCTGTGACTTGCGTGGGTGTCCCATCACATCCTGCTCACTTACAGCTCTTGATACTCTTTAAAAGTGCTAAGGGTTGAGAAAGACTTAGCAGGTATCTGGGCAAAAAGAAAAAGCTTTCTCAATCATGAGGAGCATTAATCATTCCAGGGAACACATAAGTTTCTCTTCAACAGTCAGAGCTAGAGCTACTGGTTTTTCTTATCATCTGGGGGGACAGATTTCCTGTTCTTGCAGTGTTAATAAGGAACAATTTCTCAGAATATACTTCAGCTGTTGAACTCTCTATTAATATTTTTTGCTCACTTATGTTAGTGAAACACAGTAACGTCTGTGAGCAATACATTTTAACTGCATACATATTGCGTATGGGGAAAAAAAACTCAATAGGGTGAATGTATTTTTACATCCAGAGACCCAGCTTGTTTTTAAGTGTAACATCATGCAGCTAACCGTGTGGAAAACTATTAGTTCAGAAATTCCGTGTGATACTAAATTTACAAGTAAGAAAAAGAAAGCCCTCTGTAATCAGAGACTAGTGTTCCCAGGATGCTTAGGAAGTTGCTGCATGACTGCTGGTAAAATTTTCATTCTACTCATCTAGATATTTACAGATACATTCTTAATGAAAACAAATTAGTACTTTGAGGTAATTGCTATCTTCCTGAGTTACTGACATATCCATTCTAAGTTACTATGAAAATAAAAACAAACAGAAATTAGAGGGTTGTCCGTGATGATAAATTATTAATTTCTTTGTATATTTGAGATTCCCTTTTAATTTTTTTTTGCCTTTTGGAAAACTGTGTTTCAGGATAGATTCACAGGAAAAAAAGGCTACTCTTTTAGCAAAGTTTGGAAGACTTATAGAAGAAAGGTCTAATTTAGACAGGAATTTTTAAAGTTTATCTTAGCTGAGAATCTAATCATTAACATCATAAAAACTGTTCAATATAGTGGAGACCTTGTTTTCTTTAACATTACTTTTCATTTAGAGTGATTTCTGCTTGTAACAGTTTCAGGCAAGTCTACTACAAAGAAATGCCGAGACCATGGCAGAATGGAAATAACCAAGAAATAGAGAGATTTGCCACTTATTTTCACCTATTTCATAAACACATAGGTCCATAAAGAAATGCCTATAAAAGCAAACACTTTTCACAAAATTCTGAATGGATTTGCAAAAAGCCTAGATCACAGATGCAGAAGGTAATTCCATAATTTTATGAATAAAATTACTTTTACAAGGGGCAAGCCTGGGTCTTCTGGGAATACGTGTTCTGGGGAACCTTCTACCCTCGCAGACTTCATATACTGTGAGATAATTCTACTACTGTATATATATTTACCTACAGGTATTTACCTGGTACTTATCTACAGTTAGGCCCTTTTTATATCTTATGGGGAATTATAAGGTAGAACTGGGTTGTGAGCTGTAAAACCTGCCTGCAGAGGCACATGGCAGCACAAAGGGGCACATGGCAGCACAGACAGACTTGTCTCCACCGGACCCTGCGGGCAGGAGGTGTCACAGGGCAGACCCTATGGAGAGGAGCCTGCCAGGAGCTGACAGAGGGTGGACAGTGAGTGACCACCCCACCGAAGGAAGTGTGTTGCTGATGTGGCAACACGGGATAGGTCATGGCATATGAGGAAATGCTGTGCCTTAGGAAAGTGTATAAAACCAACTCAGCTCTTTGAATAAGCGATTCAGATTCCCTGCCGGTCTGGGTGCATGATTCAACCGCTAACAAATGGTGCCCCGTATGAGGAATTTATTATACGCCTATCTGTGCGTCGATTGGTGAGCCCCGTGGGACTTGGAAGTGCTGCTGCAAGAAGCAGGAACGCTGGCCAGCGATAATCCCTACAAGTTGTAGGTGAGCCATGGGGGACGTAGGGGATGCAGCATCCCGAGAACAGAACGTCCCAGAGACGTTAAAACGGACTATAAAACACGGCAGGAAAGTTGAGTCTACAGATTTGAACAGACTTTTTTTCTGGGCAAAGAACTGTGATTCACCTTTAGATAGGACCAACATTTTCCACCCTCGGACATGAGATGCTTTACAAGAGGTGTTGTGGAACGGAGCTACAGGCGGCAACGCAGCGGTGACAAAGATTTAATGTCCGTGGAGGACAGCGTGCAAAGCGCTCACAGCACAGGCGGCACCCACAGACAGGACAAAAGGCCTCTTGTGCCAGTGCAGCAGCCGTGCCGACCTCTTCTGCGTCGAGGCTGTGGGAAGAGAACCAGAAGATGGCCCCTCGTCCCCTGACCCGTTTGACCCTGGAGGGAAGCCGGACGGTACCGTAGATAATCTCGCCCCGCGCCATGCGGCATCAGCTGGAGCCGGGTTGTGGCGAGTGGCTGGAGCGGAGGAGCTGGCGTGCTCGCTCTCCGTTTGCCTTCTGCGAGAGTGCGGCGGCAGCCGCGGTGATTGGAGAGCGTGCGACACCGGAGGGCGCAGCAGCGGCGAGCACATGGCCACAGTGGCGATCGCACGGCGAGCGCGCCGCCGCCCCCACGCTGCGGACGGGCACGATCGGCGGGGCCGGGGCTGGCCCGGCCGCAGCTGCGCTCTGCACGGGAGAAGAGACAGGCCAGTGAAGCCCGTGCGGTCAGGGCTCCCGTTCTTTGCAGACTCTCGGG
Source organism: Lanius collurio (assembly GCA_020086605.1). Classification (NCBI taxonomy): domain Eukaryota; kingdom Metazoa; phylum Chordata; class Aves; order Passeriformes; family Laniidae; genus Lanius; species Lanius collurio. The sequence continues at coordinate 5,855,436 of JACBWW010000028.1, read as the reverse complement.
AGCTGATAACGGTGCTAGAAAAAAGGACTAAGTGGAGCCATGGCCCCTTCCTCAAGGGTAGGAGGGGAGCTGCAACGTATATCACCTTGTAACCGCCCTGCATTGTTGTGATCGCTTTTTGTATAATAATAATTATAATTTGTAAGCTATTTTTTAAAAGCAGAAATTATTCTTCTTACCTTTCAAAACCTCTTAGAGAGCTCATGTGAATATAATTGTAATGTCCGAAGCCTAAATGTATATATAGTCTGTGAAATAGTGAGGTACTTAAGCAGTAAATTATATTACCTTGCTTATTTTAACTTAGTACACACTTGTTGCTGCATTAGATGTATTATTTTACTGCTCATAGTAAGAAATCTACATGTTATGTTACACATTTTCTTGAATTTGATAGGGAAATTTTAAGGAAAACCTCTCAGTCAAGGTTTGAAGCTCTGGCCAAGCCCTGGCCCTGGCTGACAGGATCATACCATCAAACTCAGGTGTTTCTGCTCTAAAAGTGTAATCAAGTCATTTTGACTTGCTAATTTGTTCTCATAAAAGCTGGACCCTCTTTCAAGTAACCTTAAAGTCTTGCCTAGGAAAGACTTTTCTAAGTCTTCACTGTGAAACTGGACCTTCCAGCAGCTGCAGACTCTGAGTGATGGTAAAGTTTTACACAACTTTACCTGTTTCTTAAAGTTCTATTTGTTTAATCACTACCATAATTCTTAATTGTATAAAACAGGAAAGGGGGAATTGTAAGGTAGAACTGGGTTGTGAGCTGTAAAACCTGCCTGCAGAGGCACATGGCAGCACAAAGGAGCACATGGCAGCACACACAGACTTGTCTCCACCGGACCCTGGGGGCAGGAGGTGTCACAGGGCAGACCCTATGGAGAGGAGCCTGCCAGGAGCTGACAGAGGGTGGACAGTGAGTGACCACCCCACCGAAGGAAGTGTGTTGCTGATGTGGCAGCACGGGATAGGTCATGGCATATGAGGAAATGCTGTGCCTTAGGAAAGTGTATAAAACCAACTCAGCTCTTTGAATAAGCGATTCAGATTCCCTGCCGGTCTGGGTTCGTGATTCAATCACTGACGATATATGGAACTTTCTTTGCAGTCAGGTGCAGTTCTAAAAGTACAATGGAGTTGGTAAAAAAGAAATACAGCAGCAGACATTCAAACCAAGTAACTTAAAATCCTCCAGCTTTCTGATTCTTTTCTAAAATTAAATGTTACTTGAAAGAATGTTCACTTAGTGCTCTTTGATTTGTATTATCTGTTAGGTTGCACAGAACTCTTAATTCACAGAAGTTATGTCCTGCACTTATTTTTTAGCTATTTACAAAATGCAAAGCTCAACACATGTCAATGGGACTCCCATAAGAGAAAAAAGCCCAAGCAAAACTATGTAAAAGCCACAAAAGTAATTTGGTTTAATTAAATGAGGCCAAACATTTTTATTTCCCTGATGGATGCATTAACTGAATCAATAGGAATGTAAACACACTAAGGACAGAAGAGTACAAATCCAATCACAAAGTCTTTTCTTCTCAGTATTGTAATGAACAACTACAAAACAGATCACCAGGTAGCACTTTCAATTAAAAATCCCGAAGACATATTTCAAGTAGATCTACAAGGAAAGCAAATGCTAAATAAATATCTATTTACAAGTACAGGGGAAGGATCCCTGGCTGCACTGTTGCTGATACAGGCCAGATTCCATTGGCCTTCTTGGCCACCTGGGTACACTTTGGCTCATGTTCAGCTGCTGTCAACCCCCAGGTCCTTTTCCTCTGGGTAGCTTTACCGAATCCCTGCCCCAGCCTGTGGAGCTGCCTGGGGCTGTTGTAACTGAAGTGTAGGAGCTAGCCTTCTCTCCCTGAGAGGCACAGCAATGAGAAGCCCTCAGTGACCCCATCCCCTGTCAGCCACTGCGAAAACAAACACAACCTGGGATGAGAGGATGTTCTTCCTATCTAGATCACACGACTGCTTTGGCTGTCCCACAGGTAAAACTGCCACCCGCCCTCCTCAGTGCAGGCTGGATACCTACACCTTGAAAAGAATGAGCACAACATTGTAATAATTTTACAGCTGCTTGCAGTATTCTAAAAGAGTGTCCAGTCACCAATCTGGGGACCTGAACAGAAAAACTAAGGCACGGCAAGTTCCTGCAACAAAGGAAGAATATTGCACGTTTTCTTGGAGGCAGAACAAAACCATAATCTTATCCAGTGCTTATATCAGTTGTGTTTACATGGACGCCATGAAATAAGATCCTAAAAATCATCCTGGCAGTTTTGTAAACAAATAAACTATAAGATTTTATCCATTGTATAATTTTATCTGTTCAGGTGATAGATTTATTGTGTTAATACGAAACATGACTTAAAAAAATTGTGATTGCTTGTAATCTAGCCAGTCTTGATTGTATCAGCATTTTGCTGTGAGGCAAAAATGTGACTCTGAAAAATATCCTGATCTTGTGCAATCTGGAACTTACATAGAAGAGATGTTATCAGAATGTATCCAAACATTAGAACATTAGTTACAATTCAAAAAGAAAAAAAAAAAAGGAGAGAGGGGAAGGGAGAGGTGGGGAGAGAGAGAGAGAGAGAGAGAGAATGAGAGATCTGTATGACAACACTAAATTGTATTTATCTTCTTCAGGGCATGGACTGTAGACCATTGCCTGGCTTATAGGCTTAAAGAACATTACTCAACATGAGATTGTGTTCTCTGCTGTGGCTGAAAAATATGGTACTCAAGCAGGTTGCCAACAGCCTACTCTTCCCCTACCTCAGGTCTTTTTGTGTGAAAACAATCTAATTAATATATTAACTAAAAAAATATTTACAGCCACCTGCAGACTAATTCCCTTGTATTAAACATCTCTGTAACTCCACTCACTTCAGTATAGAGACTCAGTTTAATTTGGTGTAAGGTAACTCTGAAACTTGCTTCTTGGGTTAGAACAAAGGTCAAAAGGGAAGCCTAATGGAGCACCTATCACTAGAAATGTTCAGCAGTTCCACAGGAAAATACCAAATAATAATTTGTGTGAAATCCTGGTAGGTAAGTGAAGACAGACTATTAAAAATATCCAGGCTACATAATGTGAAAGAAAAAGGATGATCAGTATATTTGTAAAATTTTTTTAAAAAGAATCTTTATCTAGAAACTATCCTACAGCTCTAGATATCTGATAAGTGCCATACGTTAGTCCATTCCCTTTGGAATGTTGTCACCCCTGGTGTTGCTTAGAAATCAAGAATGGGTAAATAGGCTTTTAACCTATGCCAATATTTTTATTCTAGTTTAAAAAAATTGAGATTATACAAACACAAGGAACTTTAAAAAACAAAGGGGGAACTTGGACAAAATGTTGGAGGGAACCATCTGTTTTACCAACAGATCTCTGAATTCTTTACATACAAAGTCCAGACACCGACAGCTTTGTTCACTGTGATTGTCTAGCTGAGTCTGAGCACAAACCCACTGTACTGGTTTGTAAAAAGGCATCAAATTTCTCCAGCGACAGTGTCTTGTGTGAATGCATATACTGTAGAGCACTCACACAAAGCTGCCAAGTCCTCACTATAACTTGGCAGAATTCTTAGTCCACTGAAAGGTTATTTACTCTCCGTAAATTTTTAGTTTGTGACACCTACTTTAAACACAATAATAATGTTACCAACATATCTATTACAAATAGTTTAAAGGTGGATTTCAAGGGAATGGGTCCAGACTCTCTGTTCTCTCTGGTGCCCACTGACAGCACAAGGGTCAACAGGCACAAACTAGAATAAAGGAAGTTTCATCTGAATATGGGATTTAACTTCTTTACTGTGAGTGTGGGAGAGCACTGAAACAGCCTGCGAGGAGAGGTGGTGGAATCTCCTTCTCTGGAGATTTTCAAAAGCCATCTGGACACAATCCTGTGCCATCTGCTCTAGGTGGACCTGCTTCAGCAGGGGAACTGGGCAAGACAGTCTCTAGAGCTGCCTTCCAGCCCAACCACTCAGTGATTCTGTGAAATTACAAGAAGCACAGAGTAGTTTTTGAGCCATTGTTGAACATTCCCCAAGGAAGCAGCTGCAGAAAGTTGTCTGGCTGTTTGGTGTAGCCCCTTGCTCATAGCCCTGTACTCTGGCATGCTTGGAGCTTACTTGCTCTCTAGGGAGTTATTTGATCAGATATGTTTTTTCTCAGTCTGTGTTTGTATTCTGCTCACAATGCTGCTGCCAGAGGACTGCAAGCATCACCACCTTCAACAGGCAACAAAGTGGGGAGGATCATGAAAATGTGTTCATGTTTACAGGCAGAGAGACAACATTCCTTGGGCTTTCTTCTGGGCTTGGCCTTATCTACTGCATCAGTGAGTGGATACACCCTTCCCTTACCTGCAAGGAAAAACAAGCTGTCCTAGTCTTTTGTCAATGACAGCTCCAGCTTTCCTTCTGACCTGTTTGGAGTAGCAAGATCATCAGTCCTCATAGTAGCCTGTGGGAATACTTTGCTGGTTTGCAATTCACAGGCTTGATGTGATGTCAGTACCAAAGAAGGAGCCCCGCATGCATGGTCTCTGAGGAGTGATGCAGAGTTATGGACAGGATGCTAGTGTCTGTTTGCTCTCCTGTGGGCCATACTCAGCCATAAAAGATGCTGTGTGAGTGTTTTCAGACCATGGTAGATGCTGGCTAGTATGTGACCATGCCCAGTGGCAGGCAGTGTGGGCAGCTGCATGACGGCAGTGTGTCCCACAGTCCTAGCTGGGGCTAAACTCAGTGTGACCTCTTTGTAACAGCCACAGAAGCCCTGGAATTCAGCAGAGTGGTGACAGCTGTGTGTGGCAATACCTCTGTGTACCAACCTCTGGTTTGAAGGTCCTTCGCAAGTGTTGTGGTTTAACCCAGATGGCAGCTTAGCACTACAGAGCTGCTCACTCACTGCCCTCCAGAGGGGTGGGGGAGAGAACTGGGCAAAGGTAAAACTCATGAGTTGAGATAAAGGCAGTGTAAAATGACAGAGAAGGAGAACAATAATTAAAATAATTACAAAACAAAATAAAATCACAGAACCACAGAATGTTCTGAGTTAGAAGGACCCCACATGAATCATTGAAGTGCAACTCCTATGCCTACACAGAACAGTCCTGAGAATCACACCATGTGCCTGAGAGCATTGTCCAAATGCTTCTTGAACTCTGTCAGGCTGGTGCTGTGACCACTGCCCTGGGGATCCTGTTCAGTGCCTGTCCACCTTCTGAGTGAAGAACTTTTTCTTGATATCCAACCTCTCCTGACATAGCTTTAGACCCCTCTCTTGAGTTCTATCACTGGTCACCACAGAGAAGAGATCAGTGCCTGCCCCTCCTCTTCCCCTCACAGGGAAGTTGTAACTGCAGTGAGGTCTCCCCTCAGTTTCCTCTTCTCCAGGCTGAACAGACCAAGTGACCTCAGCCACTCTCTGAATGACTTCTCCCTCCAGGCCCTTCACAATGATTTTCATTTACAAAACAAGTGAAACGAAAGGCAGAAACATTTTTGGATTGCATTCAATTGCTGACTCGGTCAATTAAATAATTTTTTTGCTATTTTTTTACACAGGGAGGGTGGGATTATCCACTCAAAGGGGAATGATAAGATCAGTTTTTCTTTTTTGCTACTTGTGACAGTAACAAAAATCTAAATCCTTGTTTTGTTTTGTATGGCACCTGAAATATTTGGCATGTCCTGTTTTCTAAGTTTGTAGATCTTTCTTTCTGCAAGTGTTTTCCACAGCGCCATCTCGTCTGTTTTTTTGGTCATTTTTTCCCCTTCCACATTTTCTCTTCCAATATCATTGTGTATGGAATACAAAAGGCTGTCAGAGATCTTAGTGCTATCCTAGTCCTTTGTCCTCTCACGTGGAAGGCAGGCTGCTTGTGCAAACAGTGCAGTGATGCAGAAACATTTAACTGGAACTAATTGTGCAAACAATGGTATCAAATGCAAAGAGAGATAAGAACAGAAATCAAATGCAAACAGATTGTGTGAGCAAACTGGAAAAGTAAATTAAGTCAAGAATATAAATAAACAAATAAAAAAGAAGGTAGTATAAATTTAAAAAGCATGAGTATTAAAGGGAAATAACATCAGCAAAGGTGCAGAAAAATGTTGAAAAAAAGCAATAAAACAAAAATGAAGTAAAAGATAAGCAATTGCATCTAGGTAGGGATAATTCTAATAGTGCAAATACTCTGCACTGTTGAGAAAGCGCTGTTGACAGCAGTCATGGCACCATAAAAGGAAGATAAAACTTACGAACCAAAGGGTGAAAATGCTAAAAAGTTGTGTCAACACTTTAAATAGTAACCACCACTGCAAATGGCAACAGTCCCTGAAACTGCTTCTGTGGAAAACTACTGCTCCGGTAAGAGCAGAGAGGTCTCAGAGCAAGGCGCAAGGTCTGGAGAGTGGCACACAGGCCGTGTGGCTGGAAGGTGGCTGCTACAGCCTCCACAGCAGGCAGAGTCTCAAATGACCTCTTGTTATGGCTGCTCTGGCTGCTGGGGTGTGACAAAGGGTGCGAGACGTGCAGGGGTTACTGCTATGCAGAGAACAGGCTGAAGCTAAGTGAGTGCCTAAAGGAGAAGTCAGCCAACCTGGATAGCTGCCTGGAGGGACATTCTTGCAACAGAGCAGGGAAGCAGCTGGTGAAATAGAGGAAGGAGAGTTGGCTAGGTGTCATATTGCTGGCATGATCCATCTCTTCAATGGAAGAACACCCTGGAGATGCTGGGAGAATTTTTGACTACTATCAAAACACCACTTTTTTTTTCTGCAGTGCTCTACTGTGCTGGGCATTTTTGTTCTTCCTCCTTCCTTCCAGCTATCTTCTCCAACAGACCAGGAGAACATCTGTTGTCCCATCTTGTTCTCTGTTGAAGCACATGACTCACTGAGTTCTGGTTTATGCTGGCTTACTCTAACTTGTGGCCCAAACAGATCTGCTGGATAGAGAGAAGTCCACCTCAGCTTCTGCCCTGGGCACTTCTGGTCCTTCTTTCCCTTTGCATTGCTGGACTGCAACACACTGTTGTACAATATTTCTTTAGTTCCAACCTCTGCACATTCAAATCTTCAATCACAGGGAAATCAATTATATTTTGTTGCTAAATGGAATCACATAAATTATCATCACGTAGCTTCTGAGTTTGGAAATAATTTGCCCCAAACAGAATAGACATTGCTACAGGACGTGGCAGAGTGACATCTTTCCCCTGACTTCAAATGTTGATAGGGAACAGACGTAAATACTGGGTAAATTCACAGAAGTGATGACTATAGAAGTGAGATTCTGTTGTCCAAATTTTGAGGGTAGAACCTCTGTATGCTTGTTTATACCTTTGATGCCGCAGTAAGGAAGTTACAAAACTCTGGCTAAATATTAAGAAACCTGTGCTTACTTGCTTTTCTTTCCTTTTTTTCCTGTCCAAGAACAATTGACAATATTGTGTACTGAATTTTTTCTGAACTTTATTTCTAATTCTAGCTAAGATTTTTAAAATGCAGAAAAACCTAGCTATTTGGAAACAACCAAGTCCTAAGGAAAAAAAGTCATTTTTTGTTGGAATGAAAGGTGAAGATTTAAGTCTCTATTCCATACCCTTGTCAAGAATTTGTATCCAGTCATTAGATTTAGTTCTTTGTAATACTAGTTACTCATCTCAGTTTATTCAGTTTTATGACTACTATAATTTAGCTGTAATAAGATACAAACCACAGATGGAATAACCTGTCTAAACAAAATATATTGATAATTGTACTATGTTACAAAAAGTCCTTCTAATATAAATGCCTTGTTATTTCCACTCTGCTATGTTTGATTTTCAGTGTTAAATTGTTTCTATGATTCATTAATACCATGTCCAAAATATATTCCAGCTAAAATATTTAGGTACACGTCCATGATATATGTTAGTTTATACAGCCATATCTTGAACACGGGCATAGTAACCACTTAGTCTTGAGGAGTGTAAAGATCCAAGAGAAATTACCTACCATACCTGTAATTGGAGTTCTCTTAAAGGTCATAACCCTCTATAGATCCACACTTACCCTCCTTCCTCCTCTTGGGATTTGGAACACATTAGGCTTAGAATGGATTGTTTAGTTCTCTTTAGACCATAAAGAAACTGATGAAGAATAAGTCACATGGTGCTTCCTGGAAGGCTTGTGTATAACTGAGCATGTATAAGTCAGTCTGACAGATGGCTAGAAATAAGCTTTCCAGTAACGTGACTCAAATATTGCGTTTAAATAATCATGATCTTCAAGCATTTTCAGTTGCATAAAAGTAATTAAATGTCCTTCTACTATTACAGCATCTGCAAAGTCTCTTGTTTTAAGAATATGAGAGTTGGTTTGGCTTATAAACAATACCACTATTTTATCAAATATCACACAAACAAAAGAAACCCAGATTTTTTTTTTCTTTTTAAAATACATATAGAAGGATTGCAGAAAAATCACTGTAAAAATTACGTTTCTTAACAATGACAACGATGCAACATTTTATTAATCATCCCAGATGTAACTTCCATGCTTTCTGTCCAAAAGATTGCTACTTTACTTTACCTCTCCAATATTAACTGCATGAATATAAAGGACTGGCTTGAAGTTGTAGCTTTCAGTGTAAATGGAAGGTGCTGTATTACAAGTGTGATTTTGTCCTGAATAAACAAAAGTACCCACTTTTACACAAAGATTTTCCCCTCCCTTTGTTATACTTATTTATTTCAACATCACATATTATTAAAATGCCTACATATAAAAGGTCAGTCCTTTTCCTTTCAAAACATTTCTTTGTGGTTTATGTTCCCAGAGGTACACATAGAATCAACAATCGATAAGAGAACATCACATAGCACTCTGACTTAGCTTTGAGGAATATCATTTAGGTCAACACATTTTATCAGGAAAAGACTTTTACAGACAATCATTATACTTTTAATGACATTTTGTAATCACTAGGTAGATTTTCCTTGAATAGTATTAATACAGCTCAGTTATATAGTTTGATGCATTTTAGCAGGAAAAAAAGCACTGAAAGACTTCATTCTGAGCAATACAGCCAGGTTTTTATGAATTAAAGCTCTCCATTTTTCATAATTCTGAGCATTCCTGAAGTGGATAGAGACTTGGTTTCCTAAAGGATAGCTTAGCAAGTTTCCACTGCACTGTATAACCAGTAGAACACTAACAGAATCCCAACAGTGGTGTCCTGGATTCACTTACCATCTCAGAAATCTTGAATTTTTGTGGAGAAAGCCAAATTCATGAGTTCTGCTAATTAATTTCCACTCCATCTTTTAAAAAACATTCTTCATAGTTCAGAAAGGCTTTTTGACAATGGTATTATATTTTTTTAAGGTCATCACAAAGCAGCATAGAAGAGTTCTTTCAAAAGCTGCAGTATGGGTTGCTGTGGACAAGGTTAGCGGTCATAGCCCTCTGTCAAAACCAAATCCAAATGCCACATAAAGTAGATAAGCTTATACATTTTTCAATTTATTGAAGGACACAGAAGAGACAGAAAATCTGTGAATTTGGAATCATGTTAGTCCTGGCGTATTCAGGCCATAGATTTCAAAGTAATAGGAAAAAAAAATTAAAATATACATTCATGAGTCAATGTGGTACTTTTCTATAATCTAAATCATGCTTTCCTATGTGGTATGAATGAACATTGCTCTCTATGGAGACATATGTGAAAGCCATTTAAGGAAGAAATATCATCTCTACTAACTATCTGCTCAGTTTCTGTATTGAAGATTTTACAGATTTTCAACTTTGTTGAAATTATGTGTTTGTTGGCGCAGCATACCTTCAAAAGTCTAATTACACTAACCATGAGGTTGTGCAACCATTCCTATGAATTATGATCACATATTTTTCATAGGTTCATTTTATTTTTCAGCACAGAGAAACAAAACATGTTCAATATTTTATTTTCTCTTCACTGTTCAGACCATAGCCCTATGCTTAGGATGCTTTTCTTACACCCTCTATTGCATTAATAAAAGGTTAATTGCCTCATGAACATTTCTATGCCATTTCTATTTAGCAATGAACATCTAAGTATAGGTTCAGTCATTAGCTGATGTCTTTTGTAATTGTGTTTATTGTGAGCACTCCCATTGGGAAGAAACAGATACCAAAGGATGGATGGATGCTACAATAAAGCTTGCTGGTTAGCCAGATGGCTTCTGTGAGAAGAGGGTTTGCAGACATGCATTTGGAAGGTGCAAATCAAACAGAACAACCAGAAGCCTGTGATGATAACTCCAAACCTGGCTGGTTACCTCTCAAAGTGAGGACGAGTTCCATGCTGTGGGCATGTTGGAAACCATGCAGAGACGGGGAAATGCCATGCAGGCCAGCTGGAGGATACACATGTGAACTCCAAAGCATCTGACTACCTGTGTATGCAGACAGCTCAGGGGCCTTCCCTGTCTTGTCTGAAGAATGATGAAAGCATAAGAATAAACTTGATGCAGTTTTCTGTCAACTCAGTGATTTAAAATCTGTCTCTCCTCATTGCAAACTCTTCTAAATTCTATAACTTCTGATGAAGAAAGGCAATTATTCGAGGAGATCAGGCATGACAAAAACGTTGGTGAGGGAGGAAAATTTCTGCTCTTCTTCACTGCTTTTATCACTTTTTTTTTTTTTCCTATGGAGAGGCGCATGGGCAGGATCATCTCAAAGGAAGATTTTCTATTACTGAGTGCCTGGGTTATATTTGTAAAAGACAGAAAGTAGGAACAACAGAAAGAAAGATGACATCTTGAGAGGGTATGCTTCCTTCCTTCTGGTGCAGGTGCAATTTAGGAAACGAAAACAGAAATTATCTGTCATTTTTGGCAAAGGGCAATCAGGATCAGAAAAAGGTTGGCCCTGAGTGAAAATGTGCTTCCTTGTGATTGCAGGATGACAAACTACACAGAGAGTACATCATAATTCATGACTTTTTTAGAGGTTATATTTTTAAAACATACTCTGTTGGACATAATATCTAAGACAAATGGCTTTGGATTTGCACCATGAATAGAACCAGCCTGCAAAGGTGGAAGTGACATAAATCTGGCATTTTAAGATACATCCTCATAAGTCATGTAGTTCTGTTTACAAGATAAATCTTACTTTCATGCAAACAAATCTGGAGAGAACCCTATTGTGTTCTAAGGCTAAAGAGATATAAGGGGAAAATATGTGTCATGTTGGTAAGTCTGTGCTCTCTTAAAAGACTATAAAATATTCAACTAAATACAGTTGAAAAGTGTCTTGAAAAATGTGACCCTAGACACAATTCCTTGGTTTCTCTAGGAACTTGTAAAGTAGTTTGTTTATTGTGGGCAAAGAACATAAAGAAGGCACACTGACAGCATCCAATTCATCTGGAAATATTCGTGTTAGCATAAAGGACCCCTTGTGCTCCCCGCAACAACATGTCTGCCTCCTCAACTTGGCCTCTTAAAAGATGGGTGGAATTGTATTTGGTGCACTGGGCCTTGTGGAATTACACAAGTCTAAAGAAAACTGCTCCAGCATCTGTCTTCTTTCAAGCAGATTGTCAGCAAGAGGTGGGGGGAAGGGAAGGAGGGGAAACTTTGCAGGGATGTCTTAAAGCCTCCAGATAAACTGTCGCTTTGAGGCTTGACAGCTCGAGAGCCTGACACATGCGCCCGCTCCCTCGGGGCTGTCCCTGCAGCTTGGCAAGCTGGTCACGGCTGCTGGGCTGTGACGCCACAGCGCTTGCCTGACCTGACATAATGGGCAGCTATTTACTGCAAACAAGGTAGATGGGAGAACATAGACTTAAATGATGCTCTGGTGTAAGAAGGAATCCACCAGGGCCCCCAGTCAATCTTCAGGGCTCTTTTTTTTCCTTCCCCTTCTTTTTCTGGGATTGTTTATTCTTTCCCCAAGGAACGGGTCACTTTGGCACAATACGAAGCCTCCCCTCAAGAGAAAGAATTGAAGAAATTATTTCAGCAAAATGAAGAGAAAGAGAAAATGAACTTTGGATAACCATACCAACAGTTTGCATTGCTTGTTTTTCATCTGTTACTGTGAAAGAAAAAACACAAGCCCCTGAGGGGCCTGCAAGAGTGCTGTCAGCTTCATTCCATGGAAGCATGGTAACACTTGATAGGTGAAGAGCAGGTGTCCATGAACCCTTACATATAATGTGTATCACATGACTCCAAACACATCTGTTTCAAGTATTTCTTGCACACCACACTTTCAGCTATGACAGTCTTAAAGCAAATGTACCCTACATTTCTGCTTCTCACTGTGGCAAGGAAGGCCAGGAATTGTAGAAAACCCTGGCTTTTTTTCTTTTAGCATGCCAGCTACATAGTACAGACATCATTCTCCAGTGATGTAAAACATTAACAGCATTGATCCAATATACTGTCTTAAATCAGACGAAAAAGTCATCCTGCTTGGCAAATGCAAGTATACACCTGAACATGGTGATTAAACAAAGTTTAGACTTGCATGACATTGGTGTAGCTTCAGCAAAATCAGAAAGGTAAGAGAACCCACTGAAAGTCTCAGTTTCATTGTGTACTTCCTGACATTTTTCTCTTTCTATGATATCACTGCATTTCATTTTTCTGCACGATTAATTTTTTGTTTTAGAAGAAGTTTAGCAAAAAAGTGTAAAGATATTTATGCAAAAGCTGGTCTTTCATTTATTTACTAAAGAAGGTTTTGGTTTTACAATGGATTTTGGCAACTGCCTGCATTTGTATAAGCCATATTAACATATTTGTATATACATCCAAGCAGCTGACTTGACTAGGAGTATAAACCAGAAATTTAAAATGTTTTGATGGATTTCAGTATTTAAATTCCATGAACAAAATAATTTCATCTTGCAGGTATGCTGATCTTAGAATATTTAACTCGAGACATCATCAGAATTAATATACTTTCATTATATTCTCTACGTGCACTTTATGTTTTATACATGCTGCCCTTTAAAATATTTATATACTTCCTTGATGTACTCTCCAGACCCAGATGCTTTGAAGCCTTATTAAAAATTTGAGCTAATTGACGTAATGTAGATGCTAATTATGAAGTAGGAAGGGGAACTGCTTATGGATCAAGTCCATTAGAAAAGCCTCAATACACAGGAATCTCAGTAGCGGGTGTATTTAAAAAGCCAACTCCCATACTGTTTGCTGCAACAGAGTTGAGCCTAGGACCTGTAGATGGGAAACTGAGCAAGTGATGCTGTGGTGGCTTCATGCCATAACCTGGGTATGCCACAAGGTGTTAAAGACCTGAGGGGCAGACATGGCTTAGTTGTTACATCCATCTCTGTCTGGACATAAACCCTTGTTTTACATCCATAATTTGGGTGGACATTCCTCAGGATCACATTGTATCTTAAATGAAATTTACCTGTTGAAGACCTTAAAAAAGTAGCACAAAGTACTGTGAGTAAATTTGGCACGTGCACATTGATCGGGTTCACCTCTGCCCATGGAGGATCTGGTCTCTGCACATGCCATGCATGGTATAACCTCATCAAATCTGTCTAAAAGAGAATTGCAGCTTTTCAATTCCTGCAGATCTGTCTTGAGGATACATGGACATTTCTGGCTTGCCACAAACACCAAACACACACTTGCACTTATAGATGAAGCAAAACTGAAATACAATTGTCGAGACGTTTATGGTTATCTGGCATGCACCAACATCCATCTGCACATTGGTATTTCATACACATTATATGCATCAAAAAGACACTACCAAGGAGTGTGCAGCTGGTGGTTTGGAGAAAAAAATGTTTTTATCAGAAACTCCAGTATATACGACTAAGCATGAAGGGACGACAGCAGCATGAGACTGCATTCAATACTACCATGAAGAATCACACAGGCATTAGTTTATACAGGGCTACATCCACTGCAGCCTTTGTTTTTGTCACTATTACTGTCATACAGCTGAAGCATACACTGAAAAGCCCACAAATAAATGGCACATTTTCCCATGTCTTCTGTGAGGCAATCAGTTTACATCAAGAAGAATAATAAATAACAATGCATGGATTTTTTCAGTGTGTGGTGAATTGAATGATGAGCTGTTCCATGCATTAGTGAGCTTTCCTAAAAGCATCATAGTTTCCACAAATGACAGGTTATGGGCTATTTTAAAAAACATCTTGCTTTGAATGAATTCATCCTTCTTCACAATTTTTAGTATAATGATTTCCACTTGTCATTTTTCTATGGACTTAACTAATGACCATAAAAAACAAGCAAAGAATAACTGAAAAAAAAAGTAATGAAGTTACGAAGGTCACCACCTCAAGAAGAAATATCAATAATTGCTTTTTTTTTTTCCTTGAGTTTTGACTGAAAGTAGAACTGATTCCACTGTGAAGATACAGCAGATTGTACAGCCACAGTTCCCAAGCTCTGTTGAATTCTATCTTCCTAGCACAGAGGAGTATTCCAACTTCATAATTAAAAATAACACCAAAAATATGTTGAATACAGGCTCACACTTTGTTGCCAATGTTTTACAAGCTACCATATTTACACTAGGAGAATTAATGAGAAAAGAAGCCCAACATATCTGCAAGGAGGAGACTCTATACCTTTGTTTAATACTGTTTGTACAGTATTTGGAGTTATTTCAGTTCCAGGAATGTCTGAAAATAATTCCCTCTCTGTTCCTATGAGAACTGTACACATGACAGTTCCATAGAAATGGAGTAAAACATTCACTGACAGATTTTTTCAGTGATTCCATGCCATGCTTTTATTTTTTATAATGACAAAACACGTGACAGAAATGTAGATTTATACATATACAATCAAACTGCTGAATGATTAATTTTAAAGTCAACTCCAGTTGACACCAATACTCCCTGAAGTATCTGGAAGTGGTGTAGAGGGGAAGAAAAGTAAACATTACGGAATTTTTTCTAAACCCTCTTTTACCTGAGTATCTTCAAATCCCCCTTTCTGTGAAGATCCTTGTCTTTGACACACCCGTATTGATGGACCTGCTGGGGACTTCACAGCATGCCTTACTAGTTTCTTGGCCCCTTGCAGGAAATGCACAATTCCAGGCATCCTGTACTTCCTCTGGCAGCAGAAAATGGCTGGTTTCATTTACACATTTTAGAAGCTACCTGCTAAATTTACAATAGCAAATATTTCCCTGGTGGGACCAGTCACTTGGAGTAACAGTACTTTCAAAGCTCAAGGTTTCACACTGGTTTCAGAAGAACAGTGTCCCAGATTTGGTTCAGCAGTTTGCTGCATATGTCATCCCAGGGAAATCACCAGTGTCACACTCCACATGAAAATGGAGGACATTTTTATATTCTAAAACATTACAGGGGTATGACTGAAAGTTTAATGAAATAAACGAAATTTGAGTAGTTTATATGAACTTGACATCAAAATTGGAAGTATCATCAGTCAGTTTCTGTTTATCAGGAGACCGACTTTCATGCCTTCTTTTAAGATCTTGAGTTTTTTCTTCCTCATCATTCATAAGTTCCTACACAAACTGGAAAATCTCTTCCTCTCAAATGTAACATATTTTTGTGTGCCTACAAGCGTAGAGTTACATCCTAGTATTTTATTGCATGGAGAGAACATTCAGTGTCATCAACAGTCACTGCTGAAACATATCTCCCTTGATCCTGGTGATTCTCACTCTCCCATGACCCATCCAGCTCAAAGAGGGATCTGAGATCCTTTGCCCAGAGTGTGGAGGATGTGCTGAGGAGATGAAATATTTCAGGTGTCCCTGGGCCTTTCATATAGCCTCATCACATCCTTGGATGAGCAGTATCATGTTGTCTTCTAGTTCATTAAAGCCTCTAATCAAAGCAGCCTAAGTTTAGTAATTGTCCATAAAATAAAACCCAGAAATATTATACAGACAGTAGAAAAAAGCAGAAGCATCCACAACAACAACAATTAATCTATTTATGTTAAGGTTGCATCAAGAAAGTGTCCTCTAATTATCTTATTTGACTTTAGTCCTCCTAATATTTTTTTTTCCCTTCCATAGGTACACAAATACACGAATTTATATACCAGAACTCCACTTT
Organism: Lanius collurio; assembly: GCA_020086605.1. Classification (NCBI taxonomy): domain Eukaryota; kingdom Metazoa; phylum Chordata; class Aves; order Passeriformes; family Laniidae; genus Lanius; species Lanius collurio. The sequence continues at coordinate 5,839,302 of JACBWW010000028.1, read as the reverse complement.
GGTAGCTAGACAAACCCATCCTTCAATAAAGTGTGAAAGTCATGGCTCTCTCTTTGTAGCTACTTGGTTTTCTTCAAGCTAACCAGCTAATCAGCTAATCTCTGACCAGCTTTTCCTTTCTTGTCAGCTTGTGCAGTAAAATACACAATGCAAACATCTGTACCATCTAATTGTATGCAGCTTATTACACGTTTCTGACTGAGACCAGACATGGTAACAATCTAATACTTTGAAATGATCACAGGTTTGTGTTGATGAATCTCCATTTTCCAAATAAGAAAGCTGTATCAATATGTACCCAAGCAATAACAAGAAAGAATTTATTACTCTGTAACTGTACTTTGAAGATAATTCTACACTTACATAGTTTACTTTGTTTTGGTATCTGCATTTGATTATCTACCATGTAAATTGCAAATGTTTTCACATTTTTTTTCTAGAGGTATCTGCCCTTGCAGGAGACCTAACTGTTTCACATATTGCACACTATGTATCATCATCAGGCACACCAAACCATCCAAAGGGGAAAGTTGTGCAGTTTGAAATCAGAGGCAAACAATGGATTTTCTTTGTTGCACTTTTCCTGGGGATTTGTGGAAAGAGGGGTAAAATAATTTTGCAGAGTTTAAATGCAAAAAGACACAGTCCACCAGTAAAGCTGTTGTGCTGCTGCACGACCAGACAAGCCCTGACACCAAACTGCTCCCAATTCACAGCCATTACCAGTAAAAGTCAGGCTTCATGCTGGCTGAATCTCCCTGTCTACCACTGACTTGGTGAAGCTGTCCTATAACAGCTTCACCAAGTCAATGGAATCACCTCCATCTGGTGTCCTACAGACATCTGCTGTCATGACACTTTCCCCAGTCCATATACCAAGTGTTGCTCCATATCAGATGGAGAAGGGTGGAGAAGCCATGACCCCATGACCAGACACCACTTGTAGTGATCCACTGTACCTCTGACACACGTTGTGTGAGAAGAACCAGCTCAGAAATCTAGAGAAAAGAGGTTGCACCTGGCTACACATCTGGGTGAAAGAGATGCCTCTCAGAGCGGAGCTGAGTCTCCCCATTCCACACACTTCCTTTTGTTTCCTTTGTTCCTCTCACCCTAGATTGCCACCATCATAAACGATGTCTCAGGTAGAGGAGGAAGTGAATTCAGATCACTTAATCTGTGGGCACAGGTATTTTATGTCAATTTACTAAGGAAATATTTATGGGACAGAGGCACTCATAGGAAGAACTATTTGTGAAAAAAATTCTTTGGTTTTCTTGGATTTGCCTGAATGTCCTTAATGAATTTCTGGATCTGCATGAAGTCTTAAGGAATAACTTTCTCTAGGCAGTGACCGTTCTTACCTATAGGTCTTAAATCAGAAGATGGTGGGACATTTAAAACCAAGTTTCTAATTAGGAGATTAGCATATAAAATGTTATGATCATCGCAGCCTGGTAACCTAGTAACAGAAAATTTGTAAATGGAAAAGTGACTGGTTCAATATTCATACAACCCATGTGTTCATAGATGATGCCTATGCTCCCCCTAATGTCGATTCACAGGTGAATTTACATTTTTGTGTCAAGCCCTCAGACTTTCTTCTTTAGAAATCTGGACTCTTACAAACTTCCTTTTTATCCATCTCCTTTGAATGTAGTCCTGAAGCAAGGAACTGACTTAGAGGTCTTTTCAGAAAAACTATACTTACGATTATGCAGTTTACATACTGAGATAATTCCAGAGATGATGTCCTTCAGGAAACTGACTGATTGATGTCTGTGTTTACTCAGATCAAACATCTGTCTTCAAAGGCAAAGCTATGCTTGCATTACCACATTTTTTTCTGCACTCTGTACTCAGTCACATGCACAAGAGGGCATCTCCGTTGTGCTGGAGCTACAGTGTCCTCTGTGGAAAGCTGCAAGGCAGAATAATAAATGTGTGTGTGTGTGATTATGCCAGCAGCCCCACAGAAATGCTCAGGATAGTTGCTGCATTGCAGTGACTTGAATCCAGGGAACACCTACCCTTGTCCGTGCAGAGCTGGGACCCAGTCACCCAGCTGTGGTGACTGTCTGTGGAAGCCTGACCTCTCTGACCACTTCAGTCAGGTAATTAGGTTTCCAGCCTGTGTTTGGAGATACTTTAAATCTAGGGAAGAGCCAGATTAGTTTTAATTAAATATAACCATTGAACTGATGGAAGGAGACAGTAAATATCAATGTTTCTAACGCAAGAGAAAAAAAATCAAGGTGGGAACATGAGTGTCCTGAGTAAAATCTGTCTCAAAGCAACATCCTTTTCTCATTCTGTAGTAATATCCAGCTGTGACGGTTGAGTCCTATAAACTTGGTCTGCAGGTGCTAAAATCTTCATCTTCCATTCTTAACTGCCTGCATTTCTACTGCTTGCACAAAAACAGAGTTTATGTTAATGCCCAGATACTTAAAAGAAAAAAAAGAAAATGTAGTGATCAGTATCCATCATCTTTCCAACTGCCTTGTCACTACATCAATTAATACAATTGAGCAAAAAATGTCACAAGCCCAGTGGAAAAACCTTTACACAGCCTTTCAGGGGGAAGTTTACTCCCAGCTTTTTTTCCCTTGCATTAGCTCCTGTCATCCACAAAACAACAGAACCCAGTGGTGTCAATTATATTTGATTGACTGAGTAAAGCACACACACAAATAAGCAAAAACAATGGACACAAAAATCTATATATGACTCCCCTTGTCAGTGAGAATGCCTGTCTTCTCCATTTTCATGCTGCACGGTGTCCTGCTGCTACGGGCTTAAATGTTTCCTTCAGCCCCCAAACTATCACCAATTAAGTTAGCAGGGTCTTCAAAGGTGTCAAATGACTCCCTGGGCAATTGGCTGTAACTGCTGTTCAATAAATGAGGTCTAATTTATCAGTTTAACTTCACTTTTAAAAACCTAATGTCTCCTGGTACCATGTGCCATTTGCCCAGAGTGTGAAGAGATGCCTGCCACGTCGCATTTTGAAAGTTGGATGAGCTCATGTTATCAGTCACGTGTTTTGTCTGTCATGCCTTTTCTCCCAATTTTAAAGACGCATTTGAATAAAATATACTTGAGTGGTGTGGACTTGTGCAGTATGGCATCCCAATAAACCATCCCTTTAAAAATGAATAAAAGGACTTAAACAGAGCTCATTGCTGGTTTTGGTGTAGGAAGGTTGGATCACACTTTAAAACACAGCCCCTTGCTACTTTCCTGCAATGCTTTTTCACTGACCCTGTGCAGAAACAATGGAAAACGAGGTGCAGGAATTCTGTAGGCATCACAGGAGATGCTCTTTCACAGGATACACTTTTCAAAAATGAGGTGCAGGGTAGCTTAGAAGCAGCACTGCAAAAATATCGGGCACAGTCTCAAAAGGTCAGAAAGGCAGGATAAAAATTTAGGAGATAAAATATACAGGGAATAAAATTTTAATGCCAGAAAAGTAGTGGTTTTCTGGCATTAAAATGTAAAATAATCTTTCATTATAGACAAAGCTTGTGTTAGCAACAAAACTTTTGCTTTCACACGTGTCAGCATTAGTTTACATCAGTAGTAATAGAAATTTTGGTAACACACGGCAGCTTTAATTGCATGTATAAGTAAAACTGAAGCAATACTTTTATATGTTTTAAGGTTTTTTAATATAGAAGCCAAGTTTCTCAATCAGGCAAAGACATTCTCATGTGATCTGCTACTTAAATATTTTTTTTTTTAAATTCACTCCTATCCAATACAGGATTTGAAATCTATGGGAAGGATTTCTTGTTCATGAACAAAAACCTGACACAGACTACATTGTCACACCTTCAGATGAGGTGTAATACATTTTCTGTGTAACTTTCTCAACTTGCTAGCCTCTGTTTTGATCCAAAGGTGTCTGCATCACACTTCTCCTAACCTGAAAACATCCTCTAACATAACGTAAGAACCTTAATTTAACACTGAGGTTCATTATACCACTGATATTAGGGTAGAAAAAAGGAAACAATTTAGACTCTAAGCTTGTAAACAAGACAAACAAGACAAGAAGAATCAGTCAGGCAAAAGTCAGAGGGCACTGCATTTCCCCTTTCAGAAAGAAGACACAACTGGAATTAAGCTTTGAAAGCCTCACCCACAAAAAAAAAAAAAAAGTAAAGAAGGAGAGACAGTGAATGAAAGTGAGAGAAAAGTATGGAAGTTACAAAATTAATGAGAATCACAAAGCCACATTCAAAGAGTCACCTCCTGTAGCATCTGAATGAGTCAACAGGAACTCTCTTCACCTCCAACACGCATTGAAAGGATGAGAGTAGAGTGGAATGACTTTGTAATCTACTCATTTTACCTGAGCTTCTTTCTCAGCACCTTCAGACTTCACTTATCTTTAACAGACGCTAAAATTTCATATACCTCATGCACCCCCATGAAATCTCAGCAGGTCTTTCTACAGTGTTGCTGTACAGTATTTCTGGTCTACTATATTAGCATTGTTTTTATTCTTGTCCATGACTGAGGACTACATGGAGATCTATGATCATTGCAGTGTTTCTCCCTCTCTCACTTTCTACTACTTTAAATATAAATTCTCTTTAAATTCTCTCTCTTTAAGCAGAATTTTTTGCAGGTTGGTATCCCATGTTCCTATAAACTCTGCCTGACTTGTGAATTCATAAGGTGGAGCCTACACAATTGTCACACAGAGATTATTTGCTCCCTCTATTATAAATGGACATTGAGCCCAAATATTTAAGTGTAAATTTGAGGCTTCTATCTTGGCTATGACCCCCTCCTTCAATGTCTCTTTATATTGTGTCAGTAATTCCAACTAAATTTTGTTCTTATTAATAAGGAGGAACCTGTGCTGTTGCTCCAGTTAATGGTTTAAGCAAAGAAAACTAAAATATAGGTGTTTTAAAAAGAATGCAACAGTAAACCCAAGTAAAGGAAAAAGCCTTCAAGCCTGGATTTATCTGAAATTTACTGCTACTCAACCTGAATGAGACAAAGCTTCAAACTGTTCATTGAGCAGCTATGATGGTGCTGTTTGCATCAAAGGTAGGTAGTAGACCTTACATCCACACTGCCTCTTTAAAACTACAACAAAATGCAACTGTACAGTATCCACTCTGAAAACTGGCGTGGGAATGCAAACCACAGAAAACCTAAAAATAATAAAACAAAATAACAAGTTATTTTTGGAATGTAAATGCATAGCTATAGGAACAGGAGCATTTGGTCAAAATCAATTAGGAAATAATTAAAAAAAAAAATATTCAGAACTATCTACGTGCCATGAAGTACTTTCTAATCTCTTGCCTCTCTGAATATGTGATGTGTGGCCAACTAATTTTCTACTGCTTCCTGATCCACTTTCCTTCTCCAGCAAAACCTTGGCAGGCAGGTATAGCTTTTCCTTAATGTCAGGGAGAGAAGTGGTGTTAGCAGGTAACAACAAACACTGTGCAGTCCTTATGACAAAAATATGACTTAGGGAAGCACAAAATAATGACACGCAAATAGACAACTTCAGTTTCCTTCATTTTTTCCCCCCATCTGCCTTCTGTCTATTCAAGTTTTGCTTTGCTGATTGTATGATTAAACTTATAATGGTGCCCATGTGGGTTCATTTCTGCCTAGAGCTGGAGTAAAACAAGGAAACCTCCTCTGTGTTATAGGAGAAGAGGCACAGTGCCAGCAGTGAGAGGGTGGGCAGCAAGCGTCTTGGTGAGGAATTAGAAAGACTCTTGGGCTCCAGGCATTAGCAAAAACCACAGTAGAAGTGACCTTCTGAGAGAAGCTTGAGAGTGCTTTCTGGTATTGCCAGTGACAGCCAGAGTGAAAGTGATTTACTTGAAAAACATAGGCCCTATCTAGTGCACCATTCAAAAAATAATGACATTATTAAAGAATTTAGTGGTACTATAGAATTTTTGTTCCTGGTTCAGAATCAAACATTATGTTGTATCAACAAAACTGTGCAAGAGTTTTTGCAGCTGGGATAATGCTTGCAAGAATTTCTGTGTTCTTAGTGTGTGAAAAGTGTCATTTTAAAATGTAAAATCAGAAAAAATAGTCATAAGATTCTATACACTTGCCATACTCAAGTTAAACCTTTTCATAAAAACCCGTGAGGTCATACCCAAATTACACAACCCTGCTTTCATGACCTATCTTCTCCTCACTTATATCCTATCCTGTTTTCCCTCAAGCATGCCACTAAACTCCCATTTGACTATTTTCAGAGTGATGGTGTCCTTTTATTTCCCAAGTAGACCCACACTCTGTTACCAGCTGCACTTCTGGCAACTCTGGCTGTATATTCTGCACCCACCAATGCTGTGGGTCTATTGGCATGACTTCTGCCCTGCTGGTAGTATCAAGGAAGATATTGGAAATGACCTTTTTTCCTCTTTTTTTTTTTTCTTTTTTTTTTTTTTTTTTTTTTTTGGTGTTGTTGTTGGTTTTGGTTTTGGTTTTGTTTTTGGTTTTGTTTTGTTTTGTTTTTAATGAACATATACCTGCATACCCGTCGTGCTGTGGACTATTGCCCTCTGGAGTTCAAAGCTGGGATTGAGCGTTTTCTCAGCGTGTCTTTCCTGTACAGACAGAAGAGTTTGCACTATTTGTGTCTTTTCCCTCAGTTGAGTGAGTTTACAACCAAGCAGGAATTTTTCTGTCTTTTGTTCAGCTTGTTTTACCTGCATAGGGAGTACTGAAATATTTACTCCTTGGAATTACATATTTTTTTGGGGTCAAGCCAGCAGTGGAGCTAATCCTTGTTCATTAGATCATTAATGCTTATCTCTACTTCAGAACTATTTTGAAGAAGGTTAGAAGTCTTTGGCATTTTTGGGCATGAGTGGTTTCTTGTTCACACACATTGCCATTAATTATGGAAATTACTGTTCCAGCCTTAATAGCCAATCCCAGTCATCACAGCAGGGGTTTTTGTATATGTGTGTATGAAGATAGGAAATCACCCGTCCTTTCGAAGGACGTTTCTGAGAAATAATGTATGAAATTCAATCTTAAAGAGAAAAGTACTTGATGTGCTATTGCATTCTGTATAAATTTCACTGTACAGAGCCACAGAGGTTTTTGTTTGTGCTCAGAGCTGTTCACACAACTTAATCAGTAAAAGTTGTGGTCTAGAAATATGGATTTGAGAAAGAATGGGATTTCACTTAGATTTTTCCATGCTTTATGGAATCATGTAAATAGGTTAGTTTTCATCTGTGTATGCCCTTGATTGCATGGAATTGTGGGAGATGCAAAGAGAGCAGTATGGAGATAAATTCCTTATGGTTTCATGAAAACAGGTGTGAAGACAGGGCACAGAGACCATAAATAATCTGACAGGAGTAGTGACTGTGCCAGATGCCTTCCTTCTTGTACTACTAAATAAATTAACCGGGAAACACAAATCTGTAGGAAATCAGACTCCCAGTATTCTTGTCACCCTAAAATTAGCTGGTTTTAAGTTAGGGTTTGGTAGGAAAGTACCACCCCTAGCTCAGGTTTAGAAATATTTTCAGAGTATTTAGAATATGCTTAACCACACTGCAGACTGCCATCCCAGACTTGGAAGCATGTTCCCTCTCCTCATTTTCTGCCAGAAAGAACCTTTCATTGGCCTTGGTTTTGGCAGGATTGGCAGATGGTGAAATTAGGCAACTTGCAGCCTGTGCCATCAAGGATCTGTGGGAGTGTGGGCATGAAGAAGGCAAAATCCCTGATGAGATTTTCTCTGGAGGAACAGTTTAGGCAGCGACCCTGCTGCCATCAGCACACACACAGGCAGCTCCACTGAACCAAATGAGACCATTCACAAGCAGGCAGCAGGATGTAGACGTCTGAATGACATTGGAATATCTGTTCCTTAAAGTCACTGATAAGGAATACTTCACTTGACAAGAGCAAATAATATAATCCTTGCTTTCTGTGGTGTCTGAATAAAATTGCAGGCGGACACTGTTGTTAGCACAGTTCCTAATGAAGACATACAGGACTCTATTTTTGGAGAGTCTATAACAGGTCTTGCGACAGCTCATGGGGATTTATACTGCACGATGTCCTCAGGCATCTACTGGTTTCCCTCCTGCAAAGTTATTCCATGGTCCTACAGACTTTGTTCGGATGCATCTCAGGAGAGAAGGCTGCTTATTAACTTGTGTAGTGGGGAGTATTAACTGATGGCCTTGCATTATGTTTTGTCATGCATTAAGCTTTATCCAGTCATTTAAAAAATCAAATCCATGTCTATGTATTATGAATTCTGAATAGATATTTTACCAATAGTAACAGGAACATTTCTTGGCTTAACACAAAAAAAATCAGATTTTAAGGAGCTGAAATACTAATCAATGATGCTTTAGGCTGGCTTGTTTTTATACTACATTTAAAAAGTTCTGAAATGTTTGAATCCCCCAAAGTCTGTTGAAAAAAATGAAATCTTCTTCTCCCAGACCACAGTGTGGTGAAATAAATTAGTATAATGATTTATGTTTACGGTTTTAGTCAATTCTGATAGAGATTATAGAGACAAAATGACAAACTGCCTTAGAGGTAAACTTAAATCATGTCAGCCAATCTTTAGTTTTTCCTTACTCTAATTGCTCCTCTTGTTCATTTATCTTCCTAGGCAATCTTTAGAAGAAATACTAGTTTAATCAGTGCATGTGCAAACCACCAGAGATAAAAAGTTTAGCCTAATTTGTCTCACTAAATTGTAATGCCTCTAGTAAACAAATCTTGGCTTGAAAGGAAACCAAGAAATCTAAATAAACACCCTCCCCAAAATGTTTCTCTTCTTTTTGTTACATGTAGTATAGCTGATATTCTATAAACTTTGGCTTTAGATGCAAGCAAAACAAGAACATATGCACCATATGTTTTTGAGGTTATGTCAGATAGTTGCTTTCAAATATTCGTGATAGCTTTTAAGAACAAATAATTTCATATTATTACAGAAAATTAATGCAAATAATTAAATGGCAGAGTGAAACACTGTATTACAACAACTGTGCAGTGAATAATCAGAAGAGATTAAAATTAATTTCTCTTTCTATGGTTTTGAAATCAATACACTTTTGCAGCTCACAGCACACAGAATTTCTTAGCTTGGTATAGTTTTATTGCTGTTAATCTTATCTTCCTCTCACTCAAGAGAACAGTTTTGCCACTCACTTTGAGAGAAGTAGGTTCAATCCAATAAGCTCTACTTCCACAAATGTGGAAGTGCTTGGCATGAAAACACATGCAAATGTGTGAATCTTCGCAGAGTAGCGACGTAAGACAATGAACAATCACTGCCTTTAAAGTGTCCTGGGAATAAATAAATTCAGACCATTCAGCTCATTTCTGCAAAGTTAAGGTCCTCGAATGCAGACTGCACTTTCATAAAAACTCCACAGGTCTAGTTCTCCAACAGCATGCAGTGACTCAGTTTTAGAGGACCATTTAATTTTGGTTATTTTTCTAAAGAGGCCTATCAATTGAAGAAATCTCATTAAAGGGAATTTTGCCCTTATAAGGCTTCCAGGATCCAGACTTTTCTGGGCAACTCAGATTAGAATCTGATCTCAATTGCTAGGTTTTTCAAAATACATCTGTGTGTCATTACTCATAAAACTAACCCCAGCAACTTGAATTAGACCTTATATGTGAGAAAATGAACACGTTATTTTCAAATACTTGCTGGATTATGCCCTAATCATTTTTTTTCCTTATGTCTAGAAATTTTTGGTATATATCACTGCATAAACTTTGATCCTGTGTCTCCTGCTCTACAAGGAAGAGAGATATTTTTAAGCAAAAAGAGTATATCAGTATCTATAATAAAGTAATTGGCTGACATATCTTGTTATTAGACAGTAACCTTGCCAAATATATATGCACTGGGTGGAAAATATGCTTTCTTCCTAATTAAGAAATTAGAGAGCAAAGATAAAAGTGGAGCATCTCCATTTCTGGACAACAGAGACATAACTCATGTCAGATGCTGCAATTCTTATCACTTTCTCATTATACACATTTATCATGGTCATTCATCTACTTATCAGGTCTGCACGATGGTACAAACATCAAAAAAGCACAAACAGCCATAAGGCCTCTAAAGGAGCATGACTTTGTGCCTGACCTTTGAAAATATATCAAAAACACTTAATGTTCTCTCTCAGAGACAGCAAATTATGTAAATTTTAAAGATTAAAGATGAGCCTGCAGAATATATATATAAAACTCTATTATCAACATGTTTTAATGGTTTATGTCTCTTTTTTCATTGCTTTGCTTGGTAAGCTAGCCTCTCAAATGTTTTAAATTGCAACTAAGTCTCCTACAAAAGCAAATTGCAGCTGTGCCAATTTACACAAACTAAGGATCGTACCCATGCTCATTTCTGAAAAATGGTCTGGTCTGGATCCTGTTGTTCTAGGGCTTTAAAAGAACCTGAGAACACTCAGGGAACAGCACAACTACACCAGTGAAAAATAAGATCAGGTCCTCTCCACATCACCTGAGCATTGCTGTGTGTGGAACCACAGCAGCTCCTTTCCGTGTGTGCTGCGCAGTCTTCACGCAGAGACTCGTAGCCTGGCTGCATGGATGACTGGATAGGAATAAAGGTTTCTCTCTGTTAACTTTGTCAAGTGATCAGCAGGTTCAATAAATCAGAACCATATTCTCCAAGAAAATCTAACCCCACTCCCTGAGCCCACTGACAAGCTGATTTTTGCAGCTGTTCTTTAAAGTAAGGACAACTGTCAGAATAGTGCACAGAGTATAATTAGGAAATACTGGTGTAAGACTGGTTGGTTGCTGCTGCTGGAAACTGGTGGGAAGCAGAGGAAATGGCTGAGCTTCAGCAAGCTGTGTCCGTGTATCCATGTTATGTATCCTTTGATCAGCTGCTGGGAGAAATGGAAGATGAGTAAGGGCATCCTGCCGCCTTATCCTGTAAGACACAGGAAAAGTGACGTGGAATGGTACAAATTACTGTAGCAGACAACTGTCCACCCTCTCTGATTGCTCATCACATCTCCTCAGGGGCTCATCTTGGGAGCTGGCAGCCAAGGTGAGTGTGCTAGGTGCAGGGAATTCACATGGACACTCAGAAACTTTCTGATACATTGCTTCTGAGTAACTATGCACAAGTTTATCTGAATGAGAAAGAAGAAACCGTACTGTCCAAGCATTCTTTTTCAATGAAATTAAATGAATAGTAGTGAGGCACTTGACATGCAGCTCTTCTCTGTTTTCATTACAAAGATACACACTGGTTATGAGACTTCAGACATAATTTTAGATTTCTGGGTGTGAATTACAGAGAATTTAACTGAGGATTGAAAACAATCTAATAAATGTAGCATTTTTGTGAGATGCTAAAGAACAGATCACAGTTTTTCAAAATAATATGTAATTTAAATTATATAATGAATAATTAATTTAGTTGATTTAAAATAAAAAACACATGCTTTTGCTGTAAATGTCACATCACTTGACATGCTGTGTGACACTTTCATTGAATGGCTTCAGAATTATACTCATAATGAGCACCTAAAAAAATCACAAGGAGTTGGCAGGTGATCAGACAAGATCAGGCAAGATCTCCTGACTTAGGAACTGCTTTAACTTCCAGGCATTGCAAAAATACACATACACTGGCTGCCTTAGTGTTAAAAGATGTTGTGCCACAAGTACCTAGCTAGATGGATGGTGGTGTTTGTGGTCCTAAAAGAAATAATTTCAGATGGGAACAATGTCTTTGGGAGTTCCAACTTAGACCCCTTTGATGTGGTCTTCTGAAGACATGGTGTGACAACAAACACAGCTGTTCTTAGCAGTTCCCCAGTGAGGGTCATTGAAAGATACGGGATGTATGACCCATAATGGAGAGATGAGAATGAAACAATAAACATGAAGAAAGAAAGATGGTAGAGTTGTGATCTTGGAAATCACAAAAGAAGGGGAGAGAAAGCCTTTCCCCTTGATTCAAGAATCACAGAATGGGACTTGTCAACATATACAGCTTAACAGCGCTGCCCTGCAGGAACAGCCTTTGTAAGAAAGGCCATAACCTGTAGAGTTGTTAGAATGAAGACTTTATTTTCCTGAGAATGATAGCAAAAGTCTGAATAAAAATAGTCACACTTTTGCTATAGGGATAATGAGGATGCCATATATACATATAATGACATGTAAAATAGGTCACCAAAAACCTACCCTTTGGTACATATCACTGAATAAACCTTGATCTTGTGGAATAAGACTATCAGTGGCAGGAGAAGGCACACCACAGAAAACCCTTGTGAAAGAAAATCTGTGTTTCTGTTAACTGATCCCATGAGACCGCACATCCCATTGTTTCTGTTTCCACTGAACTCTTGCTGGGGCTCTGCAAGGATTTACAACTTTAGCACAAGATAATCAATTCGAATACTCTGAAAGCACAGCTCTGAAACTATCCAATCAAAACCAAAGTGACAGTGACAAAGAGATAAAATGTGTGTTTGGAAGCTGCATACTGACATTACCAGAACTAGAGGGTGCAGTTGCGTTGCGTCACCAGACAGAATCAAAATGTGTGGGCAGAAGACAGACTACTAATGTGGACAACAGAAAGAGATTAAAACTGGAAGATGACAGGATAAACATCACTGTTTTACAGAGTGAAGGCTGTGCAGATGGTTAACGATGCTGATCCTTTTACCTCTCTTCCCATGTGTATAATGAGCCTGAAGCCTAGGGGGGAAACACCCTACATTGCTGAGATTGTCACATAGCAATAAGTTTTCCTCTTTGCTCATGCTTGTTGGGTTTTGGTTATACTGAGGGAGTGTACCACACACATCCATTTTACACTAAACACTTGAACAGGTTGACCTATAGGTCCAATATATTATACACAGAATATTCCAAGAGAGTTTAATGAAGAAAAATGTACTTTAAAGTTTAATTCACAGTAGTTAGTTGGTTTGTTTGGTTGGGGTTTTTTTTAAGAAACACTTACAGTCCCAAATGCCTATAAAGAGATAATTCAAGCCCTAGAATGGAAAATGCAATATAATTGCTTAACTGGAAATGCATGTAACTGTATAATCTTCCTTCAGTGATGTTATTAAGATGACCTGCTGGTATTAAGTGCAAAATCATTTGTGAATCTCAAATCTAATTTGGCAGGATTCATTTACTACTGTTTTTGCACTGCTGCAAGGCTTGTAGTGCATTTCTTAGTTTTTTGCTGCTAAAATATTTACCTTTCTGGAAGGCTAGCTCTCATGGTCAAATAACTTGTAATTGAGAAGATGGTTTTGTAAGTCATAAATCTAAGAAGAAAGAGAGTGACAGCTGCCATCTAACAGACCAACTTCATAGACATGCGAATCAGAACAATTGTAATAAATGAGTAATTCCTGCAGCTTTGTACAGCTATCAACTAACAACAGCAGATGCACACACTGAGACAAGATTCACAGTTGTTCTAGACAGATCACTGGCAACATTTGCTCAATCAGAGCAAGATCTGTTTAAGTATGAAATTTTAAACACACAAAATTAACACCTAGAGATCACTATAGGAATATATAAAACATAGGATTGAAAAATAAGTGCTATCTTGGTCAGTGACAGAAGCCCTCAGTTGTGTTGTGGGCTGCAAAATGGTATAAGCAGTATAGACAAAGCATGATGGGGCAATAGATCACAGTAATAACATTTGCAATAAACAATAACAGAACAAAGCAGACATCTATAAAAATCCCATGAGGAATATGCCTTATCCATAATTTTTCTTTACATTTGAGAAACTGTGTCAGGAAAGGCCATTACAGCCAATGGCACCAATTAATTTCTGCAACTTTTAATGACATGTTTCTGGGTAAAAACCTCAGATAATACCCCAGGCTCATGATTGATAGAAGCCTGCGTTTGATTTGTACCAGACTGTTGATTTTTTTAGTCTTTTTAAAGAGTCCCAGTGCAGCCAATCAAGCAATCAACATGAAATACTCAGATCTTTTCTTGTAAAGTACAAGAAAACAGAAAGACAATGGGACTTGCTTCACAGTGTTGACAGAATATTGGTGATTTTATTCTAGTTGCTCTCCAGATGATGGATGATCCAAATTTTTATTTCAGAAGCAAATGATAGCCAAAAAGAAATCTTTGATTCTCTTGCCATTCTGGATATTATTTTACCCATCGAAGGGTGGTTGAAATGCAGAGGAGATAAAAATAATTGATTTTGAGGGGTGAAATGTCAGAATAAACTGATTTCTTGTTTGCTTTTCTGGTATTCAGCTAACCAACAGGTTTCAAGTGTATAAAGAAAAAAATCCAGCCTGGATTTTTTATTTCTCTCTCATGCATAAACATGTGAAGAATTTAGAAAATGCAAACACAATTCTGTATTATTTTCCAGAAGTGTTCATCGACATCATCCTCTTATACTTTGAGATCAGTTAGAGAATTAAACTGCCTGAAAACACAGGTAAGTACATCTTTGTTCTGTAGCTTCTTACACCCTTTGCAATAGATCTCAGTAACAGTAAGGTGTCTAGAACCCCTGTGATGTTAAAATTAATTAATTAATTAAATCTCTCAGTGAAAACATGGAAAATCACGTGTTTGTGACTTGATCCCACAGGGCACCTGAGCACACAGGAAAAGTGTTTGTACACGTAGCTCTCCCTCTCTGTGTGAGTGCTGGGGGTGATGCCTGGATACCAGAGCTTTCAGCATGACCAAAACCAGAGAGAAGGTGACAGGGGCTGGCTTTCTTAGCTACCTGCTCGGCAGTGAGTGCTGTAATCACCCCTTGCTGTTCTCATGGATAGCCGGCCGGGCCTGCAGGCAGCTCAGAGATACGGCCGACAGTCCTGTGAACTCTGGTTTATTGCACGGGGTAACCACTTCACCCTGGGGCACGGGGAGAAGAAAACCCACAGCCCATTCCTTGTCAGAGTGCTGTGGAAGCCAGACTGCCCATGTCCAAGGCTTCTGATGGAGGCTTGGATGCGTGTCCTGCAGAACTGCCCGGGCACTTCTCGGAGCCTGCGGTGACCTGTCTGTAACTGCTGGTGCCTACCTCCACACACCTTCCAAATTGCTGCAGAGGGGATGTGTGTCTTCACGGAGAGTGTGCCACAGGGTGATCCCTCAGGCACTCAGCTCCTAGGACAGCCTCACAGTAACTTTTCCAGTTAGGAACTACTCAATTTAATTTCTGAGATCTCTGGATTTGTAATTTGGTGATAGCTGCATGTGAATAGGCAACAGGAGCATGGATCTCATTCATGAAACTGCCTTGGAGGGTTCCAATAAGACATATTTAATTGCTTTATTTGGAATAGTTTCTAAATGCTGGAAAGTTTTGTAATGCTATAAATAAGCAGACGTGTAGCATGAGCAGCGAATAACAGATCACAGTAATGATCCTTGGTGCATTGTGCTTTTCAAGATTACTACTGATACTGGTACCTTACTACTGAGGCACTATTTATTTTATTTCCCTCTCACTGTCAATTAAGATCTTGAATTTCAGGTACAAATGGTAATATACTGTTTAGCTAAGCCCTCTCATTTGAACTGCCAGGAAGGATCATGCCAGCTCATAGGAAAGGGCTAATTCTACCAAATTGAGTACATGGTGGGGAGTTCAGAACTGTAAATTCTATGAAATGAATATATCTCATTCCCTCCAAGCCTTGCATGCATGGTACTAGAACAACCCCTTTTTAAAAGACCATTCTGTCATATTAAACTGATTTTAATCACTACTCTCTAATTCCAAGCTCTTTGAAATCAAAATACTTGTCCTTAAAAAAAGAAATTTTCTTTTACTGTGTTTGTCCATACCAAAAAATAAACCCACCCAAAACTTGTCTATCAGTCCATCTCTGCCTTAAAAAGTTACAGTTGTTCCTCTACAAACAAGCAGATTTCTTTACTTCCTTTGGACGAAAACATTTTCCATGAAAGTCTTTATTTAATACTTCTTTCATTACAGAAAATCCTTGCTGCATTATCTGTTACAGGGGTCACATCTGCTATCAGTGCCTAAAATAAAGCTGTCATATAACTATGGTTGCACTAGAGGTTAAAATTTGACTTTCATAATATGCCTTCTAAAAGA
Source organism: Lanius collurio (assembly GCA_020086605.1). Classification (NCBI taxonomy): domain Eukaryota; kingdom Metazoa; phylum Chordata; class Aves; order Passeriformes; family Laniidae; genus Lanius; species Lanius collurio. Next base: position 5,823,155 of record JACBWW010000028.1, on the reverse strand, counting down.
ATATTCAAGTTCTTCTTGTGCCAAGCATTGTCCCTTTCAATTCTTTAGTGCTTTCTCTTTGAAGAATAATTATCTACAATAGAAAAACAATATCTGCTCTCATGTATATCAGATATGACAAACTCAAAGGCTATGAGTATTAATAAATAACCACGTTTAATTTTACTGTCAGAACTACACAGAAGAATACCCCAGCAACAGCAGTTCAGATATTAATTACTGCATAATGATCAGGAAAGAGATTTTGGAAAAAACGCCACTAAATTTTGGATACAGGCATCCTATTTTTCTTTCTTGTTGCCTTTGTGGCAAGTAGTGGAAATATTCAAATTAAAAAATGAAATATGTCACAGATGACTCAAGTAAACCTGCGTTTGTTTTGTGAAAAGATGGGTGTGTTTCATCCCAGAGCCTAATTCAGTAGATTTATCTGCTACAATTACAGTGCTTTGATCACTCCAGAATAGGTGGTGTAGTGTGGGGTGTAGCTGTCCTTTTCCAATTCACTCTCCTTATCAGGATACATGTCTGTTGATTTGTGGGAAGCTGGCTGTTTTTCGTTCCTGACAAACTCCAGTGATTAAAATGTAGTGGCTTGCTCTTGTTCCCCTGATAAAGGTGACAGCTGCAGAGTTTCCAGTGTTAGTGGATATGGTCCATGCAGATTGCTTTTTAATGAAAGCAATATATTATCTTACCTAGAGACCCTGCAGCCTTACCTTGTTAATGTATTCTAGCTTGGCACCACATTCATCTATAAATTAGTTGTATTAAACATGCTTCTTACTATTTATCCAGTCTCTAAAGAGTTGTGGTTCTTTTGGTTGGGGTTTTTGGTTGTTTGGTTGTTTTTTTTAGTTTATTTTGTTTTAACTTTTCTTCATATCTCCTCCAACATCACCATCATGCACACAAGTAACAGTGGTGTAGAGTTTTCAGAAAAATATCTAGCATTAAATAATACAGTCACGGACACACCTCTGTACTCGATGACTTGATGCTCCTTCACATCTAAACATTAAAATATGCACTAAAGGATATGGAATCAACAACACTTGATTATACAAGTCATATCTGGAGAGGTTTTCCTCTTCAATTTTAAAATCAAGATGATTTTGGTAATTTATAAAATTAATCAAAACACAAGGTTAAGCTAAACAAAGCTGTGCTTCAATTTTGTAGTCATATCTCTTTTGAATTATCTGAAACACAGCAGATTGAAAATTCCTGTTGCACTGTATCCTTTAAGAAAATATTACAGGTCTCTGGAACACTCAAATGTCAAATACATTATCACCAAGAATAGTCTGTTCTTCAGATATAAGCAGTGCCACTGCCAATAATTTGTATTATTTTCAGCAACCTTCATCACAAACTAAATTTGAAAAAAGAGCTGGGATATTACTCAGGGACCAACTTCTGTTCTTCTATTAGAAGTATTTTTCTAGCAAAAGATATATATATATTACTTGAATTTCTCTCATGAAATACACACAAAAATAAAGCATTTGAATGACATTTCTATTACTTATTCCTAAATTATAAAGAGAATCTAGTACATTGGTATAATCCAAAGGTGATCATTACATTATCTTTTAAAATGTTTTGTATTTATTATAATTCAAAAAAGAAGAAGTTGTTCAATAATTCAAAAATACTTGAGCTACCAACTACTGTGAGAATGTTTTATTAGTCTTAAAAAACTAACTATGCCTGGGTCACTACAAAGACTTTTTCAGTGGTGGGCATTCTGCATTTTGTGTTTGAAATATGGGAATTTAACTTCTTTAACATGTCTGTGTGTCTTTGCTCTGTTTGTATCTTTGTTAACAATGCATGCACAGTAGGCAAGATAAGTAAGGGATTAGTAAAGGATTAAAGGAAGGCCTTTGATTTATATGCACTCTGAACACTGCCTCCACAGTTAATTTTTTGAATTTTTGCATTTTGGAAAGATAACAAAATGCAGTACCGGTTTATTTCCTCCATCTAAAAAAGCATGTCTCTTATCTTCTCATTTCTTTAAAAAATGCCCTTTCTAGATATTTTATAAAAGTAAGGATAGTCTCAGCAGCAGCTTTGATGTGAAGTATTTATTTATTTTCTGTCTTGCTTTTGTTTATGTTGTAAATTTTAAAGTCATCTGGACCTCTCAAGTTTTCTAGTTTCAAGTGAATAAATTGTCATCTTTTTGTTAAATACCTAGCATCCATTGAGCCTGTGAATGTAGAGATAAAGACAGAGAAAGAAAGCATGTAAACCTGTAGTTCTGAGAAGGGCCATAAAGCCTTCTGGTCACTTAACCCGGAAATACCAATTGGCAGCTGGGATGGGAACTGCATTTTCTCATGCTCTCTTTTCTTTTTTTTTTTTTTTCAGCAAGGTTTCTTTCTAAAAACAGATTCACTTTTTCCCCATGACAAATATGTGAGAGGATTAAAGATATAAGTACATGTCATGCAACATTGCACTCTCTTACATTCCCTTTGAAATCAACAAAAGGTCTCCACCTTCTTAAGCTACTTCAGGCATGTTTGCTCCTTCTCAACAAATAAAATTTATTTTTGTCTTCTTTTTAACCATCTACAGTCTTAATTACACCATGCTGATGTCTAAATCATATGTAAATATCTGAGGTCATTGTTAGAGATTTAATGCTTAAACTGGTAAATTAATAGCGTGAGTCTTCAGAAGCAAATTTGATTTTTGCTTTTTCTGGGCACAGGATCATGAATTCATACAGCTACAAACCTGAGCAGCACTAATTTAACACTTTGTGCCTTCTGCAGTGATCTAAGAAGGCTGCTTGCATGTACTGTGCATCATCATCATTCAGCTGCTTAGTACTCAGGCTGATTTTCTGAATGAGTTCCTGTCTTAGTAGAATTGGTTCTCATAAAATGGAAAACACTATAATCGAAAATTTCTTTTAAGCATTAGCTTACAGATTACTCTTTCTACTATGTGTGACAGTATTAGTATTGTTGTCACTCCACCGCCATATTTTGTGGAGAGCTCATAGTAAACCATGTGTTTCACAAGTCTAAAATGCATTTTATTTCATTTCAGTAAATTCTTGCATTTCCTTCTTACAAATAAAGTACTTAGTAAGTGATCAGTTAAGACCTTGTAAAATTAGGTATTATGAACTGCAAAGTTCAATAACTGTGTAGAAAGCAATCAAAAGGAGCACCAGCATTCTCATCCCACCAGGAGATAAGGACCATAGTTAATGTATTCTTCTACATCGTGCCCTTGGCTTGCACACACGGCCCCTTGAGCACACAGCCTTGAACCCTTAGGATATATTCTGTCCTCTTTTTGCTCACCATCTGTGCCTCAGGGGCACGCAGCCACCAAACCATACAAAACCCTCTGCACCTCCTCAGTCTTCAGCAGGGAAGAGAACAGCCAGGCCCTGAACTTCTTCTGTGCTCACTCCCAGAGAAGGCTGGGAAGGTGAGGAGATGTGATGCAGCAAAGACAGAGGATATGACTCCTCTATCAGGGAAAAGAAGGGAAAAGTACAAAGGCTCAGAATGGAAAAAAAAAGAGTTTTCATTTTGTCCCAATTAATCATTTAGACCACAAATATCCACAAAACATATACAAGTGAACCCATAGAGTGCTGATTGCAGCATTTGTTCTTTACATATAACCAACCATTGCTTTGCAAATTGGTTCCTCTGATATATTTGGCCATAAATAATCTGTTTAAAGTAAACATTAGATACACTGTATGGGCTGTTCTCCACTATCTTTTTTGTATATTACTCTTGCAGAAAGAGATTTTGATTGACAAAATAACACACTGGTATAAAACAAGCAGAAATGCCACATCATAAATCACAACAGAAAGAAAAGAGATTATCAAACAACTAAATAATGCAACCCACAGCAAAACATACCAGTAAATCATACAAAGCAGGGTAAATTAGATAACACTGTCCATATACAATTACACCAGTTGGCTCCCACAACAGCCTTTAAATGTGACATGTTATTTGACATGTATGCAATTAGGGCTTAAAATCAATTTTTTTCTATTCCATTTAAAATAAAAAATGTACTATTTCCAAATCAAATGCTACCTTTTTAGTCAAGATGGACAAGAAATAGTATCAGGTTAGCAGCAGTGTCTCAGCAGCATAATGCAAGCCAGAAAAGGATGGCGTCCCTGAGTGCTGTGAAAGACCAGATCTCAGACCATTATTCATGCACCCTATTCACACTTGTTTATTGTTCCAACCTTTTTTCCACCCCACAGGGCTTATTGTAAAACCAGGATCCATTGAAAAGTAAAAACTCTAAAGCATGATTATATGGATGACACATAAAATATCAAAGAAGGTTTAGCTCTTTCCAGGGATGCACTTTAACAGAGTCATAGCATCTCTAGTGTTCAGCCCATGGGAAAGTGACAGAAGCGATGCCTTGGTACATCACTGAGCATGAAGCTGGGAGGAGGAACATTGCTGATGTGATGTTTCAAGGCTGTCAGATACCCTCTCTGTCACTGTACTTTTATCAGAAAACTCAGAGCAGCAGTACTTTGCTTCCTTAACGAGTTTAGGGAAGCATTAGAAACATGGACTGGTTTCAGTGAAAGTTCGAGCATGAAGGTCACTAGAAACATGTTCAGTGTTCTCCATCACTGGATGATAATTGCCAGCTCAGTCCCAGCTTCCTTGTGCTTTTTGTCTGTCCACTGCCAAGTGGGCACATCAAATGGCTCCATGGCTCCAGGCTGACAGATGGGTGACATGATATCACCCAAAATGTTGCAGAGACGTGGGCGTGAGTAAATGGTCTAGGTTTCTGGTTTCTCCTTACTTTCACCTGTTGTCTTTCCAGCCAGAGAGAGAACCTTCCACTCTCCATGTTCACTGTCTGCTTGCATGGCTCTTCTAAAAGTAGTCCATTCCCTCCCCAATGGCTGCCCTGGGACTCCACTTGTGCCATGACCACTCTCTCTGCCTAAGGAGAGGCAATGTGGACAAGCATGCTTCCACAAGGAGATGACAGTCAGTAGAGGAACATGCAAAAAGCAGGGTCCTGCAAATGTTCCTGAGCTGCAAGGAGCCACAAGCCCGGTTTCCAATCCCAGTCTCTGTGGAGCTGATGTTGTAGGGGCACATGGGCATACACAGGCTGTGCTGTGGTGTGCAGAGCATGCTGATGCCCCAGCTGACCACAAGCAATTTCAGCTTGGTGGTACTTTCTCATGTTTTCCCAGATATTTCCCTTACACTTATAATGATGTACTCCATAAAGATCAACTGTGCACTAACTTTGACATTTCTTGTACATTTTTCTATAGAGAAAAACTCTTCAGAAATGCACACTATACATAGCTTTTAAATAATCCAATGACTTCTTCAAAACTCTCAAAACCAATATTATCTCCCGTATGCCTATAAATTATTATTATTTGAATAGGATTATATATGTCTGGGGGCTTTTATATTTTTTTTTTTTCTTGCAGTCTATTTATTACCCTGACAATTTTTAAAAAAAAGTAGAGAGGAAGTACTTTACAATTTCCACACAAACTCTTTTCCAGGTCATTATGAAACTTTCAGCTCATTTGAGGAATTAAGTAAAATGTATTGCACCTGAAGACAGCCCCCAAAAGTGAGATAGAAAGGTAGAAAGCACAAGGTAGAAACCCAGGGAATGGTCAAACATCACAAGTGAAAAAAACTAGGGGAGTTTTCCATTCATTGTTCCTTCCCCTTCTGTTTCTGTCTTGTCTCTGTATGGTAGGGCTATTGCATCAGGAATTGGTTTTGTTTTATTACCAGGTACATAGCTCTTGCTTATTAAATAAAAATGGAACAAGTTTGAATTATACATAACAACTATTCACTCTTTTATTCCTGTAGAGAACATGAAATCTCAGGAAATTATAATTACTAAAACAAAGTGTTCTGCAGTGATGGCTGTAATCATGATCATACTTTAAGACTAGGTATTACAGCGGTTTCCTCTCAAATACTTCTGTGCACTATCCCATTGGCATTAATTCTGTGCTGTGGAATCAGACTGAGAAAATGAATTCTAGTGATGAGTGATAAATCAATTCTTCACTACCTTTTCTCTGATTCCATGTATGCTTTAAAAATAAAAAACAAAACAGTTCCTTGTTAGAGAAAACTCTTTCTGTTTTTTTTGTTTTTGTTTTTTTTCATTTTGATCCAGTACCCTTGATAAGCAAAGGACAAATATTCTGGAGAGTCTTCATTTCAGACTCTCAGTTTATGGTGGTTGCTAATAAATTACCTTCCTGGAAAATCAGACAAGACTGGGAAAATTACACCCTCTGAGGATGGTTTTCCCGGATATGGAAGCAATTAAATTTCACAGAATTTCTCTTATTTTCTCTTTGAGGCCTCCCCATTCCAAGACCAAACTGTGGCTTAGTAAAAGCGGTGAAACATCAGATGTGCTTACGCAAGTCTCTGGGGTGTGATGGTGAGACGCCTTTTCTCAGATTGTCTGTTGCAGGGAAAGGGGACTGAAGAGAGAGCCGGTAAAAAGACGGCTGCTGACAGAGGCGCGTCTCCTGGGTTGCCAGGCTTAATTTTATTTTTGCAAAGGGCGAGCGCGCTACCTCCGGCGGCAGAAACGTCCCAGAGCGCCCTTTAACTCAGGGGCGGCACCTGAAAATTTCATTTCCCTCCTCCACTTGGCTCAGTCCCCGCTGTCCGGCGGCCGAAGAAGCCGGCGAGCGAGAAGGGCTGGCCGGGCTCGCTGCGGCTCCCGGGCGACGGGACACCCCCGCCACCGCATCGCCTCTCCGCAGGGCGAGGGCCCCCTCTGCTGCTTTCCGTGAGGAAACGAGCTTCCAGGGAAATCATCGCTCCTGCGCACGGCGCTGCTTTGGGACAGAGGCTGAAGCCTCGCGTCTCACCTGCTAGAGGGATGGCCGAAGGAAGGTTTGGCATCTCTTCTTTCCAGCTCGGCTGAGTGGGAAGAAAGAGGTGATCAGGTCACCTCACGGGTTATTTTTATCCCCTGTGCCCACAGCTACCTACCTGGCAGGGCCTCAGTCTGATGCTCCGTCACATGGGATGGCTGGCTTTTTTTCTCCCCCTTCGTAGCTGCTGCTACAAAAGTCTGGATGTGAAAACACTGTAGGGCACTCTTCACGTGCAGGCAGTCCCTTATCCTAGCTATGAAAAAGTAGGCAGATTTACGCTCCTGATTCATTGTGTTAGCAGTAAGTCAATATACCATACAATCAATACACAATCAATTTTCATAACTGGAGGCAGACGGAAGGGCAGAACTCAGCAGTCATCTCCCCAGCCCTGCAGTGACAAATGACTACGTGGCAGTTCTGCTTATAAAACACTCCTAGTGGATCACATAAAAGCTCAGGTCACCTACTTAATGCATGAGAAGGGGCACTGATGTTACTACAGTAAACCAATTCTGAGCCAGTCTGCCTTCGGTGTTGTGGTGGCACCTGTATTTACCCAACGAGTAACACAGCTTCTTATTGAACCTCCTTGCTTTGTTACTGTCTTTTGATGAGTTTATCTGCTTCCAGTCTCTGCCTAGGCATCTCATTGCTCATGGCTACAGTCAGGAAACCAACAGAAAGTGTTCAGATAAGCTCTTACCAAATATTGGAAATGCACCCACTTCTCACTTTTACTCTTTGATCTAGAAGCCTGATCAGAGGCTGCAGCCTGTGCTGTAGGAAGCTCAGAGTCTGACAGGAGTTGAAAGTTCATCATACCAAACAGCAAAAGAGCAAAAGCAGACAGAATCCAAATTCGGATATAATAAAAATCATCAGATTACAGAATACCCTCACCTTTCTATCTCCTAGGGTCTACTCAAAATATTCTCTGGATTTTACCAAGGGTGTCATTTAAGCTTGATGCATTCATAAAAGTACAGCAGGTGTAATTGGAGAGACAGCCTCATCTGACTAAAGGCATGACAAACAAGCTCGTGAAGCCTTGTTGTCAGTGCATAAGCAAAAGCAGAGCTGACAAGCTGTTCTGAGAGAAGTGTTACTATTCTTGTGTCTTTTTTAGGCAGAAATGAAAGAGAAAAGATGTTCTAGATTGGGTCAGCTGTAATAAATGCCTGGGTTTTCATGTACTGGTGTAAAAAACAGCATTAAGAACATCATGATCTCCAAGATGATTCTGCTGTAGCAAGTGGACATGCACCAATTTTTCTGGCTAGCAGAAGAAATCAAACCAGGACACTACCTTTTCCTCCATGGCTAAAAAGGCTGTCTTGCTGCCTGAGAAAGAAGAGGGCTTTTTTCCAAAACACTTTTTTTTTTTTTTTGTCATAGACAATAAAGATATCCTGCTTTTACTGAGATCCTTTGTAGTTTTCATTTTGTAATAGGTTTGGTTCCATGCTTTAAATGCTCTGATAAGGGTGATAAATTTGGGTGTCATTTGTCTCTGAACCAGATTGAAAGCAGAAAAGCAAGCTCATCTCCAGCAGAGGCCAGTGCATATTTCAAAATAAAGCATCTTGCCAAAGGGTGTTTCAGAGACCTGCACAGGCATGTTTTGAGATGTGCTCTCAGCACTTGCTCACACCAGGCACGGCACTAACATGTGGCACCACCCCTCAGTGCCTTTTCATAACTTCATAGTCTTCTCTGCCAATTCTTTTCTTTCTCTACAGTTCTGCTTCACAGTTTCTTTTCTGACACCAGGTTTTGTATTTGTCAGTGCATAAATAGAACCAGGATTGTAAAAATATTCTGCTTGGCAGCCAGGCTTGGCAGTTCCAATCAATTAGGGCTGGAAGTCATGATGGGATGGAGAAGGCTGCCCAGGCCCAGGGTGTATAAATGTTCTCATGGCCCAAAAATTCTCTTGGCAACCCCAGCCCCAAGCAATTCAGTCTGCTTAAAATACTTTGTTTTCCAGTGTGCCTCTGCTGGTCTACTTTGTTTGCCTCATACTTCTTGGGTTAGTGGTTCCTCAGGGACTGTTTCTGGGATGCTGACAAAGCATCTACTTACCTTGAGGCCTGAGGATGAACAATAGGGATGAGAGGTGGTTGACAGATCTCTGGTGGACATTCCCTGTGGATGTATATGGGCACCCTGAGGCATAAGATAGGAGAGGAGCTGCAGAAGTGCACAGCTTTCTGAACAGCTTTCTATGGTTATAGTCAGTCTTCACAAAAATGGTGGAAGTGGCACTTCTAGCTAAGCTTCACCTGCAATCTGTTCACCTTCTACAGGGAAGCATGGTGCAGCCCAGACAAGCCATAAAGAAAAGCCCGATAGGATTTACATTAAAAGTAAGAAACAGTGGTCCAGACAACAGCTCACTCCTTCCCTCTGACCATTCACTGAACAATTCCTAGCAGGGATTTTAGTGCCATGTAGTGCAACACTTTGTAAAATAAAATTAGCTGTTCCTCAGAATTGTGCTGGTATCTACACACAAGTGACTCACAATCAAGATAATTTACCTATATGTTTACTTACACACCTTCTACAGATTTAGCCACAGGGATAAAAGGTGTTTGCAACAGCTACTTGCCTGTCCACACCTGGGCACATGTATTGCAACCCTGTATTCTGTTAGTTCATCTCAGCTGTCAGGCAGTGCAACAGGGAGAAGCCAGGACCAAAACCAACTACATTATCTCTGTAGCTATGGGTTCCTTTGGTGCACTGATGCGCCTTGGGAGATATAGGCTCAGTTTATCCTGTGGGGGCTGCCTGACCTGATAACAGCTCTTGCTGGGTAAAGCAGAGTGTAGTAGTGATTCAGTCAAGAACAGAAGAACTCAAACTCATCATCAGGCTCAACACATAGTTTAGTTTTGAATTTAACGTGGTGTATGGCCAATGAGAAAAAGAAAGTATGCTTTGTCAAAGCTCTGTACCACAGCCAGCAGGTACCTCTTTGCAGTGCTGCCTGTAGGCTGTATATACAGGGCTGTGGGTGTCACACACATGTGGTAATGGCTGCTTCTTTCTATCAGATCCCAAAGTGTTAGTTTTGGAAAAGGTACTCTGGCTTCAGCAGCAATCGTTGCTGAATTTATGGTTCAGATGATGTTCTTGTGGGCAGATTAGTCTCAAACTATGGGTATGTCCAGACATGACTGCATCCTGATCTTCAGCTCCCTTTCTCAATCTGGTAATTTCAGGCAGCCCTCCTCTGTTCTCAGTACAACTCCTAGAGTCTCCACCTCCAAACAAGCCCAAAACCAAAATTTTAATCACAGGATCCAGGCAACAGATTGAGATAATCCCTCAGATTACCCACAATGGGAGCTCAACCTCTTGGTTGCTAACTTCATGTTACCTTGTAGCCATCTCCTGTTAGAATTTGTAACACCCTTGTTCAGTGGAGTGAGGTATTTTCCTGGTTTTGCTTTTTGCCCCCAGAAAACATGCTGGAAATTATTATTATTGGTTTTTTTGCCTACTTTTACATCTTTTCTCCTGTAAAGGAAGTCTACTTTGTGTCTTTGTACTATGAGTGTTCAAGTTCTCTCTTAGGCCCTGCTTAAGCTTTGGCCCATATTTCTTACTTGCCCATCAAATATACAGGCCTCATTTACCTTTTACGGTAACCAAAACTGAAATTATTGATTACCTGTTTCCTTCTGGACACGATATTAAACTGCTTCACTTCCAAACCAGAGAAACTGCACACAGCAGAAAATCCCCCTGAAAATGTAAAAAGGTCAGTGGTGCATTTGATGACATGAGTGCTTATGAAGCCACATAATTCATCATTTGTTACTACAGAACTTGTTCCTAGGGGGATTAACATTTGCCAATAAATATACCATATGCTGGATTCTGTATGGAGATTTTTTTAAGCTACTTTACTAAGTCATTAAGGATCTCCCATGACAACTATGACTAAAATGGGCCAAACCCACCAGGGTTCCCTAGACCAGTGAAGCATGTAGGTTAAAGGATGAAGTCATGTCTCATTCGTGTACCAATTCTTCAGTGAGACGTTTACAATTAAATACTTTGGTTGTGACTTGTCTTTTGGGGAGAACTATTACTCCTCTCTGAGGTTGTGGACTTAACCCTTCCTTCTCTGCAGAAGAAGAATCGAGAAAGAACACAGATGAAAGCAAAGAAGAATTTAAGCAGCTATTAGTTGCCGTTGAGGTTCAAATTCCAACAAGAATTGTGGATATTGAGGAAAGGTTATTAGTAGTTCCCTATTACAATTGAATTGTAACTTCTTTCTTAAGTCAAAGGACTAAATAAAAGGGATAAAACTAGTTATTGGAAGCTGGTCTCTCATGGGAGGTTTTAAATGTTTTAACTTTCATGCTATCATGGTCCATCCTTAGCAAAGTTCCCTGAAACTGCAGAGAGAAAAAATGGGCTTTCCAGCAACTGCAGCAGGAAGCTCTATGAGACAGACGCAGGCATGAGCTCACTCACAGTCTGTAGCTGCCTATACCAACCAGCTGAGAAAAATCCTTTTGCAGATGGTTAAAAAGCATCAGATTTCTTCTTTGGATCTCAGCTATCTTCCTGACTCTCATGCCAAAATAGTTAATATTTCCGTTGCCTCCTGTCAGCCTCTCCCGTGTTACGCTCTGCCAGTAAATGAAACAATGGCTCTTTAAAACACACAACCTGCCTTTGTGCGTGAACAGGCTCAAGCACTCACACAAAATGTGTTTGCTTTTGATATAAAAACACTGTATATACACACACCCAACACTGCATGCACTGAACTAAAACCTAAATCCCATCACTGCAGCCAAATTCTTTGAAGAATTAAGTATGACTGGGGGCAGGTCCACAGCATGTGAGAAACTCTGAGGATCTCTGGAGATGAAAGACATTACTTAATTTTAAACACTGGGAAAAATTCCCAGTATAGCTGGAAATTAATGACAATATTCCCAAGGAACTCCATTAGAAGGAATATTTGGCTCCTGTGACATAGTACAGATGGTTAAATTTTATCATGATGGATACTGTGTAAATGACTAAATAAAGAGGAAAAACCATGATGAAATAAAAACAATAGTAGCATATATTTTCTAAAGCGTTCTTAAAATGGATGCTTAAAATAGATATAATTCTAGGCTTTTGCCTTCCTTTTAAAGTCTTTCCCCTGTTTCAAGTTTCTGTTTTCACTAACAGAGAGATTTCTTAAAGCAAACCTTGCACTAGCAGAGGAAATTCCAGTTCAGGTAATACTCATGAGACCACATTTCCTACCTGCAGAAATATATATGGCTTCTTTTCTCTACCCACTATACAGGTTTCATTCTGCTGTTGAGAATCAGTACAAATTAGACAAATATGAGAGGAAATAGAATAAGAGAACAGTATGTGTCTGCTTATCTATTTGAACTTATTTTTAAATGTGAAAAAATTCCAGTAAAGCCAAACCCAAACAATTAACAAGAGGTAATACTGTTGGCCTGACTGATCAAGAAATGGCATTATTTCAGTGCTGCAAAAGAACTGGCATGTGGGACATTTTTTCCACACTAAATTTAAAACAGTTGCAATAGCCAAAATGAGCCAAGGCCAGAGCCATATACGAAGGTGCTATTTTGAACACACAAAATGAGCTATCTGATTAAAAGGATTGTTTTTTGCCTTGCCATACTTTGGAAGCTTCAGCATCTTTCTTTTTTCTCCCCTGTACTTTAAATAACTTTTGATGTCAATGTGTTTGAACAGATAAAAGCTGTTTGTATCTGGTACCTTAAAATGAATGCTGTGTAAGCAATCCATTCCTCCTGCAATCATGGGTGGTACACAGAAAAAATGATAGATTTTCTGTGTGTGTTTTGGAATACAGAATACTTGAGAGTCCACATTATCCTGACCATTACAGAATGGTTTTGCTCCAAGACATGTCAGGGAAATGACACTGAATGGGCTTTCAGGGAAAAACTGTCTGACAGCCCCACTACTTGCAAATCATTAAGTTGCCAGTTTTTCCTTTCCTATCAATAAAGTAAGATAGAAAGCAGAACAAAGTCATTTAGCCAGATAGGCAGTTAGCAAATGCAAGTTCTTGAGAGCAGAGGATGTTGATTAGCTATGGGACCTGTGAGAAGTCATCTTAGCCAGGTAATTATGAGGCCTCTGAGACCGGCTGGTCTATTGCCTGGAGCAGTACCATGATTTTTGGCTGCTAGATTTTTTCCAACAGTCATTGCTACAGCCACTGTAGACTTCTAAATCATGATTTTGGCTGATGAAACAGTAAAGGCTTGAGTTCATCATCCACAGCATGATCTCACTGCTCTGCAGGTGTCAGGCAGAGATCTTCTTTCCTGTTTTTAGCCTTGTTTCAACACAGGTTAATTGCAAGCATTGTGGTTATAAAAGAGTGCTTTTCTTCTCAGTATTCTCACCACCAAAATTTACATCATATTAAGAAGTTTTGAAATAATTGAATATCATTGTAGACACGTACTTTTTAACAGCATGTTCCCTCTGGTGTGAAGAGGTCTCAGACATTCCTTTTGTTCTCTCTCAACAAGGCAGCACCCCAAAAAGCACATATGCACATGCTTATCTGCTGATTTCATCAAACCATTTATGTTTACATATGTATTTCATTAATTTAGTATAAAACAAAATTATTACTAGTAAGTCAGTCAATATTCAGAAATAGTTTGTCCTGTGCTGGTATGAAGTTACTCATCTATCTCCTGCGATATGCACATCCACCTAAAAGAAAACAGAGGAGAGCAGTGAAGTCTCATTATTATTCATATCTGCCACTGTTTTGGAAACTTGCATAATCTCATGATATCTTTATCTTGGGCATTGCTTGCCACTTTCAGCACTATCTTAAAATGTTACACGCTCTGTCTCCCTCTGGTGATCAGTGAGGCCACAGGGCAGCCGGCATCCCCACGATGTATTTCTGTCACAAAATCCAAACTGTTGTATGCAAACAATATTTGCATTCTTACCCACATACCTTATATTTTAACAGCTTAGTCCCTGCATCTTGTCAAAAGTTTGCTGAAAAATATTCCTGTAATACTTTAATGCTTGAAGCTAGAAAAAATTTTAGAGACTTATGCTTTAAAACCTGGAGCATGCTGCACTCAGTGTTGCAAAAAAAGTATCTAGAATACAGGAATTGATACTCTGAGGATAGATATTAATTGGATAATCATACTATTGACGTGATTTTGCAGTTACAGATATTCAAATAGAATTCCAAAGCAAATGAATTGAACTTGTCTTTTAAAAATTTTGTGTAAAATCTTTCCAAACCATGTAGAATCAAATTCTAAATATATCATTAGGAGAATTGTGGCTCCTAGGGAGGCTTTTGTTTGAAATATTTCTTAAATAGCTCCCTGTTGCCTTGCACAACCTACTTCCAGTGCTTTGAAGTTACTATTATTCTGAATAGGCAGTGCTTGACTGATATACATTCTGCTCCATAAATCTAGATGAAGAACATAAAATGCCACAGAAAACCTTTTAGTATAACAGTACCTGCCAAGTTATGTTTTGTGTTATATCTGTATGACATCTTAAATTCTTCTGATGTGTATCTGTTTATTTACATATAAATATACATATAAAAGAATGTATATCTATCCACATACTTAGAGGAGAAGGGTAGAAATGAAAAATCAATCTCAGTAGAAATGTATTTCTCCAGGTTTCTGGAATTCTGTACTCTCTTTACTTGCAGAACAAATTCTTTCTGTTCCCCTACCTGAATTAATAGTCCTAAAGATGGTGTTCCAACTGGTTCAAAAAGTGAAGTTACAGGAGAAGCACGAAGTGGCCTCTTGACCGCCAAGCACTTATCTAAGAGACAGCAATGGAAGTATGCAAGTGGCTTAGCTGCTTTGATTTTAATCAACACCAAACTCTCCTTCCCTTAGTCTCTGCTGGATACGTTCCAGTCGTTGTTTTAAAGGCTGTTCAGAACAGATAACAGACATGCTAAACACACAGACCCTGGTCTAAAAATTTCATGTTGAAGTACAAACCTCTCCTGTCTTTCAGGAGAAGGGCTGAAATAAGCATTGAAACAGCTCCCTATAGATGTCTACTATTTGTTATGTGGCAAATTTTTTTACCTGACAAAACTAGAAATTCCAAAAGAGTGTGTTCACTACTTTTCCAGTAGAGGACTTTAACAAATACAAACTCAAATTAAATTGGAACAGGCATATGTATTTGATGTCCAGATGAATATTTTGTCTATTTAATACTGCCTAATGAAATATTTGTCTGTTTAATGTTTGTTTTAAAACTATAATAAAAAGTAAACTAGGAGGCTTAGGCCAGGGGATTTTTTTATTGCCACAACATAAAAAGGTTTTTCTCCCTGTTTCTTTTACTGTGGTCTGTTTCAGCATCTGCTTAGGCTGTTCATATTAAGACAGCAAAAGCTCTCATTGTGAATATCTACAGTGGGATTTCTTTGTAGCAATCTTTGTTCCTAATTTCTTTTAATGCTTTAAGAACACTTTAAAGCACTTATCTTCCATACTATAAGGTTTGTGAAGACACATTGCTATCCTACTGAAAACTGGCAAAAATTATCCTCAGTGCTGACACTGGATGTCACTGGATGGCAATTTTCTACCACAGTATTAGTGTCATGAATACTTTTGACTGCTTTCTTACTACTCCATACTGTAGAGGGAAAACAGTGACAGAAAAGCCGCTCAAGAGTTTATGCCCAGGAACATATCAGTCAAACACATTCAAGACAGTGAGACATTCAAGTGACTTTTAGGTGAGACCAGTCAACACTTTGCCCACAGTGTTGTTTGTACTATTTTAAATGCAATGCATGTAAAATTATTTCTTGCAAATGCATTCCCAGTGGCCCTAGAAATCTAAATTTTGAGGATATTTCATTCTTCAATTAAGATTTTAGGAAATCCAAGCACAAATGTGATCTGTAACATCATCTTTATGGGGTGCACAAAGGATTTTCTTGTTACCAAGTGTCTCAGAAAGTGGTTCACAAAAATACAGCTGCCTCAGCCATGTTTTTGGGACATAAATCTTCATGGTAAGGGGAAGTTTATTGTCTCCTCTAGGTGAACTGTCAGATGTTATGCTCCAGGAAACAAAAGAGCTTAGCCAATTTATTTACTTTTTTACTTGGTAAATAAAGGACCTGGAATAATACAGATCTAATCAGCATCCTATTGTGTATTGCCAAGTGTGCTTTTCATGAGCTACATCAGCGAATCAGACCTTGACACCAGCAGGAAACAGTGAGCACTGCAGCAGGAAACCGAGTGCACTGCAGAGTGAGGTATCCAAGAGAGCTAGTAGTACCTGTAGTAAATTCACCCTGTACCATATTACAAACAATACCCTCTGAAAAACAAGAAAAAGCTACCCAACATCCTGTTCTACACATATGCTTTTACAGAGCAGCTCTTTTCTGCACAGGCCTTGCTCCCATTGCTAGTAAAGCAGACCCCAGCACTCCTGCCACTTTGCAGGCATTAGGGCAGGGCAAATCATAGTGGCTGTTGCTCAGTGAGAGGCCTGAATACTTCTAGAAGCAGCTGATCTTGAAGATTCAGCTCTTCCATCCTCTTTCGCTCCCTGAACATGCCATCACCAGCAGCAAGTCTGGCTTTAAAGAGCCCTTCACCAATGTACTCTTTTAATGCCAAAGTACTGAACTCTATTACTGGAATGGCAAATCTTTTTATTGTGTTGCTAGAAGACACATTTTTGTTGGTGGTGTATCTAAGATGATTTTTAAGTGTATGTCCAGCAAGGGAATGACAGAATCCATGTTTGAACAACAGGGAAGGGAACTAAGAATGCTAAGTACAGGACAGAATCACTCCCGGGATCTCCATTCTCTCATTGCACACTTGCTCTAACTCACTTGGGCAGTGGCAACTTCTCTTCACCAAAAGCTGTACCTTCAGTTGCTGCTCAAGCTTCTTCCCTTTAAGTAAAGCTGGACTGCTCAATTACCCTCAGTAAGCCATCACAGAATCAGAGAATGTTTAGGTCTGGAAGGCATCACTGAAGGTGAGCTAGACCAAGCTCCCTGCTCAAGCAGGGGTCCCTAGAGAACATTACTCAGGATTGTGTTCAGATGTGTTTTGAAGATCTTCACAGAGGAGACTCCATAACCTCTCTGAGCAGCCTGTTTATGGTGCTCAGAGCTCATGGTATCTTCATAGTAAAGATATTCCACATTATTCAGGTAGATCTTCCTATGCTCCAGCTCCTGCCCCATGGCTTGGCACCACTGAGAACAACCTGGTCCATCCTCGAGATGTTCTCCCTTCAGGTACTCATAGACACTGATAAGAACCCTTCTCAGTTGTATCTTCTTCAGGCTAAAGAGCTCCCTCAGTCTTTCCTTGTATGACAGGGGTGTCAGCTCCTCTGTAGCCCTCTGCTGGACCCACGGAGCTCCAGAACTGGACACAGACCTCCAGGTGAGGCCTCATCAGGGCTGAGTAGAGGGGCAGGATCACCTCCCTTGACCTCCTGCCACTGCTCTTCCATATGCACCCAAGGATTCCATTGACCTTCTTGGTCACAATGGCTCTATTTTCTCTAGTGCCACTACTGCATGTACAGTGAAACCTGAAAAGCCTGTAAAAAAATCTTCGCTTATAGGTCCTGGTCCCAGTGGAAACTGGTATTGTACTGAACAAAATGATTTTATCTTAAAAGATCAGAAGCTTATTTTAGAAGCTCTCACATTTGGATAGACATTTTCAAGAAAGCTGAAAATTAAGTCACTTAATGGACTCTTTAGCAAACCTGTAGGTGAATCTTTTTGACCAGTATTCTCAGAAAATAAATGCCATATCATGGACTGCTGGCAGAGTTGTTGATTGTTTTGCCAGTGCTATAAAAGCCACAAGGTGTAAAGACCTCATGGTTTTCCGTATTTTAAGTTGATTCTGCTACAATAGAACCCATTAAAGGAGAACTGCCTGAAAGGGAACTCAGGAGGTCACCCAAGTCCAGCTGCCTGTCCCATGGCATTTCTGATGGTTGTTGCTGGCATGTCATTTCTGACAGTTGCGTCTTCCACTTGTTCTTAAAATCCTCCAATTATGACTCTCTCACATCTTCCCCCTGGCTATTTCGGAAAGTTTTGCTAGCACATCACCTCCATACTCCTACAGTTCTATATTTACTGCTTCTTCTTCTGCCCCTAGTGTAGACAATGTGCAGAGCAGCAAGGAGGGACATTATTTCTATCCTCCTTTTTAGCTGTGCACTGGAAGACATTGTTTTGTCTTTAACATTTGCATGTATATGCAAATACATAGATATATATGGCCAGACCACAGCTTTTTGAACTGCAAAGCTCCATAATTGGTCCCTAAGCTGCAGGTTTTTCCATACCCTATCTACACATAACGTTATGTTCATGTCTGTACAGGAAAGAGGGCAAACTCCTTTCAGGCCTTTTCCCTTCACTTCCAGAACCACATGACTTTCTTTTCTTTTCTTGGAGCAGTATTGCCTTCTGAAAACAAAGATAAAAAGCTAGCTCTGTGTTCTAACAGTATCAGGATTTCTTATCAGTTTCCCAAATATACCCTGAATAATTATTTTCCTTCTTCCTGTGCACTGCTTGCCAGTAAGCACACTGGCAAAACACCTAACTGTTAGAGTGGGAAAGGAAGTTGAGTCTGCAGCTGTCAAAGAAATGTTCTCCAGGAAACAGATGGCTAGAGCAATTATTTACAGCTGACTATATATGTTAGAAAAAAGCAGCTCACACTACAAAATCTGGAGTATCCAGAAAACTGGTGATGCATTATTAAATGTGTGCAGAGGATGGGTGGTTGATGTTGTGTAAGCAGCACCCTGATTTACATGGAAGAGGTTGTGTGGCATTTTAAGAACCTATTTGATTTCTCCTGTCTAAAGTCTCTGATACTCGGATCAAAGTTACCTATCGAGTGGCCACTGTAAAGAAGATTATAAAGAGATGGGTACAGATAGTGAGTAGTATGTCTGGTGTACACAAGGTGCTAGGGCAGTGATACTCTACAGAGACAGAGGAAGAACTGCAGGTAATCCCCTGCCTGGGCTTTTACCCTTGGGCATACAGTGCTCAGCATAGGTCTGTGTCTGAAAGCCATTGTGGTTGCAGGGCATGTACTGTACTTCTCCTGCACAACTCTTTGCTTACTTCCAACCTCAAAAGGCAGAGAAACAGGGTTATACAAAAGCTAACCAACAGAGCATACTTGGGCACAGCAGATGTACAGTTGGAAAGACATTTCAGAATTTAGGACAGGAAATGAAATATATTTTGAGAAATCATTCCAACTATGTCATTGAAAAACCATTCCATGATGGACAATTAAGCCTTGCATTTTGATGCTACAAATGCAGGGACTACGTTTTAAACAAATATTTCTGCTGATTTTTCATCAAGTAGATTTTTAAAAAGCTAAGAAATATTTCAAGCATATGAGGAGGTGAATCAGTCTATTTGTAGACAAAGTTGTCTCACCTTGAGATCCATTCACTAATCCATCAATTCACACCTGGCATATGATGTGCTGACATTTTTACTTTAGTTTTGACTGTGTTGCATGACCATATTCTAACATTGCTCGTGATGGTAGGTGATGAAACATACAATAAATCACCTCTCAGAAAGCATGATTCTGAGACAGTTACCATTTTGTTATAAATAAGTGGATGTTGGAGTGTTTTTTTACTGTTATGTTGTCAATCGTATTTTGTTATGCCATTGATCTTATGCCAGCTTGATGTTACAAAAAGGTTTCTGAATGACAGTTACAGTGAAATGAATATTAAATCTAAACTGTTTGTCTGACTAGTCTCTTTCATCCACTTCATACAATAGCTATGCTGACTATAGTTATTTTATTCATTAATACCTCACTAAACTAATGTATTTGATCTCTAATTTGGAGACTAAAAGGCAAATAAATAGAATATTACAAAAATGCTACTCTACTAATGCAGGACAAAACACATCCCACCATTCTGCTGATGAAATTAAAGCACCATTCTTGCAGTGTTGATGCTGCATGTGTATCCATGTGCTGCTTGTCTCAAATACCAGAACCAAATAAATCAGTCAACCATGAAAAAAATCACAAGACTCTTAGCAAATCATTTTCATTCTTCAAAAAAGGAGAATCAGAGATTACCTGAAATTGGGAATTCATTACTGCTCTCTGGCACCCTGATTATCACCTTTGTTACAGAACTGCAGGCTCATCTGACATCTTCTGGGTGACAGATCACGAAATGTTACTCTTTTGTCTGTGGTGTCCACAGGTACAGTTTTACTAGGACACACACTGGTTCATTAGCAAATGACTGACTTCTTTGACCAAAAATTTCCGAGTGGATGAAGGAGGATCCTTCATGCAAGAGCTATAATCATAAGGATTTTATGCTCCTGTTGAAAGCTGTGGGTAAATGATATTTTCGGAAGATTGGTGGAAATCCCTGATCATCTCTTCTGCCCCTGGGAAATGCTTATGCTTTGCTGACAGAGGCCTGACTTAGACTCATGCCAGAAGGGATATGCTTGGAGGATTATAAACTAAACAGAAGGAGAAATGACACCTGGATTTTATAGCTACTAAGGATATAAATATGCAGAGCACACAGGCATCAGCCAGTTGAAGATCACAAAATCAGCATTTCTCTAACAGGCATGACATCAGAGTGTACCATGTGCAGGCTCTGGGGCCCTAGGTAGGAAAAAGACTTAGAAGGAGAAATTAGGAACAACAAAATCAGCATTTTATACAACATGAGTTCACCTTAAGCCTTCCAGACACTACTCGCCATGCTTACATCAAGCTGGCCTCTCTTCTGCACTAAATATCTTTGCCCCCAAATATCTTTCTGTTGCAATGTGCTCAGGAGCCATGGATATCTTTAACCATAGACCCCAAGCACCTCCTAGCATCATTTTATCTCATGTAGTAATCTGCATTGCCCGAGAATACTTGCATAATTTGACTTTCCACATGCTGTAAAAGAATATACTTTGGAAATTGCTACATTGAAGAGAGCAAGTAACTTCTAAATCCTTAGTCTTTAGAGTAGGCAGCTTCTTACTCTCAGGGTTTGACAATATTTACATCTTGGTCTGCTTCAAATCCTCTCACTGAAACTCAGTTTTAACCCCTGCTTCAGCTAGACACTACAGACTGTGGCAGACTTTGCACATCTCCAGTCAGTTAAGCTCACTCAGCAGGACTGCTGCCTCTGCCATTCACATGAACAGTCAACTCTCTTCACATTCTCAAAAATGCAAATTGCCAGTTTGTTTCAAGCCCATCTACCAGACACAGAATCTCTCCTTTTTAGCTCTTTCACCACTCTGGCAATTGCAGCACATGTGTCTCTTCTAATTTTGCATTCAGATTTTTCATATGCAGATGACAGGAGGCCCAGTTAGAGGTATTGCTGCTCCTGGCTCACAGATATTTTTGGAGGTTCGGTTGTTTCTTTAAACAGGTCAGCTAGAGCGCTAGGTTTATCACTTTAGCTAAAAAATCAGAGTGTTGCCAAATGGCAGATAAGAACTGTGGAAAGAATTTCTGAATTTCATTTCTGCAAGTACGGGCTTTTATTTTTTCATGTTGCTTAAGCTGGGATTTTTTTTTTTTTTTGTGCATATTTGTGTGTATGTAGTTGTTTGGGGTTTTTTTTGGTTGGTTGGTTTTTTGTTGTTTGGTTGGTTTTTTGTTTGGGTTTGTTTTGGTGTTTTGTTTTTTTTTTTTTTTTTGGTTAGTTGGTTGGGTTTTGTTTGTTTTGGTTTTGTTTGTTTTGTTTTGGTTGGTTTTTTGTTTGTTTGTTCTTCTGATGTCTCAGTTAGCCCTGTATTATCCAGTAGTTCTCCGTGCTTACCCAAAGCCTAGAAACAGGCTAGGTCTGGGGCATTCAGACACCTTGGTCCAGGCAAGTTGTGTGGCCAAATGTGACATCGTTCTGAAGACTGACATAAAGACATTTATCTCACCTAATAAAGGCATCCAAATACTAAGTAACTATTCCAATAGCTTTACTATCTTAGCTCCTCTGTAGAAAGTAGAAAGGGATGAGCTGGTTCTCCTGGCAAAAAAGATGTACCTAATAGGTAGAAAGAATGATATTCAAGAAGTTTCTCTCTTCTCACTGACCATAAATGAAGCTCAAGAGTCAAGATAAACATGGAAAAAAAAAAAAAGGCAAGAGAAACTGCACAGAAAGCAACTCCATTGTAATTAATCAAAATCCTCATTTTTTAGTTAGTAGTTCTGCATTTGCAGGAATTTAATCATCACAATATCATAATTTTAATGTCCCTGCCCACTACAGGGAGGCTGGAACTCAATTATCTATTAAAGGTCCTGTCCAACTGAAACCACTTCATGATTCTGTGGTTGTCTTTGTGACAAATAAAAAATTTCCTTGGCAAACTTCCTTTTACTTCCCTATGTTCTATTAGAACAGTCAGCAAAATAAACCCTCATGAATTTGGATCTTTCTCAGCAAACTGTAGCAGTCTTCAAATGGAAATAAATCAATATAATCAAAATAAAGCAAATATATACACATATTTGCTATAAATAAATGTGACAAGTAAAGATTGCCTAGTAGTGTGCCTTTGGATCTTGTGCTGCAGGACACATTTGAAGAGTGTTCTCATAGTTTATCAGAAACAAAGTGAATTAATTCATTTTCTCTGAAAAGTTAAAAGAACATTCAATAAAGGGATCATGGCAGCTTTGAGAGAATGTGGACTAGAGTTTTAGCAGCTTATGCAGTAATTTCAACAAAGCTGAGCACACTGCAGGTGTTTGGCAAGTAGCAGTAATTGGGGACTTAAAATTGCATTTATACTTTTTATTTCTAAATGTTTTAAAGCTGATGAAGGAACCACTAAACATTAAAGCAATTCTTGACACAACTAATTGACTGAACTGAAATCCGGAAACTGGATGTTGTCTAATTATCAAATGAACACCAGAAAGAACAATAAAAAACTTAAAGCTCAAAAGAGGAAATGAATTATAGGAAGTATCTGCACTCAGTGCGTCCTATTAACACCGTCTTTATTTCCTTTTTACAAAAAATAGAAATAACAACAGACAAAACACACTCAAAAAAAAATCAATGCTTTTGCCTTGGTCTCACTGAGGAGCTGCTCAGGCAGGGTCCTGGCTGAATTTTCGACAGTATATGCCATTGACAAACGGAAATAAAGATATATGACAATATATCCATGCAAGACACAAAGTACAAAATGTGTTCTGTGGCCTAACAAACATTTTGGCAATTGCAAGGGTCATAACAATTTTCAAATTGTTACTTCTGCTCGCCCATGCCTTTACACAGCACAGCTTACAAACAAGTTACATATACACATATACCATAAAAAAGATTTGTATACGGTCTAAGTGATACAAATTAAGGCATCCTTACAGCTGCTGTTTTGCTGGTGAGTGGTATGTCTCATATTAGTGTTTCAAAAGGCTATACTTCAGGTATTTCAAACTAAGTGAGACATCATGATGTGGTTTAGAGGAAGAATTCCTGCAGCTCTGGCTCTTCAGCACTCTTTTGACTGTCATATCTCTGGATTTTCCAGTTGATATCATCATTCCTGGAGAAAAAAAGAAGAAAACTGCTCAATGGTAACACTAAATATATACAGGGGTTGGCACTGTGTCTTTTTACCCCGATTTGTTCCATTTGCATATATTGAAATCTGAATTCATCTTTCTCTCTGGGCTTATTTTTTCCAGATATGTACTACAGAAAATACTTTTGAATATGGTGGCTTTTTTCTGAGTTGTAACTTCCATTTTGAAATCAAACCTAGAAACCAGTGGGATGACAAAGAGCTTTTTAAGTCACAGCACTAAATAGTGTGCTGTTGTAATGTTCTTGTAATAATGTACAGAACATCAAGAAATTCCTCGTACCTGCGAGAAAAGTATCACAGTTAGAAAAAGATTCACTACAACAAACATCAGACATATCCTATTGGTTTCTGACTCTGCCTGTAATAGAATTATCTTTTCCTCATAAATAATTATCAGAGAGAAATGAATCTATCCATCTATCTATTGTGTAGGAGATTTGAATGACAGCTTGCCAGTTAGAGTAGAAAAATTAAGCACAACATATTTGTAGCACTCATTTTCTTCACTTTCTTTCATGTGTTCTTGTTCTGAGTTCCCAGTATGTTCCCCCTCTCTTCAATTAACCTTCCAACTGATTGTCGACTAAGCATCCAGTCCACAGCAGTTTTCAAACCAGTTAAGAGTCTCACTTTTACTTATTACTACTGAAGAGCAAAACTCCGGCAATCCAATCATGACTAGATGGTTTGCTGCTGCAAAGGACAGATGCTAGAGTGAGAGTAAGTGTATGTTTATGAAGAAGTTTGCCTTTAATTCCCATATTCGTGAGCCTGATTCTTACAAGCCAGAAGAGCTTTATTGCAATCTACAGCCATCACAAAGAATCAAATATTCCTAAGAAACTTATACTTAGGATGGTTAGATAAGCTGGTGGCTACTTCAAGGGTTTAACAGAAGCTGACCTTACAGATCATAGTTTTTGGTCCTCATAAGAAGGGCATGAGTGATCATTTTATTTTAAAATCCCCTTATTCATCTAAATCACAGTTGTCACATATCCAAAGCAAGAGCAAAAAACACAGAATTGAGCCAGGCAAGACAGACTTATGCAGGAATGGGTCTGAGGAGGTAAAAGAGGAGCACTTAACTCTTTGCTATACCTACATTTTGGCATTTAACATGCATTGCTGTTATGATAGCATTAACCATGACGCTCTACCTAAAGGATGCTTTCTAAGGCTAAGATTTACCTGCTGCCCTGTCTTAGGCTTCCACTGCTGAAAGATCCTGTGGGTGAATCCCCCATCTAGAGGCTCACTAGGCACACCAAAGACTCCCCTTGCCAGCTCTACAGTTGCAATAAGACCTCAAAGAGGAAAATTTTTAGCTAATGCAGATGCCTCTATATGACAATACTGAACAGATAGATATGCCTTTTACAACTGTGCCTCCTGACCTGGAAAAAATGTATTACCAATACCAAATACCAAATGTTTTATTATTGCTAACTAGCAACCAAATTCCTAAATAAAATTTTAAAATCATCTAGTGCCTGTATCACCACTAGTACATCCTCTCATGCAACAAGCAGTGGTGCATGATCCTAACAGTCATAACAGATGTAAATTTTCTGAGCCAGTTACTTTCATGTTCATGTTATACTCTACTAGTATGAATTGCTATTATTTTGTTAGACATATAGATAAGCATTATTTTTCTGGAGGATACATTCGAAGTTGTAATTTATCCAGCATTAGGCCTGGCAGTGGGACAGGGATTTGGTTAGAGCCACTTGCTGGTTTAGAAGAATGCCTAGTTTACTATCTGACAGACATCTGATGGTGCATTCTTCTGAGTGCCCCCATGTAGGAAGCAATTTTTGCTGTTGATAGCTGTACCTAATACAGGGGTTTATATTGATACAGTGAGTTACTGCTTGTTTTAATGTAATGCAGATCTCAGATGATTTAAAGTATGGGAAAGAACAGTTCATTGGCATATACCTAAGATGGAAAAAACCCTACAAGTATTCGTTTGGAGTAGTAACATGCAAAAACCAGCTAATCCTTCCAAAAGAGGAAAAAAATATTCCAAACCATCTTGCACACCTAAAATTTTCTCCAAGACTTTAAGAAAAATTTCAAAAGGCCACTAAAAATCTACCACAGTCCTCTGCTATTAAGCTGTGACCAACTTGAAAAAGTAAACTACAAAGTCTTAATGTACTTGGGTATTTTGAATGAAAAGAAAAAATAAAAGCCAAGTAAAAAGAACAGAAGCTGAAGAAAAAGATGCTGGAAACTAGTTGACAGGAATGTCATCTCATTGAAGGCAGATTTTGTATAATGACTTCAGATTTCAGAAACTGCTAATTAAATCC
Source organism: Lanius collurio (assembly GCA_020086605.1). NCBI lineage: Eukaryota > Metazoa > Chordata > Aves > Passeriformes > Laniidae > Lanius > Lanius collurio. The sequence goes on along the minus strand of JACBWW010000028.1, from coordinate 5,797,198 downwards.
CCTATTATAAGGGTGTAGTGTCAAATGGGATTGGGACTGTGTTCAGAAATATAACTGCCCTATATAACAATCTATAAAGGTTTAAACCACCAAAGACCGTACTGTTTTCCAAAGGAGTAATTTTTTTCAAAATATTCTGAAATAGTAATTACAGTCTCCCCAGACTATCCAGGGAAAATTCAAACAGTGGCCAGGAGCCTGTAGTGCACACAATGGTGATTTTCTTTTAAGACTTAAATAACTACTGGACATCATGCAGTTGACTAATGACTGGTACCCATTCTGCCGTTCAAAAATCCCAACAGATGCTAAAGGTCATTACAAGGGCTGTGTAAGAAGCTCTGAGAACCTTCAGGTCTGAGTCCTGATTTCTGAAAAGCACAACACAACTTCTGTTCTTATGTGATACTTGGAAATCTCATACCACAGACTTTGGTGCATAGTTTGCCCACTTCCAAATGTATTTGAACCTCCTCAAGCTGTGCCTTCTGCTCCTTGTTTCCTACTCTCTGGTTCTCCATGTGTCCATGGTCATGGGGGCAGCTTTAGGACAGTGCCTGGACCAGCAGTGCCTGGAGGGACAGCCAGGAGCTCATGCCCAACCATCACCCTCCCAGCAGGTGATGCCTCAGCCCTGCAGTGGCAGCCAGACTTTTCCTGTATCTTGTTTCTGGGGAAGTGCCACATTGCCACATTCCTCACACAAGAGCAGTCACACAGAGCAAGTGCCAAATTACAACTGCCTACATCTGGGACATGGCTCTAACATAAGGATGAGATTAATCATTTTGCATTACTCTATGATCTGGACAGGCAGCTGGATGTTTTGACTGGAAACTGCCTGCTGATGCTCCCTCAAACTGCTGCTATCCAGTTTTCTGCACAGGAGTTTCCCTCTTTGTTTTCAGAAGAGAATAAACCTCTTGGAAATCTGTACCGTTTCTGGTTTCACATACACTGTGCCAACAGCTTCTCAACAAGACTCATATTTCCATTACAGAAATTGAGTTTTTAAGTGTGGGAAGATCCTGGCAATAGAAAACTAGTGAACGGACTTCTCTTCCTCCATATATTAGACATTTAGAAAACATTAACTTGAAAGTAACTTAAGCTCTTGAACTGCAGAACAACTAATGTCAAACTAACTTTACATCTCAGTTTAACAGAAAAAGAAGAAAGGAATTTGTGAGTGTTAAGAATTATGAGAAAATGATAGGTCATTTTTAAGAAAGCATCTGCATATTAAATAAACAAACATTTTGTCAAGTGTTGTTTTTTCCAACAAATCTTTATGGAATTGAGGGACTGGTCTCTACCTGCCTAAATACCCTGATGGAACAGGTCTAACTTAAGGAGTTTGAATACAGTCAGAGTTAATCAGACTTTTAAAAAACAGATTTAACTTCAAAGTCTAAGGGACAGTAAGAAAAATGTGTGAAAATAGAAGACCACTTAGACTTAAAGTGCAGCATTCTGCTTCATGTTCTCTGTATTCTCTATTTCGAGATGAACTGTGATCTTTTTGCTCTTCTCATGAGAGGAAATTTAATTTCCATTCTCATCTGGTACTTGAGTTTTATTCAACAGAGGCAGAATACTCAGCCAAAGTCTGCTATACACTCCGGTGGATTTATGAGCATGAATACTTTCTGTACATGCTTGGAACTGAAATCCTGTAGCAAGTTCAATAGTGACATCAGCAGAAATCCATCATAAATTTCTGCTTTTCTAGGAATTCAGATGTTCATCTACTTCCCTTCTTGTGAATCAATTGATTCCAGTGCTTCAGTTACAAACAATGTTAACAAACATACAACTTTAGAAAAGAAGGCAACAGAGAGGCTAAACATTACCATGCATAAGCACATACCAAGCGTAGTTACACAGAAGTTCTTCATTCAACGTGCAAGAAGAAAGACTGGTGTAGCTGAAGTAAGAATCCTAAGGAAGTACAACATCAAGTCAGTTAAGAGCATGCACAGAGTTTCCCACATGCATAACGTGGAAATCCAGTAAACATGCAGCCAGATAGCCACAGGAACATTTTAGCCAATTTCTTTTTGCGTCTGAATCTGTTACCTCTTTGAGATACGTGCTGTGGTCCTTCGGTATGAAAAGTTATTGTTTCCACAGTTCTGATGCTGGCAGCAGTGAAATGCAAACATGGCCTTTTCACAGAACAAGCACTTTATAGTGCAAGCATCAATACTGTTAGAATTACCTCACACAATCCTTCAAATTTCTTAGGGAACTACAAAACCTGCTCATGGCCTTGCAACCTATTAGAATATCTTTGAAGACAGACTGTCTTTTTCCCTGTCACTAGAAAATCTGAATCACTCATTTGAAAAAAAAAAAAAGCCACTGCACTTTAAAAATACTTTCATGTTAAATTGGATGTTCAACTAGATGGTGCACGTCTTTAAAGACTCAAATCATAGTAGTTCATACTGTGATTCTGAGTAAACTTTCAGAAATACAGTCCCACTTCAATTTAGCCCTTTAGGTATTGTCTGAATTTTCCATCTAGTTTCATTTAATTTCATTTAAGTGCGCTATAGCACTACTGGTCTAACAGTACCCACTAATACAGGCTATTCACTATTTCCAAGTTGTCTCTTTCCACTGTTTCTTTTGCCTCCTTCTTGCCTAAGGTTTTCCTGTGCTTTTCTCCCATTACCTTGTCATACCTTTTACAGTACATAATTCACTATTGTTGCTCCTCCTATTGGCCTGTTTGAAATTATTCTTTCTCCCTTTGAAATTATGTCTTTTCATCCACCACTGCCCTCTCTCCCTGTCTTCCACAAAGGATTAAATCATCTACCATTCCCTCTCACTCACCTCCATTGTATCTCCAGATGCTCACACTTCTCCACTCCACAAACATACTGCACCCACAGTATTTCCTACATCTGACTCTTCTATTCAACATAGAATCACAGAATTAACTAGGTTGGAAAAGACCTTTGAGGTCAAGTGCAACTGATGACCTACCACCCTGAAAGATGCATTTGTTCAAAGTATTTTCTCCTTTCTTTTAAGCAAGAGGACCAGCCTCTTAACTGCACACATCCCTCTTTTCCTTGGATCCCAGACAAGGGACTCTGTTCATTGCAGAGAAGGGAAGATCTGGATCTAGTACGTTTTGTGATAGGCACAACCATATGCTCTGACACAAGAAGACTCTGTGCTATGAGGAGACAGAGGACTTGCTGCTGACAGCTTCAACACCTAGGGTTGGCTGTAGCTCCCACAGAAGCAGGAAGGACCATTACTGTAATTTTTCCTTGTTATATTTCTTATTCTGTTGGACTCATCAGTCTTTATATGACAGGACAGGGCTAGTCTTTCAGTTATTTATTCCTCAGAAGTCCCATGGGTTCAAGACTGACATTCTCATTATATGTTTTGTCACTCAGTGCAACACCAAATATCATTTTCACGTGAATCACATCTCTGTGGAAAGCTTTCAACACAGAGTATGTGAATCATGTGCCCTAAGAATACATACAGACTCTGTACAGAAGCAATTTCTGCCACTCCTTGGAAAATTCTTCCAAAACTAAAAAGGGGATGGGCTTTCTGTAGGTTAAATACAATAAAATATTTATGTGCATCCTTTTGCTACAGAAAGGCAGAAGGAAGAAGCTGTCAAACTTAGGCACTATTTAATTAGACAAGAAAAAAGACTCCTCCTCTCAGTGCACTCACTGTCTTGTTTCTTCCTTTTGAGACAACTGCTGGATTTCCCTTGCTTTCTGTTGTCTTCCTTCCTAGTGAGGTAAAAGGCAGCGTTGAGGAGGTTTTGATGAGGTTTGCTGTTTGACAGTTGTTGTTGTTATTTTGGTTGCCACTCAGTGTCTCCATTATGGACCGAAAGGTTCCAAAAGGCCTTTTCAGCTGGTCCCCTGCATGCTCCCCAGAGCTCGCTGGAGCCCGCATGAGTCCTTTGCTCCGGTCTTTATCCTTTTCCTCATTTAGTTCTGAGTCTGCTAGTTCCACTTGCACCACGGGCTCCTCGAAAGTTACTCGAAGTTTCAAATTTTGAGAGGTTCTGCGCTTTGAAGATGGAGACTTGAGAGCACTCTTAGGGCTGGTGGCAATCTTCTGAGCAGTGGCACTGTCTGTGCTGGACGGAGGGTTGTCATCACAAAACTGGTTCTGAGGTACTGTACCAGACTGATATGGGACTTCATTATCTGCATCGCTGCTCTCCGAAGTAGGGGACGGACTGTGGCCATCCACAGACTTAGAGACTCTGATACCAAAAGGAAAGCGCCGTCCTGCTGTGGAAGTGTGTTTCTTAAGCATCATGTTCAAACTCTCTGTGCTCTCAACACTCTCCACTATAGGCTGAGGTCTTGGTTTGTCAGTTCTTTTCACAGGGGTGTTCTTGTGCTCTTCAGAATTAGCTGAATCTGTATCAGACTCACTGAGAGACCGCTGCATCAGTTGCCTCAGTCGGGCTAACTTCAACTCCCTTTTCTCTGGCAAAATCTTCTTCACGTTCTTGGAGGATGCATGAGCATCCTGAAATTCCAAAGTCAGCTTTTCCTGCATACAGACATTTTCAGAGATTTCTTTTCCCAACAACTGGCGCAAGATTTTATCTGAGTCCTCATCTTTTATCTTAGCTCGAGCACGACTAGATGTTCCCAAGCTGCCAAGAATCTGAATACCATCTTGGGTGTTCAATTTACTTTTTGGTGGAGACAATTCATCTGCTTCAGATGGTTTCCACTGGATTTTGCCAGAAGCAGGAGATGATGGCAAGCTTAAAGAAAAAAGAGGAAATATCACAGCAAAATTAAGGCACATCCAAAATGCGAAACTACCATTTCCGGTGTATATGTCTGTCTCAGTTTAATGTTATTTATCCTTTTCATCGCTACTAACATGGATTTCACTACTGTGATGCCACAGCAAAGATTACATAGAGAAGGATGTAACCCAGCTTCTACTTCTATTTAGAATTTGAGCATCTTTGCTTTCTCTTACAAAAAATACCTTCTTAAAATTTAGAATGGTTATTCAAACACCAAGTATGACTTTATGAGGAAAACTGTAGAGAAACTACTCCTATTTGTGTGAGTTGACATGCTAAAAAGCCCCAAAAAGATAAATGCCTACTATCCAAGTCACATCATAATACAAAAGTAGCTTATTCTAAGTGTGAAAGTACCACCTCTATGCATAGCACCGATTTCATAAATCTAAACTGCATCTGGTATTAATAATAACAACCATATAAGACCTCATAAAAAGTCAGGGCAATTTGTACTCAAAACCTTTTCAGATATGAAATACTGAAAGTTAGGAGAAAGGTGACATGCATTTATTTCAATGCTAATAGAATAATAAATTAAATTTAGAACTCCAACTCCGTTTTACAAACGGAAACAGCAATTTCAACAATGCCTGATTTGCAAAGAATGTAAATTGCAAAAACCTTTTCTTTTCTTGTGATATATACTAGAGCTCATAACACTTCACATTTTTACTTCAAGCCACTTTTCCTCTAAGCAAGGACAAGGTGAGAAAATTTAGGTTCATGTGAGGCAGGCAAGCACCTTCTGCTTAAGGCATCGTGATGAGTCCATAGTTCTCATAGTGTACAAAATTCACATGCCTATATTAAACACCTCATTTTCAATTAATTTTATCCCTTTTTTTTCCTGTGGCAAACCTAAACAGACAATGAAGAACACGCATTTATCTATAGCACACATTCCTAGTAACAGGGGTAAGTTCTCTTAGATCTGCTACTGCCTCCTTGGATGATGAAAATATCTACAAGTGAGTTCCAACTTGATGGAAAAGTAGCAGCCAGTTATGAAATAAAATAAACAGAGTGTAATTTTTAGACTTGCTCACTTAAGTAAACTGATGTTGAAGCCTACGCTTTTACAGGAGTAATGAATGATGAGGGATCTGCTTTCACCTGATCTTATCTGACACTGAAAGTAAAACAGTCCTAGTGCTCCCCAGAACTCAGTAAAGAGACCACTTGGAAAGACCAGTCAGCAAAAATCACAGAAACCAAATGAGCTGGAAAGGTTTGGTCCCATTGCTGCTGTTCAGCTGGCAGACAGGGAAGACAAAGATTCCTAAAAAGAGGCAAAACCCCCCTCTTTCCAGTGTGGTTTTGTACTTCAGCAGGAGTTTGGAGTTTATCGACCTTTCCTAGCTGAAGTTCCTTTACACAAATACATCTCCAATCCCAATGTCCTTGTTATCTACAGCTGTAACTGTCTGCACTTCTCTGAAACAGTGACACATGAAATTCAGGGCCATGGAGCACTTGCACAGAAAAATGCTTGAGATTCTGTGAGAATTGAGAAAAAGCAGTCATTGACCCTATAAGTTCATACTTGATGACCCAAAACTCTGATAAATCAACAGCTGCAGAAATTTTTATGCTGGCTTTATAGTTTCACATATATTGTAGCTCCCTAACAACTCTGAAACAAGAAGCACTGTATATGTCTTCCAGAGGGGAAAATGGAATAAAAAATAAGGATAAACCAAATTCTATTTGTATGTGAGTTACTTCATTTCTTTCAAAGTCATCATCAGATTGCTGTGAGAGTGAAGTCATGCTTGCTTCATCTGCTTCCATGCACCACCCTGTCAGAGAGATCCAGTCCTCTGTCTTTACCATCCTCCTCTTTGATGTTTGAAACTTAACTCGTGTTTCTTTCTGTGACGTCTGACAGGATATGTAAACAACACATGAAGTTTCCAGATTTTGACTTCTTATGCAAGCTACAGCAGGTAAAAGATTTAGTGAGTACAAGGGGCCTCATTAATATGAAAGTAGGGTTTTTTTTGCAACTGGCTTTATAACTCACTGCTAAAAGTAATGTATGATAGACCACCAAAACTGACAAACTTTACAGCTTTCCTAGGGGTTTCTAAGATCTTCTCCTCTTAATTTAATTCAAAATATCCTACATTCCACTACAAAATTTGCTTTCACTCTATTGGGAAGCTGGGACTATTTGTTCATACTCAGAAATTTTCAATATTCATCAACACTACTCACTGTCAAATTCAAGAAGTTCAGCTTTGAGTCCATGAGGTAAAACGGCTACATTTTTTTCACACAAGACATCTGCTATTTAGCCAGATCACAGCTTCTCCTGATAACCGATATATTATTAAAGTGTGCAAATCCAGGCTGCAGTACAATTCCAGTCACCTTACCTTGGGGATGTGGGCAGTGACTTGCCCTCTGACCGCTGGGCTTCTAAGAGCTGCTGGAGTTGGTTCTGTAATGTCACACGTTCCACAGTCTGCCTGCAAGAAAATGTAAGACTGTTTACCTCAAACTGTAAAACTGACTGCATAAGTAAGTTGCAGGAAAACTGATAATACTGTATACTACTACTGAAGAAGTCCTCTTCATCTGTACTTTATGTAGTGAACAGAGAACTTATAAATAACAACACAGAGAGTTTGTGCTTTTGTCTGAATCTCTGCTGATATTTTGTAGAACAACTGAGAAAAACTCATTGGTCAGATTATTTCTAAAACTTAATGTAAGGACAAGTGTGTGATCACAAGCAGCAATGAATTGAAACTGAGTGACTCACAGATGCAAAAGTATGGTAAACTTAGGGCCATTTTTTTCTTACTTGTTTGTGAAAAAGAATAGAAAGCACACAGGTTAAGCAGTGACTTCCTACATTTGGTGGATGACCTTACCAGCTGAGCAACAGCTCAGGCAACTGCTCTCTCCCTTTCCATTTGCAAATGAACTCAGAGAGGAGTCTTTGCCCACAGGAAAGGATTGGTCCAAACTTCAGCTGCAGGATGGAGTGAGGTATATGATGTCTGTGTCACATCTGCTTGTTGCCCAGCCTTACCAAAGGTTGCACCTGGGCTCTGCATCCACCTTACCCCAGGGCTATACCTACCCCAGCTTATCACTTTCAGTGTGGTGTTGTGATCTACACTGTTTTGCAAATAACTATAAAGACCTTAAAAAATTGCAATAGTACCTTAAATTTTTTTAGTAATTTGAGAGTGATATCCATAGTAGAAACTCCATTTACCATTTATCATGTGTAATCACATCTGTTGTCCTGTTACATACTTATTTCCCTAGGAAGGACTCAGTTGAGCATTATAACTTGCAAATCCTCAAGGAGTTCTAAAAAAAATGACACACCAATTTGCACAAAAAGGTCCCTGCTCCCATACAATTCAGATGTTCCATTCTCAAGTCAAAACGTCCCTTTTTGTCGACCACCACAGATAACAATCAATCTTGACTAGTGATCTATAACTTCCAGTGTGTCCAAACATGACACAGACAGAATTATTGGAAAACTTCTAGAAAAAGAGACATTTAGAGATTTTTATTACTGTACATATGCTATCTTTCACCTGAAACAGAATTGTTACATTGGGTTTTATTCCCTGGTCCTGACCAAATGGCCATGGGAAAACGACTTTTTATCTGCTTCTCCCAGGCTCTGCATCTGTTGCTGTCTAAGTAATATGTTTTTAGTCCTTTTTTTCTTTTTGCATCTGCAGAACTAAGGCAGTTCTCTACCAGAGAGCTGGACACTTTCCTAGCTCACAGGCCATCAGCAGAAGATTTATCTGAGTTCCAAATGCAGTCTTTATAACTGGCAATGTCAAAGCCTGAAAGAACCCAGATCACTTTTTAGACTACAGGTTGTACTTGCAGGACTGGTAGAAAACAAATGCTTTACTTTTAATATACCAAAGTGAGTTTGAAAAGTGCTCCAGAAATAAAAGTGTGATCTTGACATACTGCCTTACATTTTACAATAGAGACATGCTTTATGTAGATCCTTCTTTCTTTAACTTTCCGTCTTCCTACCTCTGACCTACACACTTCCTCAGACTATTTTGAAATTACTCCTACCATCTGTCAACATTAGATTATATTGCAGCTCCCCAGATACTTTCCTATAAGTCAGGAAATTTTTTATTTGACATTAGGTTGTGATGCAATTTATCTGTTTTCATTTCCTTTTATCACTCCTTCGATTTCTATTTTTAAATATCTAGATAATACAGCTAAGTTTTTAATGTTTTTAGCTTCAGTGGAAATCTCTGATGTCTTCCTCTTGAGTTAATCTTCGCATTCCTCTTAATTTATTGTGCTAGAAGAGTTGAAGTTTACTCCATTTTCACAATTTAACTATTAATACATAAAGTCACAGAAACCCACACATCTTGCCAGCACTATCCCTAACGATAAATAACATGTATATATATATATTCCAAGATAACATTGGGAAAAAAGGGATCACAACTTTTTGGAACAGCAATACTACAAAGTATTAAAGGCAGATTGATTTAGGAGACAAGATCACTTTAGCTTCATGGAGTAGTCTTGTTTTATTAGAATTGATGGCCAAATTCTGGGGGTTTTACCTTAGACAGCGTTCCCAGTGAGTAATATATAAGAACCCTTCTGTGTCTTCTTAGACATCTTGGCACCAGAACCACCTCCTCATGAAATCAGGGAGCTCAGTGACTGCAGGCTGAGGCACTGGGCTCTACTGGAGTATCTCTCATAGCGGGTTTTCTCATTTCTCCTTTTTTTTTTTGTTTTTCAAATAACACAAGAATGACTACACCACAAAGCAGAATATAAAATGGCTTAACTAAATAAAAAATAGATGAACATTATAAAGTTTCTATTAGGTTTCTTACTATATGTCTATATAACACGTTGTACCCCAAAAAAACTCCAGCTAACCAGAAACCCCATCAACTTGCATACACCTTGCCAAACCACTACAGAGATTATTTTTTTTATTCAGCTATTTTTACAGCTACTCCTAAGAAGGTCCAGGAAAATCATGGATTTCACAGAACACAGAAAAGTCCCTACAACAGAGAATATTAAATTATTTTCTCAATTTCATATTTTGACTCACAGTTTGTTTTGATCTTTGCCTTGACAGAGATTTTAGCTTGATAGCATGTCAAAAGAATCAGTAGGTGTTTCATACATTAATTGATTTGCCCATCCAGGCTCATAAATGTAGGGCAGTCCAATTTGAAAATGCAGGTCTGTTGTCAGGTAGCATTCCAAAAGAAGTCTATGGAAGCATATGTCATTAATTTTGACATCGTCTCTTCAGACCAGGAAAGCCCAAATAATACAAGTCATACTGCATGTAGGAATTTTCTACACTGGCAACTGCAGATTTTTTTTTGGCAGGTGAAATCAGTGAGAGAATAACTAAGACTGTAAGACCTAGGAATACCTCAGGAAGTAAAATGAAAGCAAACTATTTTGTATAATCTCTATGGGAAACATCTGTGACTGTCGTAAGTACTTTGTTTAGTCCAGAAAGCCATACTGGATTGGGAAAATTCTGCAATTAGCAAGAGATTTAAAGCAAAGCTTGCATTATGAAGTTAGTAACAGCAGGTCTTTGTGGGCCACTTTTCTTTCTACCTATGGAAAGAACTGCTTGGTTTTTTCCCTTTTGGGGAAGCTCTCAGTTTATCCTCTTTTGAAGATTTGAAAGAACATTCGTAATTACCACTTATTTCCCTCTTTCAAATATGAAGACTTATGTCCCTGAATGGAGACCTAGACCCAGCTCAGATTATTTTCTTGTACTCCTCTGTATTTGTCTTCTGAGCTGCTTTGGTTCAAAGAGCTGAAAGATGTGAAGACTGGAAAAATGTGATGTTACTGTTTTCATTTTGTGTCTTCTGCTCAGGAATGGCTCCAAACAGTGTGATGGATTGGAGTAACTTCTCTCTAGAGCCCCTCTGCGTTGCTTGATGACTGGAATGGTTGATATTCTGCAAGACAGCAGAATAGCAACCATTCTAGTCTTCCTGTGCCTGAGGAAATAGTGTTACCAGATGAGGCTCCTTTGTTTCATTAAAAAGGCACTCAAAATAAAGAAGATTGCATGACCAGCTCATGCTTTGGAAGGTGAGGGAAGGCTGGGAAGCACCATAAGGGCTTTTAGCGTTGATATTGACTGTTCAGGTAATCCACCACAATAAAATTATTCCTCTTCTGTATCTAGAACATCGTTCATTAACCCTGGGAGAAGTAGGTGGTGAAAATCCAGGAAAGCCAGCTCAACTGCCCAAGTTGGAGTTATTCCTATGTAACAGCTACGTTATGTACATTTGAAAGACTTAGAGAGTAAACTTGATTTCCATCTGTTGCCATCTGATGTCTTCAGGATCTTCAGGACTGCTTTCAGGATTTTCAGAGGGGTTGCAGCCAGTGGATTCTCCTGCTGTGACAAAGGTCCCCTTGATAAGCTGCTCCACAGGTGCACTTTGTACCCTCCTTGGATTTTTAAGAAAGATAAGGACTGCAAAACAGGGTAAGAGTCATTTTCCATCATACCTTCTGGCTCCTGAGCATGAGCCTCTGAACATGGTCCATTGCTTCTATCAAAACCACTCGTGGCCTGAGGCCTGCAGCCCAAATAGCCATGTAGAAGCGGCTCCCTCAAGTAGAAAATAGATTATTTCACTGCTTCAGTAAGCTGAAACAAGGTTGCACGAGAGACTTACATCTCTTTGTAGAAGAGGGAGAAAAGGCTACTGCTGCACTTACTGAAAGGCTGCTGAAGGGAAGCAGATTTTACTCCAGCTGAAACAAGCAAAGAAACTCATCAGGAGCCAGATAAGAATCATTTAAATGACTTCCTACAGATGAAGTCTGTGAGACAACAGTGGGGATATTGGAAAAGTGTTAATGCTTTTGTCATGAAAGTCACAACTAGACTATTTCTGTGGGAGTAAGCAGCCTGCTGACTCACATAACAACTCCTTTATTTCCATGAGAGGTAAAACTTCTATCAAGTACTGGGTGAGAACAGAAAAGAATTGAAACATGGGTATTCTTTAGCTGCCACTTCTACTTCCTGGTGTGTACATGGTTTTTCTTTCTTTTTCTGCTGAATTATGGGGAAAATATATTTTGTGATATACTGAAATGAGTCAGATGCTAATGCTGTCTTTCAGTGAAATGCCCTATGTTTATTTTCTTTCCTTTGTGCCAGTTGATTGTATTTCTCAGCAAATGGACCAAGTACAGCCAGGTACATTGTCAGGCTGTAAAATTATGAAAACTGTAAATGTTACAATGATTCTCAGTCCAAGGTTTGTATTTTTTGACAGTACAAAAATAAAAGATTGAAGATATTACAGAGAGAAAATGTCAAGGTAAAGACAAGGAGATCGCTTCCCAGTGACTGTCATGGGCAAAAGAGATTCAATGTGGGAAATTTAACTTAATTCATGGTTAATTAGCATAAATATTTCATTATATGTTCATGTATTGGGAAACAAAAAAGGATAGACATTTAAAACATCTATTCTCCCCTTTTCCAAGCTCTTCTTCTCTCCCAGCTTCATCGGCACTCCTAGCTCCTCTTCTCCATCATTCCCAGGCTGTTGAGGTACCTCATCAGGCTTCACTCCAGACACACTTCCCCTCCTGTCATCGTTGCAGGTTACTCCCAGTTTTTCAGTAAGCCAACACTGAGCACAGGTCAGGGTTCATGTGCAGCAGTTTCCCTCTGTTGCTCTCTTTTTTCCATTCTTTCCTATTCTCTAATGTGGGTCTTTGACAGGCTGCATTCCAATCAGGAAATCACTGGCTCTGGGCTTGTGCATGGACTGCAGGCCTGTTCTACCACGGCTACTCCATGGGCCACAGTCCCTTTGGAGGTGTGCTTTCTCCACCACGGGGCACCTCCAGCTCCTCTGACTTTGCTGTTCCCTCTGATTATCATTATTCTGCTTTGTTCTCCTCTCTGACATTTTCTGCTCTTTTTTAGATATATTTTCACAGAGATGCTACAAGAATGACAGGTAGGGCTTAGCTGTGTCCTGCAGTGGGTCTATTGCAGAGAGTTCTGTGCAGCAAAGGGAAGCCCCTTGCTTGTTCTCACGGAGGCCACTCTGCAGCTTCCCTGCTAGCAGAGTATTGTAATTTATGCTCAATACAATTAGCTACATGTTACTTGCACAAAATGATATGGTCGCCTCAAAACATGGGGTTATCAGAAGTCATTTTCATGGATTGTGCTGGAACAATGTTAAGTCATATCTATGCTGGAACAATGTTAGGTCAGTGATGATGGTTTCTTAGAGTCTTACCACAATATTGACATGTTAAGCCACAGTAACTGCATCTACAATTAAAGCAAGCAATTAGAATAATCTGTGTTTCAAAATAATAGGCTCTTTACAGAATGTTTAATAAAACCACACCAAAATATTAAAACAGTTCATATGAAGAAATATAGAACAGAAGATATTTCCTGAGTAGTCACGGTAGGTTTTGGTGACTTTCCAAGTCCAAAAACATCCTTCCAACTACTATTTCTATTATTCCTCCCAACATCAACACCTAGCACTGTAAATGGGAAGAGCCACTCACTGTATATAAAAGCATGCTGTGTGAACAGAAGCAATGATCTGTAGTGATGCAATTACAACATATGCAAAGGGAGGAGTGACTGGATTGCTTCATACATATCCTTTCCAGCTGCCACTCTTTTCGGGTATGTTCACAGCAAACTGCCACAAAAAGAACAGCTGAAAAACTGAGCTGCTAAAGGTGAAGGGGCAAATACTCGAGAGCAGCAAAGAGTGGAGAAATAAGGTAGAAATACGACTTTAAAATGTCATACATAAGAAGAAAACGGACACTGCTAATAAACTGAAGATGAAGCAGGGTATTGTTTTAACATCAATCCCTCTTGCAAACACTGAAACACTTACTCCTTCAGCTGCTTAGTCAGCTTGACAACCTGGGAGGCCAGTGACATACATGTCTCCACAACTACTAAGTAGCGGGAACACATGGTATGCCCGTGTCGCTCAGCACTTTGCGACGGTTTCTCTCCCACGTGGTTTTGCATGGTGACATTTGCTCCATATTCAACCAATGTCTGTAAAAACATAAAAGGGAAGAGTGACATCTCTAAGAGAAAGTCTGTGCCGCGACTTCTGATCAGTACAAGAATGGCTGGACAAAACGCACTCCTGAGTAAAATACTTGAAAAATGTTAGTCTAAGCTAGTCATTTCTAAAATTCAGTCACTGACAAATCTGTATGCAGCTTGAATTCAAACCACATACCAATAAAATCTACCACTCAGGTGCAACAATAACATAGAAGAGTAAGCTGCAGTCAAGAAGAGCTATAAAAAAGACTGTAATTTATATATTATTCCTTCCTCTCCCCCTGAAGTTCTACTCAATTAATTTGTTTTCTGTTCATACATTTGTAGAGCATAGCATCACTTGTAGCATTCATACAGCAAGTGGGACTACCAAATGAAAACAGGACCTCCATTTGGCCATCTATTGATTCTCTCCTGCACCACAGTAACAGACTTTTGCAGATGCACCTCCCTGTTCATTACAGAACACTGTGATAACTTTACACATGGCAGACTTAGAAAAGAAGACACAGGACATGTGTTCTAGATAACAGTAGGGCCCAGAGCAGCATGAACACATTGCTAGCCAGTTTATAGTGGCTGGTGATGAGCTGTGATGGCTTACCAGATCTGTTTTTGGGATCTCCACACCGCAACATATTTCAACATTTAAAATTAGAATCTAATTTTAGGAATGTCTTTGCCACAGTGTTTGCTGACTCCTTTTGCGGTTTAGCTCTCTATTTTCTACCACAGCAGAATCCCTGTGTTTAAAAGACTCAATAAGACAGTCTCAGTGTTCTGATTCCTTAGCTAAGTAATGCTTAGATATGAAAAATAGGGCAGATACTTTATTGCAGATAAAGAACTGTACAATGACTTTATCAATCTGGCTGGAATTTTGGGGGGGGCTAGGTCAATGTGGTTTTTTAATACTGAGATTAGCCTCATTGCTCTGCACTTGCTTGGTTAGTCACTATTTTCTTTTGAAGACACACTGAAATATGTGTCAGCTTTCAGTCTTTAAGAAAAATAACATCTTATACTCTGATGTATATCCCTGTGTTACTCACAGTACCAGTAGAGAACCCTAGCTTGCTGCTGCAGAACCATCCAAATTGTAAGCATGCTATTTGACTTATTCGGATACTAGAATAACAAGTATTCTATGTGCAAAAGAAGTTCTGTCAGGCTGACCTCAAGACATCCAATAACTGAAGACTAACTCTTCCCTCTTTGTGATCTGTTTGTGGTAATCAGTGTTAGGAGCTCTTTGCATTACTGGAATAAGTCAAATAGGACCTAAATATTCTCAGCAATGGTTTGACACATGTTGATACCAGTCCCTTGGAAAACTTGCGATCTTATACACTCAGAAACTACAGCGTCACTAATTTTATGCACACACATGCAGAAGAGGAATTGCATGGCTGAGCTCTTGGCTGACTTATCCAAGCAGAACTAAAAACCCACGGAGGACTGGAGTGCTTTTGTTTACCACAAACAGTAGACACAGAGATCTCTACATCTGCTCACAGAGAAGTGGAATGGGTGGTCTGTCTGATCTGTTAAAACCATGCAGAAAGGAAACTTATGAACTCTTGCACTGCATCTCATATCAACAGATCTGGCTTAATTTTTCAAGACAGAAAATATAGGAGAGTTATGACCTTGCAGAATGTAATCATATAGTTTGAAACATGATAGGAGTGTCATCTGCTCATAAACACAGTGAATAAGAGGGCCAGGGAATCACTGACAGTCTGTGATTCTTCATTTTTTATTCTGATGCCTATAGTTTCCCTGCTTCCTTTATCAGGTCTTTCTCCTTACCAGATTATTCACTGTACATTATTTTAAAGCAGACTACAAGCTTACTGAGCACAGGTTTTATTTTGTTTCACAGCACAAAAAAAAATATCAAATACACTTAAGACTGTCAGGTTGTAGTGAAGTGATATTACTGACATTGTGTATTTTTATCATCACTAGATATTTTCATGACTTACTTCTCATGGCCTCACTTCAACAGAAAGCACTTGCTGAATTGCATATTTACCTAAAATAAATAATCTTGAGAGTTCTAAGCCATTTATTAAGGTTAATTCTTCACAGGGACAGCAGGGCTAGTCTCTTTGTTGTTTAGTTTTGTCCATGAAAACAGCCTGCAGATGTCACCACTCTGTTCAAAATCATCTACATTAATTTCTCCTTCAAATACATTGCACATCTTGATGAGATACTGTTGAGACAGCAATGCTAAACACACTCCTTATCAACCCTAAGCACACCCTGTACCACAATAGTGCTCCCACTAGTAAACCATAAACATTTCTTCTATCCATTTTTTCCAACTGATCACAGATATTGGCTACAATACAATAATAAACTCACTAGACTCAGCATGGATGCGATGGTTTGTTTATTCTATTCTTGTCTAAATTTGTACAGGGTCCATTCCTCACATCTTTAAGAAAAAAGACGTATCCCCTCAATAAAAAAATGCAGAGATGGTCATGTTCCCCAAATCTATTTGACTGTCTTCAATATTATTATTATTATTATTATTATTATTATTATTATTACATATATACAATAAATAATAATAGCAATATAATAAATATAATAAATAATAACAGCAATAGTAATAGCAACAACAATAATAATAATAGTCATCATCATCATCATCATAGCAGTAGTGGTAGTAAGCAGCTCTGTATATTTAGATCCAACATAACAATGTGCACAAATACATTTAGCTTCTGAAGAGGTTAGCTAATAAAAATTCACTAGCTGTATTTCTTTTAGGGCTGGACTAATACAAATGTTCTGTATTTGCAGTGGCCTGAAAGGTGACATGGATCAGTTAATGTGTGGTAACAGAAATAACATGTTTACTGATACACATCTGAGTCCTTTGAGAATTACTGCTCCTTCTTAGACATGTTTTCCTCCCTAACTTGACTTAATAACTTTAATTTTTATTTCTTGCCTTTCTGCCAAGATGTTTTTTATTCTTTTATCTGTTCTTCTCCAGTGACTAGTTTGTTTATCAAATACCTCTCTGCAATTTCCTGGAATAATTTTATTATTATTTCTTCCCCAAACAGCTTTTGCTCAAAGTGCCAACAACACAAACACTGAAGTGTACTCCCATGACTGTACTAATGGTTCTAGCAAATTTGATGGGCAGAGGGTACATCTGCAATTAACACAAAATTAAGCTGCTTCAGCTTCAATAATTTACCCAAAGCGTTGATCAACCAGGGAGGTTTCAGTGACTGGAAGGTACCAAACCAGGTACCTTCAAACAGAGGTTTGAAGAAGGATTCAGGGAAGAACAGGCTGTGAGCCTGATCTCAGTGCCTGGCAAGTTCACAGAGCAGATCATCTTGATTATCCTCATGCAACAAGTACAGGACAGCCAGGGGATCTCACCCAAAGTATGGCTCTATGAAAGGCAGGCTCTGCTTGAGCGACCTGATCTTCTTCTATGACAAATTGATCTGCCTAGTGGATGAGGAAAAGGCTGTGGATGTGTTTACCTAGATTCTACTAAAGCCTTCGACATGGTTTCCCAAAGTATTCTCCTAGAGAAACTGGTTGGCCATGGTGTGGATGTACTGCTCAGTGAGTGAAAAACTGGCTGGATAGCAGAGCACTGATAGTGGTGGTGAGTGAATTTACATCCAGACTGGTGGTGTTCCCCAGGGCTCAGTGTTGGAGCCAGCACTATTCAACATAAAGAACAACACAGACAAGGGGATCAAGTGCACTGTCAGTAGATTCACAGACTACACCAAGCTGGGTGGGAGTGCGGATCTACTGGAGGGCAGAAAAGCTCTGCAAAGGGATCTGCACAGACCGGATTGAAGGGCTGAGGCCAACTAGATGAGATTCAATTGAACTTGGACCATGCCAAGCAGCACAGCAGGCTTGCAGCAGAGTGACTGGGAAACTGCCTGAAAGAACCTGGGGGTGCTGGTTGACAGTGGCTGAACGTGAGCCAGTGTGTGCCCAGAAGGCCAAGAAGGCCAGTGGCATCCTGGCTGGTATCAGCAACAGTGTGGCCAGTGGGCATCGGTGAGGCCACACCTTAAGCCCCATGACAAGTTCTGGGCCCTTCTTCATGACAAGAAAGACATTGAGGTGCTGGAGCAAATCCAGAGAAGGGCAACAGAGCTAAAGAAGGGTCTGGAGCACCAGCTCTGTGAGGCTGAGGGAGCTGGGGTTGTTTAGCCTGGAGAAAAGGACACTGAGAGGGGACATTGCTCTCTACAACTGCCTGATTGGAGGTTGTAGCCAGGTGAGGATCAGCCTCTTCTCCCAGGTAACAAGTTTACAGGATGAGAGGAAGTGGCCTCAAGTTGTGCCAGTGGTGGTTTAGATCATATATTAGGAAACAAATTTTCACAGAAAGGGTTGTTAAGCACCAGAACAGACTGACCATTGAAGGGGTGGAGTTATTGTCCCTGGAAGTGCACAAAATCAGTGTGGATGCGGCACTTGCAGACACAGTTTAACGATGAGCATGGTGGTGGTGCTAGTTTGGTCAGACATGATTTTTGAGGTTTTTGCCAACCTTAATGGTTCTATGACTGTATGACCAGCAATCTAGTCCAACTCCATGACCTTTTTGGTATGTCTACATGGAACACAGGTACTGGGCAGAGGTATCTAAACTGGTTTATTCAGATCTGGCCCCCATAAGTACTGTAGAAGTGATAGCCTTCTTAGCTGGACAAATTACCATTTTTAGCACCTCTATACAACAGAACTTTATTGTTTTCAGTGGCCAAGATGATTCACCAAGAATTAGTTAGAAATCAGCATCACTTTTCATTGCACAGCACAGATTCATTCCAGGATGGTAAGTCTGAAAGGGATGGTTTACTCAAGGTGTAAATCCTTCAACAAACTTATCTTTTATAGTTCCCCTAAGCTGGAGAGCTACAACTATTCAATGGCAAAAGAAACAGAAGGAAAACTATCAGAGTAATTAGAAAAGTATGCATATCTGCACTGGCTGCCCTACTGTAACAAAAAACCATACACACTAGTTGCTTAGGTATAAACGATATAATAATGCTTTCATCTTGCAATACGAGTTAGTTTAGGCTCACAACAGCATAATTGAGAATAGAATCAGAAAACCAGAGCTTTTCCCTATTTCAGTCTGACTCCTACTGGTTTTAAGTTCTTCCTTCTGATATATTTTAATATATAAAAATGTATCAATAATTATTCCCACTTAGATTTCCAATAATATTTCTTTTGTCATTCAGGCTTGAAGTTTAGAGGTTTCTGCTATAGCCATCACTCTACCTGTATGCATCCTAGATAGCCATGTTGAGCAGCTATGTGAACAGCAGTATTTCCATCCTGGTCAACTTCATCCAGTGAAATCCCTTGCTCTTGCATGAACTGAAGAAGCCACAGAAGGATTTTCTCCTAGGGGCAAAGAAATGTCACAAAAGGTAAGAAATAATGAAAAGCTGAATATACTAGAGGAATACTGGTACTGTCATCTGTTACTAATACTATCCAATAACTCCTTGTTTTCAGTCTCTCTTAACTTTGTAGAACTTAGTGCATCATGGGACTCTAGTTTGGCTTTTAGGGAGTTTTGGGTTTATTTTTTCCCCCCCCCAAGGGACAATGTTGAAATACTTTATTTTATAAGCGGACATGATAGGAAAATTACGAGTACTATAACACATTCTGAGAAATTGTACATAAAAATCGTGCATGCTTCTGTGTTGGGGCTGAAACCTGAGGCAGAGCAATCCATACATCAATCTGAAAATCAGCTTGTGAAATTTGGTCAAACTTCACAAGCCTGTCCAGAAAAATAAAACAGGATTGTGCTCAGATCACAGTGCTGAGCAGTTAGATTCTTCAGATCTATAATAATTCCCCATTTTTGTGCAGTTGTGCTAAAGAAGAAGCAACACAAGTAAAATCAGAAAATAATGCTACCCTAAGATCTCAATGTACTAACTCATGAACCATTTGTATGTTCTGCATTTTAGGAAGGATGGAGAGACTTGGACTGCAAAAGCTCGTCACAGAAAGTCTGGAAGCCAAAACTGAGGTAGAAACTCAATTTTTTTTCATCAGTTTTTCTGTGTGTATGCAGGTACATTCATTCGAGTATTCTTTTCTAACAGTGGAGAGTTATATATGTGCACTAAGCTTTTTGATTTCTTATTTTCTCCAGCAAGTTTATCTGGAATAAATTTCTTCTCTCTAGGAACTTCCCATGCTTCTCCAGTTTAAATTTCTTTTTGCCCTACTGAATATGATACATATTGAAAATCTAGACTAAATCTTTAGTTTATGTAGAAAAGTGGACTCCATTAAAGGGTAGCTGACTACAGCTGCTTTCCCAGTTTTTCTCTCTGGATAGGTGAAAACACTAAATTACTTCCTAGTTTAAAATGTTTTTATTTAAACACGTATTTTTTAATATCTTGCATTGATATCTATCATGTGTTGCACTGTCTCAGAGCTCCAGTTCAAAGGGGGATTCTAGTGTGGTTTCTAGTGTTGCTGAGGAAAACACTAATCCACAGACTTAACCTGCACCATCTCAGTAGCTCCAGTGACACATAATTACAGAAACACCCAAAATTAGAAACGTGGAAAACTAAAGTATACCAAATAAATCCAGTATTAAAAGCACATGTAGGAATCTGAGCATTAATTACGTAGAAAAGGGTAAGAACAAATGTGAAGAAAGAAAATTCTAAAAAGGTTGAATATAAACCTGCATTTTTTGTGCAAAAGTACCACAGAAATTTTTATCTCAATGGAAAGGAGAGTGACTGTTTGACTCTTCTAGAGCTACTCCAGATGATTCTGCACATTCAGGCATCTGGGTCTCTGCTTACTCCTTCAGAGGGCTACTCTGTCTGATACTTCTTCATATCTTCACTTTAGCAGCAGTTTTGTTCTTATTACAGCGTGAAGACATACGTATTTTGACTTCTCCTTGGCTGACTGCCCAATCCAGCTGACAGCCAGCATGGAGAGATGACTTCAGATCACATATCCCTTTAAAAATACTTTTGAGTAAACTCTCCATATGTTGGTGGTGTTGGCCAGCGAAGAAGGATTATACTATTCCTATGAATTGCCCTTATGTTTTAATAATTAAAAAAGAAAAATATTTTAGCAAAACTTATCTGCAGAATTGGGAGACAACTATAGCTTTGAAATCATATATTTCTTTGGAACATAATAGATACCAGAATGTTAAGCATGTTCTGTAATTTTATGATCACAATAGCATGGAGCAAATGATTCTTTCTAGTCATTTATCTTACCAACAAGGAAGTCAAGTGGCTGGGTGGCTCTATTCAATCATCTATACTTAAGACTATATGCACCAAGTGATCACAGGCACAAAGTAATAGTTCTACTCCAGCAGTTTGTGTTTCAACAAATTCATCCTTGACCAAAAAAACCCAAGGAAACAAATACTTTTTTCACTTAAAAACAGGGAAAACAAAATCATCATATATCAAAATGTACTACATATCACTTTATTAACACTATCAGTTTTATTAACATTATGCATTTGCAAGAAAAATGTTTTCAGGAATAGATTTATAGTCTTCAACTCAATTTATTCAGACAAAAGGCAAGATAGTAAAGAAATTCACCAGATGAAGATAATGAAAAATAATCACTTTTTTTTATGTAATAGGAACTTATAAATACTGATAAATTATTCAGTATATCTGTTACTTTTAAGACCTACAATAGTCTTAAAATGCTCTAGCAGTTTTTAACATCCCTTTGGCATATTCTAGACCTACAATAATTCAAACCTCTGTATAAAAAGACTTCAGTAAAATTTGGGACAGGCTGCTGACTTTGGTTCCATCAGATGACTACTGGAGAAGGAAGTACAACTAACATGGAGCATTTAAATAATTACATAGCCTACAAAGGGAAGGGATAGCACGCTGAAGAGTACTGACTTTGCAGCTAATCCTAGCCCCACTACCTGGTATTAATTAAGTAAACAGGCCTTCCCAGTACCGCTTCAAATTAGAGGAGTGAGTGAAAGCAATACATTACTCTCATAAAAATGACATTAGACAGGAAGGCAAATACCCTGAGGTGTAAATAAAGGTGTTTTGTTAGGTATCTGCATATCTGAATGTCATACACTCATTCCCAGTGTGCTCTTCAGAACTGTACCACCACCAAGGTGTGCACAGGATCCCTTGCAGGTCCTCAGTCATGCTTTACGTTGGTATCCCAAAGTCCCCCTATATTCTCTGGAGTTCAAAAACCACAAACCCTTGGCATTCCCCACCCTCTGCCCCTTACCTGTGCAGTCCATACTACCACAACATTCCAGTCAGAAAGCCTTTCCAGACCTGTGAAGCGCCTAGGACGATGTGCACCTAGGACTGCACCACCATCTTGCTGTGACATGGTGACTGGGCCAGGCACAGCTGGCATGGCCCGTACTCATGACTTACGCCCAGTGTGAAGAGGCCTGCCAGCCATCATGGTTTCTCTTATGTAATCTCATGCTTAAAGAAACCCTTGCTAAGGAGGTACGCTGACCAGGCTACAGGTTGACTTTGAGCTTTTGTTCATTTCAATCAGATTAATTTATATGGTTCCTCTCTCATTGGAAAAATATAATGTTGCTGACACATCCTTGGAGACAGGCCATGACTGTAGTTTGGTGACTTTTAGCATAGGAACTTTGCTATGAACTCCATTCTGCTGCCCATTCTAAATTACAATTCTTGAACAAAAACATGGCATGCATATCTAATGCCTGGGGACACAATGGATGGACTGACTCTTTTAGGAAAGGATTCAAAACAGGTCTTCCTTGTAAAAATATTACTCTTGTAATTCTGCCAAGACCAGTGTTTATATGGATTATCTCTCATGTAAGTAATGGTAAAATAAATTAAAGCTTCAAGGATACCGCTAAGTAAGCATTTAAATTTCTCAAAGTTTTTTTTTTTTTCTTAACACACTTGGGAAAGATAGTCTGGCAACCCCTCAGCCTCAACATTCCCTCATGTTTGCAGGTAGTTTATGGATTATAAAATAAAGATAATTGACATCACATATGAACTTTCTTTGGCATTCAGCTAACTAAGAAAATTTGGCAGCAATTGATATATCACCTTTGCAAATTTCATGGGTGGCTGATTGTAGCTGGTGTTTCTTAAGTGGTAGAGCTTCCGTTCTGCTCTGAAATGAATCTAGATAAAGTGTGCCAGATCTGTTTCTGGCACTAGATATCTTAGCTCACTGAAAAAAACCCAAAGCTTCACTGGCTTTAGCTTATATAAATATCCATAGAGACAAGGACAAAATTAGGTAAATCAAGTGTAGATACAAATTTGAGTTCCCATGCAAGTTTCTCTTCCAAACTCTTTCTTCCCAGTAGCAAACACTCTTTTCTCTAATCCAGTTCTTGTCTGGCTCACATATTCCCTATCCTCATTGCTGGGTTTACAGCTAACTTGCTAACACCATCAATCTGAATATCCAGCAGGACCCCATCTCGCACCAGTAACATCTGCATAGTATCTAAGTGCAAAAAAAGGTCTTTTCACAGCATGAAAACAAGGGTGTCTGGTGTCTGTGTGCCTATAGAAATAGCAGGAGAAAGGGTAGACCCCCAGCTCCATAACCTTGCAAACCTGTCTCTCTTTCCTTTCCCCTGCAGTACATGCTTGGACACAAGCAGTTAGGCAGCAGAAATATGTCACAATTATTGTATGGCATTGAATGAGACAACTTACACAGCAAAGAATGACTTTCTTGGTGGTTATATTTTGTTTGTTCTCTCTTAACAAGAGCAAAAAGCATTAGTACAAAATCAGTGAGGTTTGGTATCCCTGCCAATGTCAGGGGGGTTGAACTAGATGATCTTTAAGGTCCTTTTCAACCCAAACCATTCTATGAATCTGTGATTCTATAATTTATTTTTAATGTCTGTTGAAGAAATTGTGTGATAAAATGGTCCATCTGCCAAAGAGATTAGAGAAGAGTAACTATTCCTTCCATAGTAGATCCTGGAGAAGGGTTATTGCAAGGTCTACTTAGGAAAAAAAAGATGTTGTGTAAAGAGAATGAAGTGTAATTAAGTGGCATATATATTCCTCCAGATATTAGCCAAGCACTAGAATGCTGTACTTCAGTGGTGTCTCACTATTTAAATAACAGACAAGTTAGGTGTGAAACAGGATTGATTTACAACTAGCTCAGTTGGGTAGAACACACTACTAATAACACCAAGCTTCTGGGATCAATCCCCATATGGGCTATTTAAGAGTTGGACTTAATGATCCTCGTGGTCCCTTCCAACTCAGAATATTCTGTGAATCTAGAACATATTTTTGTATGTAGTTTTCAATGGAAGTGGCTAAAGCTAGACAGGTGATGTTCAAGTTCCACCACACTTCACTGCCAATACAATGAATTCTTAAACTGCACATTTTTGTTGCTCTTCTAATGTGTCCTAGGAGTCCTCCAGATGCCAACTGATCTCCCTAGATATTCTTGGGATTTAGTGGTTGGCCTAATATGCCAGCTAATGTCCTTGCCATTACTCAAAGCTTGTAAAACAAAACCTAACCAACCAAAAAACAAACAACTTTATAGAGGGAAAATGCTGAAAAAATTACACAGATTAAGTTGGGAAAGATTTCGCTATACTTCAATTACTTCAGAACACCTTCAATTAAAAGCCATAAAATGACACAGATGCTTTAACTTAAATTCTTGTATAAGCACCCAAGTAATCTATGAAAACGTGAAAGAAGGTCATACCTGGCCATAGCAACCTGCATAATGGATAAGGCTGGGGTGGTCTTTTGAGCAACTGAGTTCTGCAATAGCTTCTGTTTCACTCACCATCCATCGAACACACTCCAGCTGACCATTCTAAATAAGCCAAAAAAAAAAAAAAAAGTCTAAATTCCAAGTGTTTCCATTCTAAACACATCTACTAGAGAGCAGAAAGCTTATCAGAATTATTAAAAATTTCCAGTTTGATTAAAAATTTAAAGAATAAGCTAATTAAACCATTTGTCTTTTTTTCTGCAGAAAGACCAGCTGATTTAAACATTGGTTCCTTTACTTTCAGTAATACTTGATCATATTTTGTCATTCACAGTAGAGAGTGTAAATGTGATGGAGTTCTTCCTGTTAGTGAGGGTGCTCCAGCACAAGTATTTAACGATGACCTGCATGACTGGACTGGTCCTCAGTCAATGAAAAGTCCTGTAAAAGCCTTTAAGTGATCTGGCATAAATAAATTTTGTGGCTCTTGATCCTTACTTCCAGAGTGGTTTTCAGCACTGATACAAGGATACTTATTATTCTTGCTCTTTCTTTATATCATTGTAACTCCCATAACCTTGTATTATATGGGGTGTGCACCTATATTCCACAGAAGTGGTGAGCATCAGAATTTACTGGCTTACAAACACATTATAAACCTACCTTGAAAAAACAAGAAAGAAAAATTGCCAAAATTTTGTATGATTTTAAATTGGCAGACTGCAACTAAACAGTTTGACAGGCCCAAGACACCAGATCATTTCATTAGTACAACTAGGTAGCAGTTTAATTTTCTATTCATATGGCTTGACCCAGAAAAATTAAAAAAACAAATCCTGCCACCTTCACTAGGGCCCTAGGTGACTGAAGTGATGCCTCAAATATGCAAAACCGCAGGTTGGAATCCACTAGTATTTTCTCAGTTTCTAAACTTTTCCCAGGAAGCAAAAAGCAATTAACCCCCCAAAGAAACAGAATCTCCTGTACTATATTTCACCCCTTCCCTTCTTTTTTCTTAGGTGTTCTTAGGTATTTAGGATAAAAGGACATTCAACCAAAGAACTAGAACCACTATGATTGAATCATCAGCCTTCCTGCACTATATTTTAGTTTAGTGTTGTAACACCATGAATTTTCATATTTTCCTACATAGTAAATTTTCCTGAAAGCTTGGACAATACTTTTTTTCAGATTTTAACAGGTTGTTGTTCTGCAACATCTACATTTTACCTTTCATGTAGCTCCTTTAGACAACTAAGAATTTTCACCTCCAGGTGCTTTCATGCTTTGTAAACTTGTTCTCACACTTCTCTTACAAGATTATACCAGTATTTGTAAGAAACCAAGAAACTGTTATGCTCCCTAAAGAAACAACTGAATCCAAGTTAAGTGAAAGCTACTTAAAATATAATAAATAGTCTTAAGAGTCAGTAGACAGATTTAAAAATTAATGTATATGCTTTTACAACAATGTAAAAATTGTCCATGTTATACAGTGGATATTACATCTTGTGTAGCAATCCATTTTACTTTGCTTATGTAGTATCAGCCAACAGGGGGTTTTTTTTCTCACTTAAAAAGCTTGAAAAATAACATCCTGATGGATGCATTTCTCACTGCTATCACAGGAGGAAACTAAATGACCTTTATGTCACATTACAGTAGAGAAAAGGCCTGTTACCTTTATTGCTAATCCAGCTGGAGTTAGCTGCTCAATGTTTCGTTCATTCAAACAGTCTTCACCCATCAAAGAAGTGAGATGCTGCAGGCATTCTGCATGTCCCTTTGATGCTGCCACATGCAACAGATTGTTGTCACATTCATCATGGATCTTATCCAGATTATCTGCTGCCAAATGTGGCTATTAAAAAAAGCTGTATGTTAGTTACAACTAAGGATAAAAAGATACATTTATCCTCACAGCGCAAGACACAAGCCAAACACAAGGAGACTTCCCAATAGTCATGTTCTTTTATAAGTCAAAATCCGGAGCTTTTCACTTCACTGTATAGAACCTGGGTACTCTTAGCATAAGGACAGAGGTGGGATGTTCGCTGGCTTGGCTGATTGTGAAATTTCCTTCTCATGCAATTGTCATGCAACAGTGCAAGATCCTGAGTGGCTTTAAGTCTGCACTAGTCTAATCAATGAAGTAGCTGCAAAAATACCCACATTTTAATAACTTCTTGTCTGAGTTGTCTCTCCCCCATTTTTTCTTTTTTTTTTTTTTTTGGCATTATATTGATGAGTAGTTGAAGAGAAAACATTCAGGACTTCTGAAAGGCATCCCTGATTAATTTTGCTCATCACAAAAGCGGTAGCTTATGTTAAGCACCATTTAAAATGTAGTTAAAGCACAACAGAAGAGTTTTATGTAATTGTTTCCATGAAAAAATCTGTTTGGATATTTGCTCAAAGTTCTACACCACCATGATGTAATATATTATTTCTGCCCAATTCTAATTTAAAGACAAAACAATTGGACTGAGAAACTCCAAAAGGAAAACAGAAGATTAAAGACAGAGTCAAGGAGTAGCAATAAATAAGTTCCTAGAGTTATGCAGTCTTGCCAGAGTATTGTTCCATGAGTGTACTTCTTGAAGAGGTTTCAACCATTTGGGAAAAAATACGTATTTTCTTACCTATGATGTCCTCTTTTTTCACCCCAATTCCTGTTTCAGGATGAATTTAACTTGCTTTTATTTCTTAATGACTAACCTAATATTCTCTCTGCCTCTGTCTAGTTTTGAAAATCTTTTGTTCTTGCTTCTATGCTAATAGCATGCCTTTGTGCTTGAGCTAGACTGGTAAACAGAGAAGCTAAACAAAAATCTAACAAAATGTGGAGATCACATTCTCTGAATCATTGTGCTAACTTGCAACCAGTTACTTTGGAAACTGTCATTGACAGTGCCAGATCACAGTGTTAGAATTTACTAAAAAAACTTCATATGGGTCAGAGGCCAACGAGGCTTTAGAGAAGGTTCCTGCCTGAGAATGCTGCGGCAACAAGACGGCATAAACACTCCTGAATAGTAATCAGAATACAACAGAAGCCTCTCTGTTCCCATCATCAACCTCTACATAACAACAGTGGCAAACCAGAAATAATTGAGCAAAGTGACCCACAAACATGAAAGGCAAAACTCGGTTAGAATTTAAATTTGATATTTAAGTGATCCTTAGTTAAAATGTCTGCCTTCTTTATAATTTCAGTGTACTGCATATAACAGCAATCTTGGCTATGCAGACATTAAACTAGTATTTTGGTTTTGCTATACATTTTATTTAAATATTAATGCTTTCCATTTGGAAGCCCATATGCTTAATTTCTAAGAGAGTCTACAAGATAAAAGTTCAAAATATGAACTTCATCAGCTTAGCTGGCTCAATAAACCATACCATAGATCACTTTATTCTATGTTTTTGATGAAAAAGGTGATACTTACCAGTAAAGAGATTTGGCCTTCCTTTACAATGTTTAAGATGCTCTTAATTTTTTTCACCTCCTCGCTCTTCTCTTCTGGGCCCCCTGCACTGCTCCAGTTCATACTCAGTTCCTCTAGCTGCTTGCTTTCTGCCACTGCCGTCTGCAGGTGGAAAGTCCTCCGGTGGCAGTTTGGCATGGTCTTCTCAGCTTTGTGAGCATGAGGATCAACAAGTGTCCTGCTGAGGAAGCCCTTGCCTTGGGCTTCAGATTCATGGGCTGAGCTACACTTAACTAAAGGCTGGGAAAGCTCCAATTCTTCTGCTGAATGCTTGTGCTGATCGAGGACAATGGGCTGCGTTTTTCTCATCTGAGCGCCTTTCACAGGAGACAGCACACAGAACTGTGTCCCGCCAGCAGGCGAGCTCTCTGTGCTCCCTGCAGGACAGCTCTTGCCACTTAGACCATTCATAGTTGAACACACACTCAAAAGTTTTTTCTCAGGAGCTACCTTTGTAAAAGGAACAGGTTGCTGACTTGATTTAATGTAAGGCACATCCAAAATTTCATCCATATCCAGGTCATAGTGCTCCAGCTCCCCAAGCAGAACAGCAGGTTCTGTGCTTTTGCTTTTAAGGCTCTCTCCTTCTCCTGGACTCTGGTCATCATTTGGAGGTGCAGACTGAGAATCACTGCCTTTCTGGTATTCTCCCTTCTGGTTCTTCTGGTCATCACTTTCATTGTTCTCGTAACTTTCTGGCTGGTGCTTTAATGGGGAAACCCTCTTCACTGGTCTGAATTTATTGCACACGTCTGTAATTCCTGTTGGTTTCTGTGCATTTCCAAGAAGAGTTGAGACCCCACAGTTCCAGCTGCTGCTGGAAACTAGAGAAATAGAGGAATTTGATTTAGCAGTGAGTGCTACCTGACATGACATGATAGCATGCTTTAAAGATATACCTGCCCAAACACTGGAAACAATTATTTGATAACATGCTACATTCACATCTAAAGAGATTTAAAAGCATCTCTAGAAAATCTGAAGAATCTGACATTCCTGAAAAGAAACTTTCTTCAAGGATGTATATTTTAATAGTTACAAATAATTAGTTCTAATCAAGTTCTAACCAAGAACACAAGTCATCCATGAGCTAATGATATCCTGGAGTGTATTAGGAAGAGCATTGCAAGCAAGCATCTAGAGGTGATCTTCCCCCTTTACTTGGCCTGGATGAGGCCACATCTGGAGTTCTGTACCCAGTCCTCAATACAAGAGAGACATGGAGCTCCTGGAGTGGGTCCAGCAGAGGGCTGGTACTATTAAGAGACAGGACCATCTCTCTTACCACTAAAGGCTGAGGGAGCTGGGCCTGTTTAGCATTGAGAAGAGACAACTGAGGCAGAACCTCATCAATGTCCATGAGTATGTGACAGGAGGGTGTCAAGAGGATGGAGCAGGCTCTGCTCAGTGGTGCCCAGCAACAGAAGGAGAGACAGTGGGCAGAAAGTGATGCACATAAAGTGCCACCCAAACATGAGGAAGAACTTCTTTACTGTGCAGGTGACTGAGCACTGGAACAGGTTGCCCAGAGGCTGTGGATTCTCCTTCACTGTAGATACTCAAGAACCACCTGGCAAAACCCTGTGCAATGTGCTCTGATGGCCCTGCTTGAGCAAGGAGGTTGCACCAGATGACTCACTGCGGTCCCTTCCAATCTGATCCTTTCTGTGCACAATAGCCTAGTGACATTTACAGTGGTCCTGTCCAACTATGTTAGTTTGCACTCTGCTCTGCATTGAGAGGCATCAGAAGAATAGGATAATTTTCTGCGAGGGCAACAAAAGAATTAGTCAAAACTTTTTAGTGGATTTGTTTTAGCACCAGTAACAACAACTCAATTTTTAAGGCCTATTTCCTCTGGAAGATGGATTTTTCTTACAAGAAGTACAAAATCATGAAGAGCAACTGAGCCCTGGGACTGTTCAGCTTGGGGAAGGAAAGAGTCGGGGAATCTCATCATTAAAAAGAGGTAACAAGGCTCTTCTCCATGACAGGACAAGAGGCAACCAGCACAAAGTAAAATATAAGAAATTCTATCTGAACACAAGAAAACACTTTTTTACTGTGAGGGTGGTGAAACACTAGCACAGCTGCCCAGAGACTTTGTGAGATCTCCATCCTTAGAGATACTCAGAATTCAACTGGACACAGATCTGGCTTAACCTGCTCTAGCTGCCCCTGCTTAGGCACAGTCATTGAACTAGATGATCTTAAGTGAACACTGCCAACCTAAATCAATTTTGTGACTCTGATCTAAAAATTAAGCCTAGTTATTGAGGTATGATGTTTCCTTCTGATTTTCTCTGTCTTCTCCTCTGTCAAACGTTCCATCCCTTATATGTATAACCTGTGTACACCCACACCTATGCACACACACACACACCTATAGCTCTGGACCATCCAGACAATTATTTCAGGGCACAGCAGGATAGTTTCATGAGTGAATCTGACTCGTGAGGAAGAAAGGAGCTCAAGTCAACTGAACTCTTAATCCCACTGAACTTGAACTCAATCCTACTGAATTTGCACTCTTTCACACAGTCCCAGCTGGTGATATTTATGATCTACATAATCAGTGGAATTCTGGCAAAGAGTTTTCTTTCTTTTGTTATTTTCAGTTGAGGAACAGCACTAAAACCATGGAAGCATTTAGGCAGTTAGTATGTCCCTTTCAATGTACACTAAGAGTTAATGCATTCTAAAAGTCAAGAATACTCTCTAAACAAAGTAGATTTATAACATGTGCTAACTGCATATCAGTGAGATCTAATTTGTGGTCAAAACACACAATTTGCCATGAACACCTTCCTAAGGAAACAGAAATATACACTTGCAGTGCAACATTAATATCTGAAGTAAAGATTAGTATGGCTCAGTAGTTATGGATGTCTGAAAATTGCATTAATACTTTTGGAAGTGCTTAAGAAAACATTTCTGAAGAAGAAATAAAAATAATAATAATCAAAAGGCATGTAACTTAGTGGGCCAATACAAAGAACACACTGTACTGACTTATTTATGTATTGTATAAGATTCTAGGTTCAAAGGCCTACACTTTTATGTTGGTTTTATTTACATGTGAAATTTTTTCCAAGTGATACAGGGAAATGGATACCATATGTTTCCCAGCTGTTTTGTTCTGACAGGAACTATTAAGCACTCAGTATGGAAATGAATTCTGTCTGAGTTTTATGAAAACACTACTTTCAACACAGGGGTCTAGACACAGGAAAAGGCATCAACATTTTGTTTGTTGTCACTTTATTTAAGCTTATGTGTATTATGCGTATTTTGTTGCTTCACTTTCTCCACTTTTAACTTCAATAACTTTAATATGCATTTACATAAACCACTGCTGACCAAATTGTAAAATAGGACACTAAGAAGAAGCAATGATGTTTGTTACAAAATCTGCCCTGTTTAATTATGAAGTCACATATTTCTCCTTTCTTTCATTTAAGTTACAGCAGAGTAAGATACTTCCATTTTTCATTGTTTTTCTTCCTAACATCTCTTTACAAACACTGTTTTTCCAGAACAAAAGATGGAACACCAAAACCAGTTAGCAATATTTTTACTGACTTAAAAACATCCTCTTTACTTAACTGAGATGATGAATTTACAGTGCTTTTAATAAAGGATTAGAGGACAGAGTTTAACCATATGGCTGAAGGGAAGAAAGACTAGGAAGCACAGTACTTCTTTGTGCCATTTGTTCCTTAGGAGTTGCATCAGTCCCTAGGCAGTTACAGCATAGTTTCCCTCCTCACAACACTGAAGCTATAGCCTGGAGCAGACCAGGACATGGCTTGAATCTCTTTCAGTCTGCTTTCAGATGCTTGCTCCCCAAAGAAGCAAAAGCAAGTGTTGCCTATAGCCTCCAAAGCACCAGCACAGCAGGAGTTATGTTGAATAGTCTTAAACAGCTGTTCTAGAGGAAAAGCCTCTTGCTCATCTCTCCATACTTATGAACTCAGACAGGGACCATTAAAAGTCTGGGTCAAATAAATACTGTTTGATTCTTTTATAAACAACAGTAAAAGATGGTCAGAGTTTAAGGCAGGAGGCTAGAATATGCAGCAGCTAGTTTGATTACAAAATTTGACAATAATTCTGGTACACTCCTAAAAGGTGATGATTTTTTTTTCCCAGATATGTGTCAAAATTATTTCCTAAACTTTTATTCATTAATATGAGAGATTTGGATAATCTTACTGTTGTATTACTGAAGTAAAAAGAGAGTAACACAAAAACTGCAGGCTTTATTCACATAAGTAAAGACTTGTTAGCTGCTGACAGACCTGACATGCCAAAGTACTTCTCTGGCACAAAAAAAAACTTTGCCAGATGAAAACCTGCAAGGATCAAATTTGCAGATGTAGTTCTTCACCATATATTGTGCCCTGTGTTCTTCTTGAGGCAGACAAAATGAAAATGAATCCAGAGGCCTGCAGGCTTATTTATAGGGTTTTTTATCTATTTCTTATACATGTCCTAGAACTACTGGGGGCAAATAAGCAGAAAAGGGGGCAATCAGGAAGCAACTTGTCTTTCAATGCAATCTCCATCTGATTCTATTTTCAGGAATTAAAATTGATCCTTATAACATGTTTCCAGTTGGAAGCATTATTTGTACTTCAGAATATTTTTTGATCATCTGTATGTCTAGAGTATGCAGAGGTGAGAGGGGGAATTTTATCTGGTATACAAGTATCTGTAGAACTACAGGTAACTGAGTTTCCTCCAACCATCAAGACAACCTCATGGCAAAGATGACACTTAACCCTTGTGACAGGCAGTTTCTGTGATACTTACAGTCTTATGCCAAACATCAGAACACCTCTAAATTGTCAATTTTTAATGGACATCAACCATCATTAATTGAGTATAATGAAAATGATAATGGCATGTTTTAGATGAAGAAAGTCTGTGAATAGCATTGGCTACTGCCCATATTTTTTTTAATGCATTATTTCAACGTACTGCTTGTGTAATATTGAGAGGGGGCCTGCAGTAAGTCTACCCAATATATTGGAGTTTTATTGTCATCTGAAAGAAATGCTTGAGCTTCTTTCTTGTGATATGCCTTCAGCAGAGACTCTTGAATCAATTAAGACTCACATTAATTCCAGGTCCATTTAAAGCACACTGTATACAGGTGCTGTAGTGTTGAATACACCAGGGAAACTCAGAAAACTCATGGTTGTTATCACCAATGTTCCAACACTGGCAGCAGTATGTGGGCTCCATGTGATAGAGGAAGGGGTGTCTCTTACAAATTGATGGATAATCAGAGCCAGATCTGAATATCTATTTACTCCTTTATTAATACCACAAAATTCATATTTAACCAAATTCATTTTAACTGAAGGTGGCACTGTTTCACAGTTTTAATATATCAATAATCTGTACCAGGAATACATACTAGAGCTCTTTAAAATAAACTCTAGAGCATGAGAACCTGAATTAAAGAACAACCCTTCACAGATAAGAACAGAGAGGTTTTTGTTCCCATTTTAGTGGAATTTCAAGTCACTCTAAAGAAGAAAGAAAGAGTATACAGGGTAAATAATAACTTATGTTTTTAAATAACAGTGCATCTTTTTCAGGTAATTCAAAGATTTTGAGTCTCAGTGAATGAATATTTGTCTTATCTTGGCTTGAGGAAGAATAATTCAAAAGCTGTCATTCTCAGGTAGAGAATATAGGAAAAGCAAAGAAAATTTTGAAATTAATAAATTTGCTTTACTTTGTATACACTGTTCTACGGGTGTAAAAGGAAGGTAGCAAGCAAAGTTCTCACAAAAAAAACAGAAGAGGTAATTCTGGCACAAAATGCATAAAAAGGTAGAGGAAGGATGCAAAAATTAGGTAGGAAAATACCTTATATGTAGCTAGCACAATTGGTTTTTACTAAGAAAATTCCTCAGCATTCTACCAAGGAATGATCCAATCAGAATTGTACTCTTTCAGACATATTTACCTGGGAGATATTTGGAGAACAAATCTGTGAAGCTAATGCCTTTTAACACTGCTTCCAAATCAAATACTACTTTATTTTCTCATACAAATAAAAACTACCAAGAGTTTGAGAAAGAACTTTTCTGTAATTTTCTGTTCATTGATTTATTTTTTTTTTTTTCTCAATTAGGAAACTAATATTTTGAATATATTTTCAAATGGCAGCTACTTTGGGAATGAGTAAAGTAGTGCAGAAGGATAACTGCTGGACATTAAAGGTGAATTTGTTTTTATCAATCTGCCAATAAAGATCTAAAGCAGTACATTGCCTTCATTTGAAACATCCATTTAATGACAACCAAAAGTCATCACAGATGATAGAATATACTTCAACAATGACATGGTTCAGTGAAGCTTGTTGAACACAGATGTCTTGAACCATTTGTTCAAGTGTCCTTAGAAAATTTGCCCAGAAAGAAAGCAACCAATTTCATGCTTAATAACAAAAGCATAAAGGACTGATTTCTGTTTCAGTTCATCAGTCTATGTTAAACAATGCTGGAAATAAATGGGCACTCTGGTTAACACTTCATTTCAGGAAAAATGTGCTAGCTATGTCCATTTCTAAACTACACTCTTTAATTTTCTATCTTTGAAGATAAACAGTGACAGGATCACAGAATATTCTGAGTTGGAAGGGATGCATATGGAATATTGAGACCAGCTCTTAAGTGAATGGCCTGTACAGGGCTTAAACCCACAATCTTGCAGTTAATTAGCATCTTGCACAAAACAACTGAGATAATGTCCACCTTAGTGGTTATGCTACCTAAAAGATCATTACCTTGATGCATGATTGTAGAAAAAAAAACTAGCCTTAATCATGCCTTATTGTGGATAAACCATGATTTTTTGTCTTTCCCCTTGTAATCTGAGAGCACTGGCACATATACTTTGGCTCCAAGGGTCCCTTGGAATTATCCTGAGTCAGCATTCCCTAAATCTGAGAAGGACTCAGAGAAGTCTTAAAAGACTTGGACACAGGACTTGAAGGATAATAAGTAAGTTTGCAGATGATATAAAATTAGGAGAAGCTGTTTACTCTGTCTGAAGACAGAGAGGCCTGCAGAGAGACCTTGACACATCAGAGGCCTGGGCAATCACCAACTGTATGAAGCTTCACAAGGGAAAGTGATGCATTCTGCTCCTCAGATGGGATAACCCTGGGGGTATGGACACGCTGGGGAATGAGAGGCTGGAGAGCAGAGCCATGGAAAGGGACCTGAGAGTCCTGGTCTGTAGCAAGTTGAATATGATTCAGCAGTGCCCTTGCAGCCAGGAGGGCCACCCATGTCCTGGGGTGCCTGAGGCCCAGCATCACCAGCCGGGCAAAGGAGGAGATTGTCCCGCTCTGCTCTGCACTGGGGCGGTCTCACCATGAGGCCTGTGTGAAGTTTTGGGTGCCACAAGATAAGGAGGATCTCAAGCTATTACAGAGTCTCCAAAGGAGGGCAACAAATGGATCGGAGGTGGTGAAGGGCCTTGAGAGGAAGCCATATGAGGAGTGGCTGAGGTTGCTTGGTCTGTTCAGCCTGAAGGAGACCAAGTGGATACCTCACTGCAGTTCCGCAGTTTTCTCGTGAAACAAGAGAAGCAGACACTGATGTTGTCTCTGTGGTGACAGTGACAGGACCCAAGAGAATGGCATGAAACTTTGTCAGGAGAGGTTTAGGTTGGATATCAGGAAAAGGTTCTTCACCCAGAGGATGGTTGGGCACTGAATAGGCTCCCCAAGGAAATGGTCACAGCACCAGCCTTGTCAGAGCTCTAGAAGTGTTTGGGCATTGCTCTCAGGCACATGGTGTGACTGTTGCGGTGTCCTGTGCAGGGCCCAGAACTGAATTTTTATAACTCTTGTGAGTACCTGTGAACTCAGAACATTCTGTGATTCTTTGATTCTGAGTCAGGACTGAGAATGTGCTGCTGCATGACTTTCATGCACATCTTACAAAAGGGTGAGGAAGGAACAGGAGCTTCCCAACAATACATACCACCAGCCAGTGCTGTCCAATAAAGGGAGGTGATTGAGTGATTTCAAAAAGGAAAAACTACACACTGGGAAAATGTTAGTCAGATATTCTAATACACTCCTTTCCAAAAGAATAAATTTGAGCAAAAATTACAGGCAGTCAGAAATAGTTAAAAAAAAACCCAAAAAATCTGCTGAAGGAATTTTGTGAAATGCTTGAGAAAGCACATGGACTTCTAAACACCAGTATTTGTCTAGGATTAAAAGTGCTTGGAGTAATTTAAAAACAATGTAACCAAGCCCCTTCATATGTTACTAACTTATTATTCAATGTTTACATGAAAGGGGGAAAGGAAATGGGAATTACGGGGCCATTTACCAAACTTATCTGCAAACAATTAATAGCAGGACTTCCATATTATTAGCCATATAGTTAAGAAATGTAATTCCATAATGAGGAACTGTCTGGTTTAAATCTGTTCTAACAATCCTTCTGGTGAAAATGGTTGCCCATATATATACTTATTTTTTAAAGTATAGAATTGAAGCTTACTTTCTCCATAATTTTGTCTTAACTGTCTTAGTGAACTAAGTATTTTCCTGACACAAAGATGACAGACAATTGCTTTTTAGACTATGACATATCTATCTATGGTCAATTTCTGCATAACTTTTAGCTCTTCTAAAATAATAATTCTTGAATAGTTCTACTTTCATAGTTCTCTCTGTTTTAAAGGAGAAATGCAATCCCTAACTAAGCAGCAGTCAATATGAGGTAGAAAGCTGGATCAGTTCTTTGTAAAACCTCTGAGTTTTTCTATTTGTAAATACTTGAATTAACAATGGAATACAGATATAAAATAGTATGAATGTTCATGCTGTAGCATGAAAGATTTATTATATAATCCATCTAATTAAAAAAAAGCACGCAACATCAATACGTTGGCAACATTATTTTAATGATCTACAGTAAAATGAAGGCAAAAAGACTGTCAAAAGCAACCATGAAAAGACATCAAATCGGGCCTTACACAATGTTGACTAATCCAGCTCTGTTGGTAGTTCAAGATACTTGAAATACTGAAGTCTGTACAGAGATGTAAAGTGATACACTCCGGTTCAGTACTACATTATCACCCAGTGATTAAGCAGATAAAAAAATAAAGCGATTTTAGTACTATCTCCTATTCATCAAAGCAAGTGGTAAGTAACAAGGAAAACCAGCTTTTAGTATTATTTCCACTTTGCCAACACTATAAGTGTTAAAGGCCTGTTTTTATATTAAGACTTTTAATCAATCTGCCACTTCCACTGGCAGACTCCCCAGAGCTACTGCTGTCTCCCAGCGATCCCTATATTTGCTTCTGTCAACCCCTTTTCAAGGGAACAGTTGAGTACTGATGTAATTAAAATCATAATCGAAAAATATCTGTCTGCAGAGGCAGCCATGGAACAAGAGAGATACACTGCAAGTTGTCAGCAACCCACAATCTAAAAGAAAAACTCATAACCAGTATTTCATCCTTACTATTGGTCTGTATTTTATGTTATGAGTACTACCTGAATTTTAAATGGAAAAAGAAGAATGGGAGGAGGAATACGTGAGAGAATGGCAGGAGAATGTGGGGAGCAGTGAGGGATTAAATGCTATGGAGAATGGCAGGGAAGCATGAGGAGCAGAAGAGGGAAGAAGTGGGTGAAAAAGAGGAAAAAGGAGAGGAGTTAGGAGAAATGAGTGAAGAATGGGAGAAGAATAATGTGGAGAAAT
Organism: Lanius collurio; assembly: GCA_020086605.1. NCBI lineage: Eukaryota > Metazoa > Chordata > Aves > Passeriformes > Laniidae > Lanius > Lanius collurio. The sequence continues at coordinate 5,759,191 of JACBWW010000028.1, read as the reverse complement.
GGTGTGACAATAGGAAAATGGGGAGAGAGTGGGGAGAATGGAGTAAGAATGGGCAAGAAGAAGGGAAGGAGATGGGAAGAGAGGGGGAGTGAGATGGGACAAAATGGGAAGTTGATAGGATGCAATGGATGAAGAAGAGGAGAAGAGCCAGCAAAAAGGTAGGAAGGAGAGAGAAGAAAAGGGACAGGAATGAGGCAGGGGAAGGACAGAAGGGTGTAATGGGGCAGGATGGGAAGAATGAGGGGAATATGGAGTGGAGGATGGGGGAGGACAGGGGGAGACTGGGGTAGAATGAGATAGGGCAAATGGAGAGAGGTTAATCAGGAGTCTTCACCTTTTACACTTCTCCCCTGCTTTTGCTTGCAACAAGTAATACCGTGTGTGCAATCACTGCTATGCCCTGTGTGGGCAGTAACTTGCAAGCAAATATTGTAAGGAGAGTTTTGTTTCTCTTTATTGCCAGGGACAGTGGCATGTGATGACCTGGCCTTTAATGACTGTTAGAAGAAGTAGCGATCAGAAAATTTCAACTAAAGTTAAACGCATTAGAAATTTTAAAAACTCTGAAAAGAAATATAAAAATAAAAGTTGCTGAAGTATAGCATGGTTCCTAAGTCCTTCTATCACCCCATGAACCCCAGATCTCCTGTTTCTCTTATAAAAGTACTCGATGAAACAACATTAACAAAAGTTCAATTAAGAGATCAAAAAGCACAATAAACTTTTCATAGCTCAACAAAACTGCTTCTTTTACCAATTCATTTCTCCTCCATCAGGAAGAGAAAAATAAAAGCGGATTAATCTGATTTACAGAGTGAAAAACAACACTGAATGCACTTTTTGTCAGGGGCAGGGGGAAGGTCTCCAGCTGGTTCTCATCTATATGCCATGATTCTTCATTTAGTTTACATTATTAAAATAAAAAACTCAGCTTTAATCTTAACTATTACAGTATGCCTTAGAGTAGATTCTATCATGTAGCATCCTTAATACAGTTTCAGACTCTGGCAAAACATCACCCCTCAGACTGGTCATGGCCATATGGGTAGTAAATGTATCCAACATTTTTTCATTGGCGCCTACATTATTACGTCTTGTCACCAATGGTTTCTCGGGTTTTCAAGTAAATTGTTGCACATACTGTGGTTTGGAGCTGCTGAGATGAAGCCCTACATTTATCTGTATACAGCCAAATCCTTTTTTGGAACTTTCTTTCCTTCTAATGAACTAACATCTGTTGAAAAAAAAGAAACTCTTGTTTCCAGAACACTGCACAGAAATGAGAAAAAACAAAACAGCAGGACACTGCCAAGAAGCTATTGTTGCCAAATTGTACATGATTTAAAAAAAGCCTAAAAATTATGGGTGGACAGAAGTGGGCATCATACCTGATCTGTCTTCATTTTGTGAATCACACCTTCTACATAATTCTGGGATGGTCTTGAGAGAAGTTACAGAATACTGTAAAAAAGGAAAAAAAATGTATAGAGGTAATAATTAAAAAAGATAAAAAGTATGATTTTCAAGAGGTTCAAATGTCATGGACACCAAATCTACAAACCAAGGGTACTTCTGGCAGTCTGATGGTCTTCTTTGATTGCATGAGAAAAGCAGATGGCACCTGCTGTTGTTTCCCTTCTTGAGGCATACAAAACAGACTATCAAAGCTAGAGCAAAGCACCTCCTCACCTCAGATTTTTCCTTCCTGCAGGTCACCATTATTCAAGGCACAAATACAATGCAACACAACATGAGATACACTGGAGGTCAGAACACATCCAGGCTTCACCGTAAACCTCAAGGGTCTCACTTTGCCCACCTGCACATTTATTACAGTGATTGCAATACAACAATCATCATATTTAAAAATTAGAATTTGAGTGTCACAAACCAGTACGTAAAAGAGATGCAGAATATTTCTGCTGTAAAGATCTGATTTCAGAGAGGGGTGTGTGTATCCACACATATCAGACAACAGGCTTGTTTTTGTAACGTGGGCTTCATTAAAGCAAGCTTATATTATTATTTAATGTGACAAAACACATCTGATATGAATTAGCATGTTATTCTCTGCATTAACCATTTAAAAACAGGAAAAAAGCATCACAGGTGCACATGTATTTTACCAAACAGAAATTTTATCTTTATAAACTTGTGGAATACCTTTGGAAAGTTACAAGATCCAGTGTTACAAAACCATACATTCTGATATGCAGTTGCTTTACAGCAAGTCTTCCTTAATCAAATGCTTAAATGTTACAGGAATCTCCACTTAAACAAATGAAAATCATTGCATATGTGAAAGAAATATCAATTACTTTGCTTATACAAAAAAGACCCTTTTAAAACCAGTATTTTGGAAACTAAAACAGAAAAAAAGCATTTAGGATTAGCACAACTGAAATTTTTCTAAGAATACATAAACACCATATGTTTTCAAAGAGATGGATATTTTTAGTTGGTGTGCTGTTGACCAATGAAGAAAAACAACTACATATAAAACCATATGAACTTTCCACACAGAAAAGAAACGATGATACACTGTTCTGGTTTTTGCTGACAGTTTGTCATTCAGTGTTTGACGTGTTTCTAAAGCACAGCTGGCCATCTCCTTCAAAATAATCTAAATTCAAGCTCATGTGACCAATTGCGGAGTAATTTACTTCTCTGGTGTGAGTTCAAGACTATTACTCAAAGACTGTAGTTACTTCATTAAGCCTAGAAAACCTCCCAGGCCTTACTTTTTTCCTTGCTGACCTAATTCAGGGATGTATTGAGAAACCTCAATCACAAGCATAAGTATTCCCAGGATTGACACTGAACTTGTTAATTAAAATGTGTAGCAGCACCCCAGAACTACCCAGTGATTCCAATCCCTGTTAAACAAGGGGTTGTCTATGAGGCTGTGACTGCTTCAGGATGTGACAGCCTAAAGCAAAATAGAACAGAGCAGAGTCAGAGAGAAGGATGCTACTAAAGACAAATTAATACAACTAAAAGACAGACATGGACAAACACCATGTGCTGTGCTTCACTTTAGTCATTGTTTAACAAAGCCTGAGCTGTTAAGCTATACATCTTCCTATTTCAGCACAAAGACTTAGACTGCAATGTTGAACTGGTCTAGTAAGATTCTTAAAAGAATCCAAGGAGCATGTCTCCAAGGAATATGGTAGCTTCATAAGACCAGCTGTTGCAATTTAAACTATTACACAGTTTGTAATTCAAACAGAGAGAGGCCTTTCGTATTCTATTCCTATGTGTTTTGTCAGGCAACTTCAAAAACAGAAAGCCATTTTTCATTTTGTCTTTTTCCTGTTCTTTCTTAGAAGAACAGATTTTTTTCTGTTTCAACATTGCCTTAAAATTGTAGTATTCAGTTACCTGCCAGAAAAAACAGTCTCATTGCCAAAAATCTATTAAATGTTTGTAAATTTGTTATGCATTTTAATAATATTGTTTTGACTTCATTAATAGATTTCCTCCCACTTACCTCTATCCTCAAAAAGATGTCTGCAAATTTACATTTCTGCCTTCTGTAATTTGTGCTAGAATGTAAAGAGCCAGCTTTTGGTCCAGGAAACAACTAAAATTACTTTTTCAAGTGGACTTTTCCCAAGCATAAAAACAATCCATTCCCAGCTCTTCCCACTAGAACTGATTTATTACATACCCTAGCTCCAGTTCTAATCATCAGCACTATTTTCCAGCTTTTCATCAACCATAAATTTCAAGGTTACACAGGACATCAAAAGAGGTTGAGATTGCAACGCTTCCCTGGAACAGAATTTTAGACTTCATGTTTATTCAACAGCATTTAAAATTAATTACTTCCAACTCTTCATTCAATAATTTCAAATTTTTTTTGCATACAAAATTAAACACCACTTCTCACATTTCTCCAGTGGAGTAACCACATCAGCCAGAGTTGGGGGCCATGCCCAAAGGCATAAGTGACAATGTAAGAGCTGAGCACATCATGTCGCTTTGTTAGTCAGTGCTTACTGGGATCTTTGGTATTTAATTGAAGTCTGTCATGGTTGATGATGAAATTCAGTAACAAACTAAGGGCTTGTTCCTATGATAATACATGTAATGGAATTTTTGATTACTGTTTGAGGTCTGGGTTCTTTTTCTGCATTTAATGCCTGCTTATGTCCAGCCCAAACCAGTGAATTCTAGTAAATCCCTAAAGAACTTTGTAAGAAGGAAGAGCAGTATCAACAGCAGATGAGACAAGAAGCAGTAACAAGCAAATGCAAGATATTCCCATCTTTTTCCAACATGCACTGCTAATTCAGGGAAAAATGGGGCCTCCCTCACAATACATTTGTTCATTATGTAACACTGCACTACAGAATCTGAATTAATGCCGATGTTAACCTTTTAAATTTCACATGGTTTTCAAATTTTAATGCAATGAATTTTAAATAAAACACATGAGAAAAGGTATCTTTAATAGGGCTGCTCTGCTCTGTGCCACTTGTCTACTACTCACAGATGCACTTGTGTCCAAGAAGTATCAGAAAGAAGAAATAACTGACTTTAAGTAGTAGCACAGAAATATATACAAGAAAGTAAAAATCCAAGTAAATTAAGAAACAAAAGTTACTTTTGAATTTTCTGTTGTATCCTAAATGTAGTCAAAGTGCAAAGTTGTATGCACGGTGTGACTCTCAGACCACATTATCATAACCATGACACCCCCAAAAGATGAAGCACCATGGCCAACTCCTACTTTTTGCAATATCAGAACTAAATCATTTACCACCACTGGATCAAGTCACCTACGACTTTGTCCTGCTCTTCAATTCACAGCTCTTTGTTTTCATTTTGTTACTGAAAACAGGCACCTCCACCTTCCTACCACTAGTATTTGTTTCCAAATGTTTCCAAGTAAACAGTTTAGCAGTCTCTTTTCAGTTTATTTGCTGCAGTGGAAAACAAAATGCTCCATTGATACTAAAAACCTATTAAATTAGTAACTTTACAATATGTTTTCTTAACTTACTAACTGTGAAATGCCACCATCTCTCTGAGACATTTATTTGGGAGTAGCAAGTTATACTGAGAAAAAGTGAAGGAACAATACATGGCCTGATGTTGCAGGAAGATTTTTCTCAATAGTAGAGTCAACTAAAGCAGCTTCCAAACAAAAAACAGGGAAGGAAAGAGATTAGACTGGTACTGTGCATGTGGGAAATATCACCTACCCAAAATAAATGTCTTTCTTACAGCTGTAATGAGCATCTTTGGAGCACTGGTTAATTTGAGCTGCGTTGTTCATAGCATCTTTATATAGACACTTGATATGTTACTCTTCCTTTTAGCTTCAAAGGAGATCTATATATACACTAACACTGTCAGAGGTACAAAATTTGGTTATCTTGTATTATTTCTGTAAACCACGAAATAAAATAGTTGCAATAATTGCTCAATTTGACAGTGCAATGTAAGTCCTGCACTTCAATCAAAGGGTTAGGAAACCTTCAGGAAATCATACCAACAGCACAAAACTTCAAAGAAAGAATAAATTTATAGTGAAAATCAGGAGAAATGGGAAAAAGGTGAAAGCAGAAAACATACTTTTGCTAATTTGTCTATCATTTAAATGCAACTAAATGGTCTTTTTTTTTTTCCCCCCTTCCTTTCTGGGAGCAGTTATTCATGAAGAAATAAGTGAAAATATTCAGCTGGGTCACTTATTGTAACTGCAGACAGAATATAATTTTTGTTTAACATAAACAAGAGACCCAGAAACCTATTCTGCTGTCTGAACTACAGACAAATATTCTGTACCATTTAGATCTTCTAAAGCCATCTTAGTTTATAAAATAAGCATCATATTTGCATTCCAGAACCCTGATGGAGGTGGTAGATGTAGCTGCTAAGCCACCCTCAATAATATTTTAGAAGTCATAGCAGTCTCCATTGACTGGATAAAAGTGAGTATCACATTGATTTTTAACAAGGATAAAAAGAAGAGCCTCAGGAACTACTAGCAGGTCAGCCACGCCTCTGTGCCCAGTAAGAGCATGGAAGAGATCCTCTTGGAAATTATGCTGAAACATACGGATGGCAGAGACGTGCTTAGAGACAGCCAGCATGGCTTCACAAAGGGAAAATCGTGCCTGACTAAGATAGTGGCCTCCTAAAATGGAGTAACAAGAGCTATGGATGTCATCTGCTTTTGGCACACTGTATCCAAGTGCTACCTCCTCACCTCTAAGTTGGAGAGATATGGCTTTGATGGACGTGTACAAGGAGTTGGCGATGTCCAACAAGTTACAATCAACAGCTCAGTTTCCAAGTGAGACCCAGAAATGAGTGGTGTCCCTCAAGGATGCATACTGCAACCAACAGTATTCAGTATCTTTGTCAAGGACATCGACAATGGGATCAGGTGCACCCTTAGCAAGTTTTCACATGACATCAAGCTGAGTGGTGTGGTTGATTTGCTGGAGGGATGGAATGCCATCCAGAGGGACCTTGGGAAAGGTTGTGGTGTGAGCCCATATGAACTTCATAAAGTTCAACAAGATCCTATCCATGCATCAGAGAAATGCCCAGTATCCATACAGATTTGGGTACTGAGAGTAGCCCTGCAGAGAAGGACTTGGCATACTGGAGGATAAACAATTTTACATTAACTGGCAATGCTCACTTGCAGACCAGAAAACCAATTGTATCCTGCTGCACAAAAAGCCTGGCCAGCAGAAGTGAGGGAGGTAATTCTCCCCCAGACTTAATTCCTGGGAGAATCCACCAGGAGAACTGCCTCTAGCTCAGGAGTTGCTGAGACAAAAAAAGACATGGACCTGTTCGGTGGTCCAGAAAAAGACCATGAAAACAGTCAGGGGGCTGAAATACCTCTGCTGTGAAGTAAGGCTGAGAGAGTTAGGGCTCTTCATCCTGAAGAACAGGAGGCTGCAGGGAGACTTTTTCATGGCCTTCCACAACATAAAAAAGGCTTATGAGAAAATCACAGAAAGACTGTTTTCCAGGGCCTGTAGTGTCAGGAAAAGGGGCAAATGAAACAACATCAATTTAGACTGAATACAACAAAGCTATTTTTCACAATGGGGGTAGTGAGACACTGCAACAGGTTGCCCAGAGAAGTTGTGGATGCCCACCATACATGATTGTATTTGGTATATGTGGCAAACTGAAGAGCGGGGGCTACCCTCATGTGGGACCATCCACCAGCAAAGGCTGAGCCCATCAGAGGTAATGGTAGCATCTCTAGGATAACAGATTTAAGAAAGAGTAAAAAACACTGCATAACAGCAGCTGGGAGAGAGGAAAAAAAAAAAAAGGTGAGACACCAAGGTCAGTGAAGAAGTAGGGGAAGGCAGTGTTCCAGATGCTGGAGCAGAGTTCCCCTACAGTCACAGGAGAACACTGTGGTAGAGCAGATATCCAGCCTTCAGCCCATGGAGGACCTCACACTGGAGCGTGTGGATGTGCCTTGAAGAAACCTGCAGCCTGTGGAAAGACAGCGCTGGAGCAGGCTCCTGGCAAGAACTAATGCATGTGGAGAGGAAACTACACAGGAGCAGGTTTTCTGTAAGGAACAGTGTCCCTCTCTGAGAGTCATGCCAGAGCAGTCTGTTCCTGAAGGATTGTATCTCACGGAAAGGACACATGCTGGTGCAGTCCATGAAGAACTGTGGCCTGTGGGAAAGACTCACACTGGAGAAGTTCACAGAGGACTGTCTGCAGTGGGTGGGACCCCATACTGGTACAGGCATGAAGAAGATGAGGAGGAGGGAATGGCAGAGACACTATGTGATAACCTGAATGCAAACCCCATCCTCCCCTATTCCCATGCACTTATTGAGGTGGCAAGGCAGAGAACTCCAGAGTGAAGCTGAGACTGAGAAAAGGGAGAGGTAAGGAAAAGGTGCTTTTAGATTTTTCCTTGTTTCTCATTATCCTGTGCTGCTTGATTGGCAATAAATTAATATTGCCAAGAGGAGGCTTTTTTACCCATGACAGTAATTGGTGAGTGGTGTCCCTCTCCTTAAAGCACAAGCTTCTTGATGGAGTGGGAGTAACAAGAGTGGTTTGGTGGTCACCTGGTGACCAGTCAATGTCATCCCTTCACAATGAGCCTTGGAGCAATCTGATCTACCTAAGAGAGGGAGATTGGAACTGAATGACCTTTGAAGGTTCCTGCCAGCCAAAACCAATCTATGATTCTGTGATATTGGAGAAATGTACTGTTTCCTGTTCTCATGTACAAATGCAACATTAAAAAAAAAAAAAAAAAAGCAAAGGAAAAAAACCCAAAACACCAAACTCCTCCCCATCCCACTCCCCCGCTTCTCCCCTGACTTACATATATATTTGCCATTTAAAACATATTTCTGTATTTCTGTCTTTTTGACTATTACATTTCAGCCAGTTTTGCTGAAATGGACTACAAAGGTTTGGACTACAAACAGTGGCTTTCTAACAGAGGTACATTTGTAAGTGCATCATTTTAACCTTCTCACTGCCTGTATTATTAGTGACTGTACTGCACTGGATTAGAACCAGAGGGCTAACAGGAATAATACAATTTGCTAAAACAGATGCTATGCAGCTGCTCTTACCAGAGCAGGCTAATGATAAAATGTGAAGGTCAGGTATTTCTAAACTGGGTATGATGAAATATGAGTAGAGGACTACAGTAAGCATGAATTCTCTTGTTGATCTGGGTTCTGGCAACAAATCCTTTGTCTTCTTACCTGCTAAAGCAGGGAGTAAAACTGCTACCTCAATCATTTGTGATTTTTTTTTTTTTTAATGTTCAGCATCCACTGAAAGAACAGGCTATTAAAGCAGGCAGCCTGAGCTGTTCAGCAGAAAAGTGAGTAACCTAACCCACCAGTATGCAGCAACAGCCACAATGGGAGGGACATGGAAAGGTTACATCTACTATGTTTTACAGTTTTACAAAACTGAGTATAGAAACAGATACCAGGAAATAATCTAGCATATAACAGTAATAAAAATAAAGTTGCCCATAATAAGGTATTCACTCAAGATTGGCTCATTGTCTTGTAATATTTTGGGCAATTGCCATATTCTGCTTTAATAAAAATTCAAAAGTACAATAGGTAGAAAAAAAATCTCTTCAAAATGAATTTGTCAATGAATAAAGCATCTGGAATGTTTTAAAATGAATCAAAAGTCCCAAATGCTAACAGGAAAACCAGGCCCTTTGTATTAAAAAAAAAAAAAAACAAAAAAACCCAACAAAACCTATAAAACTATGAAACATGTGGAAAGAGATGGTGGCATACTTTCATCTGAAAATTGAATTAATAAATTCTCTTATAGGAGATTTAATTTATGCATTCAAGTTTATTTTTTTTTGAACATTAAATACATGTACAACTCTTGCACAAAAAGCAGAAATACTGGCAGTAGGAGTAGTACTATGAATAATAGAAAAATACACAGTATCAGTGCCTCCTATAAGAATACTAACAATGTAGACAGCAACGCAGTAACACAGCAATACAGTACTTTTCCCTACAATTACAGCTGCAGTTGTTTTATTTGTGACACTAAGGATCAGTGCTGCCTATGAATCTCTAGAAGTCTTTCTATCTCTCTCTGTACTCTAGCCCATCACATCTATCCATAAAATACTGCTGTACTGGGAAATAGCTACTGGCAAAAAGGGCAGAGGTGAGAGAAGCAGGGTTTTTACAACTGAAATACATTTAATTAAAGATATACTTAAAATTTTGGTGTCTAGGGCTAGCTCTACAGCACATATAGTTCATTCAGGACAATACAGAAGATCAGCAATCCAGAAATGAAACTAATTTATTAATTTGATTTGCAAGTAGTTTTTAGTACCTGAAGGAAAGGCCAAGTTTTCATTACGAGATTATTAAGAGAGATTTCCTTTACAAAATATCTGATTTTTATTCAAGATTCAACCTATCTAAACATCCCTTAATAAGAAATAAAAGAAGTGTGGCTTCCAACAACAGTGTTGCTTTTTACATCAGGACTGAGTTATCTAAGGTTGTCTCAATTTGAACAAGTAAAATAAGACTTGTACTTACCGATATATCATCACTAAAATCTATTTCATCCAAATCAAGGTATTCAGGGGCTTCCATTATTCTTCTATGGACATTTTGGGTGAGTCAGCACATTAGTAAAGACCTAATTAAGAAAACAGAAATGGATTGCCTTTAGAGAGCCAAAACCACACAGAAGTGATTTCACATAGTTGCTAAATTACCGAAACATTTAACTTGAATAGTAAAGCCTTTCATAACTTAATCCTAGAAGCTAAATAAGATTTGCCACTTCTACTCTGTATATTATGATGACGTTTCAATTGTTTGGGAGAACACCTAAGTGCTACTTGAAGTAGAAGTCAAAAATACTTGATTCAGCATCACTCAATCCCTCCAGAAATTCAATACTGGTATAAAGATCTAAGCTGTTGAACACCCTCATGACCTTGCATAGTTGTGTTAATGATGTGTGGTGTCTTAAGGTTGAAACATTTACTCACAGCAGCTCCTGTTATCGTAGTTTCCCTCTGCCCAAGATGGCAGAAAAGAACTGAGAATCCTGCTGTGCACAGACAACAAAATCCTATCTCACCTTATCTCTGGTTACAAGCAGTCTAACACACAATGCAGCCAGTGCTTCAGAGATTAATGGTTTACCATCCCTCAGGCTGTGAGTGCACATCCCGCAGAATGAAACCAAATGCAGTGCCAGAATTATATCATGTGCACTAATTATCAGGGGCATTAACCATTTTCCTACAGCAAGACAAAAAGAAGAACACACTCTCTTGCAAAGCAAGAAATTTGGCTGGAAAAGTCAGTATTAGATCTGAATAAATTGAAGCTTCAATAACCAAAAGATCAGAGACAATAAACCCCTCAATGTCAATCCTAACTAGAATGGTGTGTGTTATCACTACAGATAAATGCAACAGAAGTAAAAGTAGAAAAGGAAGGTATTTTAAAGCAAGCTGAACAACGAAAGTGCAATGCATTTTTAAATAATGTGAGGCATTACATAAGGATTAAGTATTATTATAGAAGAAAATTAAATCCTCCAGTATATGTCCATAACAAAAGAAAACACCTTAAGGGAAAAGAATAGCACAAACCCAATTTATTCATATGAAAACTACCAAGAAATACGTTAACGAATAATGAAATAAGCTGTGTACACCTAAATAAAATCACTGGGTGAAATATTCACATGCATTTAAAAATTACCTAGGTTACGGGGTCTGAAAAAACCACTTTTCTGCAAGTGTCACTGACAAACAAAATTTCAATAATTAATCTTCCTAATATCACACTATCCAAGCAAAAAGCTGACCTTACTTAATACACCTGCTCTTGAGAAGCTATTAGAGAGAGAGTAGGGAAAACTCCAATATTATGCTGAAATAGCTGGAAAAGCAAATTTTTGTTTCTCACTGCGTTACTGAAGCACCATCAGCATAATTTTCTCATTAAGTGAATGTTCTAGTTTTGGCTGGGATGGAGCTAATTTTTTTACCATAGATACTGTGGGGCTGGGATTGGGATTTGTGCTGGAAACAGAGTTGATAATTCAGGGATGTTTTCATTACTGCTGAGCAGGCCCTACAGAGAGCCAAAGACTTTTCTGCTCCTTACTCCTCCCCACCTGTGAGCAAGCTGGGGGTGCAAAAGCAGTTGGGATAGCCAGGACGGGTGATCCCAATTGACTCAATGGGGTATTCCATAAAAGATGACATCATGATCTGCATATAAAGCTGGAAGAAGGAAAAAGGGGAGTGTTTAGAGTGATGGAGTTTGTGTCTTCCCCGGTCAGTATGATGGGGTCCTGCTCTTCTGGAGATGGCCAAACACCTGCCTGCCCATGTAAAATGGTGAAATAATTCCTTGTTTTGCTCTGCTTCTTGCATGCACAGCTTTTGCTTTCCCTGCTAAACTGTCTTGATCTCAACCCTAGGATTTTCTCAATTCTATTCTCCAAGCAGTTGTGTGTGGTGACACTGGAGGACAGCAGCACGTAAGAACAACCTCAGCTACCTGTAACTTGCTCTCATTGTGACTGTTAGACTTGGGTGAAGCAGTGGGAAAAGAGAAGGCTGCAGAAAGGTAAAACTGGAAGCATCTCCATTGTGAAACTCATCAGAAGCTTTTCATTTTGCACATTCCCAAATGCTAAATTTATTCTCAGAAGGAACCACTAAAATCAGACACAAGCTTGACAATGAAAGGAAATAGCTATTGTGCAAAGGCATGACAAACTCAGTTCCACAAATTTCTGCATTACAGATTTTTCTTAACATTAAAAAAAAAAAAAATCAGTATATTTTTTAAACATTTATGTCTTTGGGAGACATAACAGCTTACCAGTGACAAAGTGCACTGCAAATGTATTGCAGTGGTTGGTAAGACAAGGTTTTGGTTGTGGGAGAGCTATAGGGCTGTCTTCTGAGAGACGTTAGAAGTTTCTGCTGTGTCTGATGGAGCCAGTGTCAGATGACTGCCAGACAGACCCACTGCTGACCAGAGCTGAGCCCCTCAGTGATGGTACTTGCACCTCTGGGGTAAGAGATTTAGGAAAGGAAAAAAGTCACTGTGCAACAGCAGCCAGGAGAGAGGAGTGAGAATATGTGAGAGCAACTGCCCTGCAGACACCAAGGTCAGTGAAGGAGGGGGACAAAGTGTTCCAGATGCCAGAGCTGGGATTCCTCTGCAGCCCTTGGTGAAGAGCATGATGAGGCAGCTGTGCCCCTGCAGCCCACAGGGACGCCTGTGGGGGACCCACAGTCAGAGCAGCTGGATGCTCAGAGGAGGCTGTGATCCCATGGAAAGTCCACGCTAGAGCAGGCTCCTTGCAGGACCTGTGAGCCTGTGTAGAATGGAGACCTTGCAGAAGCAGTTTGCAGGCAGGACTTGTGACCTCCCTCCACAGAAGCTGAGACTAGCTGTTAGTCTATCACTGTGACTATCGACACCAGCTCAAAACAACTTACTGTTAGTTTTTGAAGTAAGACAAATGCTGACTGTATATACTAGCCACCAGAGGGTGGCTGGGCACTGGAACAAGTTTCCTGGGGAACTGGTCTCAGCACCAAACCTGAGAGAGTTCAAAGTTTATTTGGTCAATGTGCTCAGACACACGGTGTGTCTCTTGGGGCTTTCTGTGTAGGGCCAGAAGCTGGATTTGGTGATCCTTGTGGTCCTCTTCAAACTCTGAATATTTTTGTATGATTCTGTATGTACTGTCCCACACAAATTAAAGGACCATGTTACTACATAAGGTGATAAGTGTATGAAGTAGAAATGAGCATTAAAATCTAAGTTTAAGGGTTAAAATCATATATGGGCCATAAAATATACAAGTAGTCTGAAAACAAACCAAAGCTTCAATGAGTTCGTTTTTCACTGGAATTAAATGGATTAAAATCTGCCCACCTACTATATTTAAAAATCAACAAAAGAGATAAATAAAGCTACTTTAAACATGTCATATAAGGAAGAATCAAGAAGTGACCTAGAGTTTTTATTTTCAACTAAAACTGAAATTATTCAGTTACAATTTATAAAATAAAATTTTGAAATAATTTTTAAAGCAAAATTAAATTATTCACCTTATAAAACTATTCAGTTAGTAAAAACTACAGTTAAAAAAATCCCCTAGCTTTAGTAAAATAACTATTATTCCTGGTTACCACATATCTCCAGATCTTAGAACAGAAAGATCTCTACCTTTCAAACTTATATTTTCATTCTAAACTGAAAGAAGCCATTGAAGAAAAAAAAAATGTGCTGAATCCATGCAGAGCTGAGAAAAGGACTTCATTCCACCTAGTGATGTACAAAACCCATAATGTCAGTCCGCAGTCCTGCATCATAACTTCCACAAAATGTTATTTTCTGTCTTTTTAAAACTTAAAGACTATGAAACGCAAAAGGGCTGAAGAAAAAGTTAATAACCTAAACAAAGACATTTTCTCTATGGAAAACTTTCTGAAAATAGTGTCCAGTTATATGAAAAGAAAGGGCAAGAGATTAATGTATTCTCTCCACTACGTGATTTTAATTTTCTTCTTAATGAAGTAAAACTGGATAGCACTTCAACACAATTACTGTGAACAACTAAGATTTCTCATGAATATACTTGGAGTTTTACACAAAAGGTGTACTTTCTGGATACAATTTAACACAGTAGCACACTACCATGCATAATGCAAACCATATGGTAAGGATAGTACTCAGAGCTGTGACTATTTTGAGAGCTTTGCAATAGCTGAATCCAGCACACCACCAGAAGCACAAACAATCTGAATAGGATTCACAGGGAGATCATAAGCACAACTGGTCAAACTCAAGGTAGAAATAATTGCAACCAAAATTGCAACTGCCAGCAGCGGCTGACATGAGATGAATAATGTTTTTCCAGAACCAACACTAAAGCCATACAGATGAGTGTCTCTAGCTTGTCAGCAAAAATGCCTGATATTTAACCTATAAATGTTCCTAACTGCATTTTGGAAGCTAGTAATTTAATATTCCACAGAACTTTAACCCCAAAAAGGGCATTTCCTCTCTGGCAATTTGACTTGCAGAGACATGCACACACACGTAGGTTTTGTACAGGTTAAAGAAATCTGGTTGGCTCTCAGAATTCACAAGAAGAAAACCACATAAACATCACCCATTTCTATTCAGGGAAAAAAAGTGCTTTTATACAATTTTGTGACCCAGTTCACCAAGAGAAATCAAGCTAAAAATTACTACATAGAAATGGGGTAATACTAGTATTATCGGTCCAATAACATATTCCATACGTTGCAATAGATAGTAGTATTTGAAACCAAACTCATCCTTCTCCTTTTCAAACATGAGCAACAATTATTGTTTTTTTCAAAACAGATTTCCTCTGCTGTTTTCCTTCACATCTTAAACAAGACACATGACCTCAAATCCAATTGCTAACACTCAATAAAATCAGATGAATGAGGGGAAAAAAGGACAAAAAGAGCATTTCCAGTATAATACTAATATTACTAATAATAGTAGCAATGAAGTTTTAGATGCAGGGAACAAATCTGTCAACTTCTGCAAACACTAAAAATCCACTCTGGATTGATGGCACATATTCCCAACAGAGGTAATGCTTACAATTGTTCACAGATTTAGTTTCTAAGGTACATCAGGCCTTGGATTTTTCTCTCCACATAGTCTCAAACAAACACACCATCAGGAATGCCTAGGGGCCAGTGTGCCTTTTGAGGATGAAGCAGATGATGCAGGAACAGCAGGAATGCTTTAAGAGTCATGACAGCTGTATCATGTAACCCATACTAGTGCTCATAGACAAGAACCAGGGCATATAGGTGAGCATTCGCTGTCAGGCAATTAACTGAGTGAATCAGGGGACTGACAGAGCAGGCAGGAGATATGCAAACATCAGGTTTTTGTTCTAATTGCTCAATGTAAAACTGTGGAACAAAACAGTGTAACTGATTTGTAGCGATGCTTTTGCCACAAGGCTGTAGTGAATTCAGTAGCCCCGAAAGGAAACTGATCCCAGTATCTCAGACAACAGCAGTCTCAGTGTAGCAAGTGAAAGGCTAAATCCAAGAGGAAGCACAGGGAAAATGTCCTTTATTGAGCCAAAATAAAACAAGTAATTAAAAACGCATAATTTCAATTATTTATGGATACATAAAAACAAAGAACAAATAGCAATAAAAGATATGCTGTCAATTAAATCTTTATTTCAGTTGTAACTCATAGAAATCCTACTAAATGCCACATGGAATTTTATTTTCCACATGTCAGAAGTATTTTAACAAAATATTTGCGGATTCACTTAAACGTTCAATCAAATATAAAGTGAATCAGACGTAAAATACTTCTAAGTTTCCTTTAGCACAGTTAATATTAAAGATTTAGGCTTTAAATGCCAGAATACCATGACAGATGCTTTTTAATTAGGGGATAAGGTTACATTTTTCAATTATAGGTCTAAGATAACAAAATAAACATATGGTCCTTTCCTAAGCATCAGGAGCTATAGTAGCTCAAGATGAACAAGATCTGTGGGCAGAAATGAAAGACTTTATGTCTTTAATTTAAGCACACAGTATGTGTTTCAACTAATGCTTGAAATCTGGTAAGCATCTGAATTTTATTCCCTACCATTAAGAAATACCAGGATCATAACCCCAAAATTCTTCACTTTCAAACAAACAGAACTGTGTAACACTACATTATGTTAAATCTATTCAGCATGCAATGAAAAGTACAGCATTCAATTAAAATCTTCTGTTGAGGAAGGCACATCAGCACTAAGATATGCTTAAAACTGAATTCAGTTCATCCTCATATTCTACTGTAACACCTGAATTCTACCAAAAATTAATTTTGTCTTCCACCTATTTAATAGACAGTGTGTGGAAAGCACTACAGTATGTCCAGGAACACTGCCATAACTGAGGGATGTGAGAACTGGACTGCTGAGTGAAGGCAAGAAAGCTCAGTTGCTGTGTCCTGGCAGAGCTACTCTGGGCTAACACTACCACCCCTCTAGCAAATCCATCACTTCTTATGCTCCCTGGTGCCTGGCTCTGTGTTGTCTCCTATTACAGATTACATGTTCTTCAAGACAGGGATTGTGTGGTCACTCTACACTTGTCAGGCTTATTGTATAGCTGGTGCCCTTATCTACTAACTTTGTTGTGCAAGAGTAATTCAACTAAATATAAACATGACGCAAATACACTACAGCAGGCACTGGAAGAGGACACATTTGAAGCTTTGTAGAAGATCCCCATAACAACATCTTTATTTACTATATACAGATGGTGCCTTTGCAGGTGATAAATGCAGAGGTCAAGGACAAAGCATCAAAGACATAGAAAGCATACAGTTTCATTATAATAGGATAGGATAGGATAGGATAGGATAGGATAGGATAGAATAGAACGGAACGGAACGGAACGGAACGGAACAGAACAGAACAGAACAGAACAGAATAGAATAGAATAGAACAGAACAGAATAGAATAGAATAGAACAGAATAGAATAGAATAGAATAGTTCAGTTGGAAGGGACCTACCATGATCATCTAGGTATGAGTAATAGTTTAAATTTAACAATATACACATATGCACTCTTAGAAGACCCCAGCTTCTTACTCATATTTCTATTATCTTCGTCATCTCTAAAGGGGGAATTACTTGGATATAATCAATATATTTGTAAGCAACGTGACTTTGGAAATATAAAGAGTAACAATGAAGCTCAAATAGAGGTTTATTTGCTTTTCAAGCACGAACTCCATGCATAAATAAAACTGCAACATGATAGACGGTTAGACTGTGTTGATACTTTTAAGTCAAATAAAGATTTGTGATAATATAATGTACTCTGAACTGCACTGTTCAACCAATTTTTGTTACCCTCTAGAGCTCCCAAAGCGATTTTTCTAATTATATGATGTGACATTTTTTCTGTAAATAGTCATTGCAACTACCTATCAAGTCAGATCTTAAATATAAAATATAAAGGAGGAGTAATAGATATTAAAGAGTTAAGATTAATTTTAAATAACAACTTATTTAAAAAAAAAAGTTACAGTGAAGCTGAAAAATTACAGGATTTATTTCAGTGAGGAATGTATTCTGCAACCAGGATTACCTAATCCCTTATCGCATTTATTCAGAAATACTCCTAAGTTTAAAAGTTCACAGTAGCAATTCATAATAGTATGATACTTCTTAAGCAAGTAAAAATAAAAGCACTGCTTTTAATCACCACTCAAGTACTATCAGTGCACAAGCTACACTGATAGAACAGGAAGACAGAATTCAGCAAAGCACAACAAATTTCCAAGACCACAAGATGCTGTCTGTAAAATTTTACTTTAGAAAAACTGTGCATTCCAGACATGCAGATATAATCCACCTACAGCCCTAAACAGTCACAAATACTGAGTCCAGTTCTGTTCCTAAGGAAGCCAGTGTACACACAGAGGACTGGTAAAAGGTAAGAAAAAATGTATTTATTCATGGTCAAACATAACTGAACTTTTCATAGTCATATATCCAGACCTTGAGCACGTGTTCATCCATGTTGGTTGCATATAAAGGGTGGGACTGTCCCACTCTGCTCTGCACTTAAGGTGCAACATCACCTTAAGGCCTGTGTGAAATTTTGGGCATCACAACATAAGAAGGATCTAAAGCTATTAGAAAGTGTCCAGAGGAGAGGTATGAAGATGGTGAAGGGCCTTGAGAGGAAGCCATATGAGGAATGGCTGAGGTTGCTTGGTCTGTTCAGCCTGGAGGAGACTGAAGGAATATCTCACTGCAGTTTTGCAGTTTCCTCATGACGGGAAGCAGAGAGGAAGACACTGATCTCTTCTCTGTGCTGACCAGTGACAAGACTCGAGAGAATGGCATGAAACTCTGTCAGGGGAGTTTAGGTTTGGTACTAGGAAAAGGTTCTTCACCCAGAGAGTGGTTGGGCACTGGAACAGGCTCCCCAGGGAAGTGGTCACAGCACCAGCCTGTCAGAGCTCAAGAAGGGTTTGGGCAATTCTCTCAGACACACGTCACGATTCTTGGGGCTGTCCTGTGCAGGGCCTAGAAGCTGGTCTTTGATGATACTTGTGTTTACCTACCGATTTGGGATTTTCTGCACTTCTGTGATTCTATGATTCAATTCTATGGAGTCTTAAGGGAGATGCACAAACAATGTGCACAATTTCTGCAGCCCAGAAAGCCAAATGTGTCCAAACTAAAAAAAGTGTGACCATGAGGTCAAGGGAGGAGATCCTGCCCCTCTACTCTGCTCTCATGAGATTTCTGCTCGAGTACTGTGGCCAGTTCTGAGGTCCTCAACACAGTAAAGGACCTGTTGGAGTGGGTCCACAGGAGTGCCACAAAAATAACTAGAGGAAGGGAACACCTTTCCTACAAGGAAAGGCCCAGACAGTCAGGGGTGTTCAGTCTGAAGAAGAGAAGGGTCCTAGGAGACCTTACTGCAGCTTTTCAGTACTTTAAAGAGGGCTTACAAGAAATATGGGGATAGATTTTTAGTAGGGACTGTAGTGATAGAACAAAATGTAATAGTTATTTTAAACTAGGTATAAGGAATATTTGGTTTGCAATGTGGGTGGTGAAACCCTGGAACAAGTTGACAACTTGTCATCTGCCAACTACGCCGGTCAATATTTAGGGTCAGGTTGGACTGGGCTCTGACCAACCTGATCTAGTTGAAGATGTTCCTGCTCATTGCAAAGAATTTAGACTAGATGACCTTTCAAAATCCCTATGATTCTATGATTTTGAAGAAGTCATGTGGAAGTAGGTAATAGTATATGGTTCACCTACTCTTCTGCTTCCATGAAATTAATGGAAAATTCATCACAACCTCAGCCATTTTAACATCAAATATATTTAACTTCTACAAAGACCGACACTATGTAGTCTGTAAAATGTAGGCCAGCATGTACAGGGTGAAGAAAAAGCATGCTTAGGAAGACACAGTTCCTCGTGTTTGTTGCAGGTTTTTTCAGCACACTGAATAACTTCAGATAACTTCCTGCAAGCGTTACCCTAAGGATGACATCTGAGTTGCAGTAACATACAAGCAAGCTTTGCCATTGATAACTATGTAAGATGTTACCCATCTTACCGCAAGGAGTGTCTATGAGGCTGCTGGAAGCACCTCCTTGCTTTTTAAAATTCTGGTCTGTTTAGTTGTCTCATGAACAACCATAACATTTAGTATTAAAAGAGAGTGATTCTACTCTTTGATTTCTAAAATAACACAGCAACCTAAGAAAAAGAAATTAAAATTCAGGCTACTGGGTGATCTGACTAACTGAAGAGTTGCTTTTATTGTAACCCAACTTGAAAGACATCTACTTGCTGCAAACCACCTCGGATTTCTTATAAAAAACCTCTTCTTTCCACCCAAAAGTTTTATATTCCTTCAATATTTAAGTATAAAGAAGTGTGGACGCCAAGCATTCAGCCAGAAATACGCACCGGAGCAGTTTGGAGTGAGTCCTAGAAAAATAAAGTTGTTTGTTTCAATTAGCCTCGAAAGAGAAACCTTATGAGTTGGAAATTTATGGCTGTTATTTCAAAACTGCCACAGCATATGATTCAAGCACTGTAAAAAAGCTAATACACTGTCTGCTTAACTTTAATGACAGGATCAAAACAAGTAGAGGTCAACTGATATGTTGAAGAATATTTAATTGGTTGTATTTGATTAATTTATGGTTTTATTCCCTTTGAAGTACTACATGGTTATTTGTTCTTAATATGAAATATCCCACAGTCATGCAAAATTAATATGCTTATCTAATTTCAATCTTGCTTATATGGCAACTGCTTCAGTTATTTCAGACCAGCTAACTCCTTCTATATGCTTTAGGACTTACTGATAATCAGATCAAAATCAGATCAAACAACTTCCCTTTGTACATAATGCATGTACATATACGTGTAAAAGCAGGGAAAGACTGGGAAAAAACCTCATTAGAATGCAGAGTAAGAGTAAACACTACTCCATTACCACAAATTGTTTTTACAATACCACTGCTGGTAGTGATCTACTGACAAAGGAGGCCAGAGTGGGACAGTGGCAGCACTGGACACTGTGTTTGGAGTGAAACACAGTGTGCTGCCTTGGATGTAGTCCCAGACAAACTGTAAGAAAAGCAGGTGGTGGGATTTACTTCAACTTATAACATCTTAACTTTTCCATTAGAAGTGGAATCAGGTCTGGCTTCGCCACTTACCCAGTTGTCAACTCACGCCAGGAAGAAAAGCATTGCTTTATCCAGGTACCACACACAGCAGTACAGCTTGTGCTGAGCACATGGCAGCAGCATCCTCTCCTCTTCACTGTGACGTGCTGTTATATTTGCACTCAGGGACCACAGACTAACTTTAACCATTAATGTCTATAAGCTCATTCCTTATTTAGTAATTTTCCATATTACAAAAAGAGGCTCTCCCTGTGAGGGGAGATTAAACTAAACAATGCACTATTCATTCTCACCCATTTTTTGTTAATGGCCATTAAACTAGTCAAGCATGGAAAACAGTCTATAGTTCTACTTATTTCTACTGCTGCTTTCATGCCACTTACCTAAGCTGTAGAGTACTACTTCCTGCCAACCATTGACCCTATCAGGGCATGAGGGCTGCTCCCTTCACTTGTTATAAAGGGTCTTTACATGGTAATGAACTTCTGTTTCTTCCTTTATACTGCTCCATGAATATGTATTTATTATCATGCTATCTTCAGTTACCACTTGTTCTCAAATGAATTTGTTCAGTCTTCCCATTAAACATTTTCGTGACAGCATGACTAAAATAACAAAGTTTCTGCTTATCACAGAGAAAAATAATTATCAAATCTCTATTAAAGGAGAAATACTAATGCTCATTTGAAATTACCTACTTGTAAATCTAAAAACCTGTAACCCAGAGGCATAAGAAATAGTCACAAATAAAGTGAGCTACATAAAGTGTGAAGTTTTTATCATTCATGTATGAAGTGGCCACTTCCCACAAAAAAGACCAGCCATGGTCCATCCATGAAATATAATTTATTTTCTCAAATGAAATGTTCCTATAAGTTCAAAAAGTACAATTGAGATAAACACTGCATTTACAAGAAAAGACTGTGACAGCAAAAACTCTATTAAAAAATTATCTTCCATAAACAAAAATCAACTTTTAGAAAAGAGAAAGTTCATTTTCTCAAAGGAAAAAATTAAAAAGTGAGTATAGACATTTAAAATCGCTTTATATATCCTCAAAAATAACTGGTAGATAAACCAACATTATTGTCCAAAACAGCAGCACAGAGTAGGTGAGGTTAAAGCACAGAATGTCATAGACTGAAAGGGTCTGCCTGAGTTCATTCAGTTCAACCCCTCTGCTCACACAGGGTCAGGTAGAGCAGGTTAAATCCTGGACTACACCCAGCTGGTTTCTGAATATCTTTAAGGACAGACACTCCAAAGTGCCTCTGGACAACCTGGGCCAGTGTTTGACCAGCCTCAGAAAAAAACTGTTTCCTTGTGTTTAGATGGAATTTCATGTGTTTCACCTTGTGCCAATGGCCTCTTGTTCTGTCAGTGCGCACTGGAGAAGTCTTTATGGAGAGGAGCCTCACTCTTCTTCACTCTATCTCCTCAGGTGTTTATAGACATTGACCAGATTCTTCCTTCTCATCTTAAGATTAACCCAGGATTCCTGCAGCCTGTCATACCAGTAGACTGACACAAGACTTGAGAACCCTGGATTTTCTGAGTCCTGTGTCACCAGTTCCCACACCCCAACCAGCAGTGGGTTCATGTTTTCCCCAGTCTTTCTTTTACTGTTTATGTACTTACAAAAGCCTTTTTCTGTTACCCTCCACATCCTTTGCCAAACTCAACCCCAGATCAGTTTGTGCTTTCCTAGCCCTATCCATAGATTAGACAATAGTATACTGGGCCCGAGTCACTTACGTTGCACCTCTTGTACCTTTCACGTCTGAGTTCAGCCAGCAGCTCCTGGTTCATCCACGCACCAAGCAGACTGACTCCTGCTACCTTTGCTTGATTTCTGCTTATTTGGGATGGACTTTTCCTGGGCTTGGAGGAAGCGCTTCTACAGGTAGAAAAGGATGTCAAAGAAAGAAAGGAGGTCATCCCCAAAAAACAATGTGGGCAAACAGATAACACTGCATGAGGAGAAGGCTGAGGGACCCAGCAACTGTTTGCCTCAGTCTTCAGTGGCAAATGCTCATCCTACACCTCTCAAGTGGATGGACAGCAGGACGGGACTGAGGACCACAGTGCTTCCCACTATAAATAAAGATCAGGTTCATAAACACCTGAGAAACCTGAATGTACATAAATTCATAGGACCTGATAGATGCATTCCAGAGTTCTGAGGGAACTGGCTGATGTAATTGCCAAGCCACTCTCCATGACATTTCAAAAGTCATGACAGTCAGGAGAAGTCCCAGGTGATAGGGAAAAGGCAAACATTGTATGCATCTTTAAAAAGGATGGAAAGGAGGAACCTGGGAGCTACCAACCTGCCAGGCTCACCTCTGTGCCCAGGAAGATCATGGGACAGATTGATGGACAAGCTCGGCAAAGGCACACGGAGGGCACAGAAGTGACTTGAGACAGCCAGCACAGCTACACCAAGGGTGAGTCTGGCCTGACCAACTTGGTGGTCTTCAATGGACAAGTAGTCGCTCTGTGGACAAGGCTACAGATGTTATTCTTCTGGACAGTCCCCTCCAACATCTGTCTCACTAAACCGGAGAAAGACTGATTAGATGAGTGGACTGTTAAGTGGATAAACAATTGTTTGGATGAGTACATTGCCCATGTAGTGGTCAATGGTTCAGAGTCCCAGTGGACTTCAGTGAGAAGTGGTGTCCTCAGGGATCTGTACTGGGACCAGTGTTATTTAACATCTTCATTAATCACACAGACAAAGGGAATGAGTGCACCCTCAGCAGATGACAAAAAGCTGAGTGGTGCGGTGACACTACTGAAGAATGGGATGACATTCAAAGGGAACTGGACAAGCTTGAGATAAGGGCATGTGGGAACCTCATGAGGTTTAACAAGGACAAGTGCAAGGTGCTGCACCTGGGTTGGGGCAATTCTGAGGAGGACTTGGGGGTGCTGGTGGATGAGAGGCTGGACATGCTCCGGCCATGAGCACTCACAGCCCAGAAAGCCAAAGTGTCCAAAGCAGCCTGGGCAGCAGGGGAGGGAGGGGATTCTGCCCCTCTGCTCTGCTTTGGTGAGACCCCACCTGGAACACTGCATCCAGCTCTGGGGTCTCCAGCACAGGAAACACACAGACCTAGAGAAGCAAGTCCAAAGGAGGGCTGTGAATATAATTAGAGGGATGGAACACCTCTCCTATGAGGAAAGAATGAGAGAATTTCAGCCTGGAAAAGAGAGGTCTTAGGGATTACCTTGTCATAGCCTTCCAGTTTCTGAAGGCAGCCCACGAGAAAGATGAAGAGGAGCTATTAACAAGTTAGTGGCAGAAGACCAATGATTTTGAACATAAAGAGGGTAGGCTTAGATTAGATATTAGGAAGGAATTCTTCAGTGTGAGGCTGGTGAGGCACTGGAATAGGTTGCACAAGATGTGATGGACACCCCATCCCTGGAATGTTCACGGCCAAGTTGGATAGGAGGAACCTGAGGTAGTGAAAGGTGTCCCTGCCCATCACTGAGGGGCATAGAACCATCAAGGTGGGAAGAGATCTTTAAGATCTTTAAGTATAACCATCAACCCAGCACTGCTACTGTAATCCCTAAACCATTAAACCACATGACCCAGCTCCCTTAAACATCTCCAGGGATGGTGACTCCACCACCTCCCTGGGCAACTTATCCTAATGCCTGACCACCCCAATAAGAAACAAAATTTCTAATATCTAATCTAAATCTCCCCTGTCTCAGTTTAAGCCCATTTCTTCTGGTCCTCTCACTGCAGGCACGACAGAAGAGACAGGCCCCTACCTTACCACAAGCTCCTACCATGGAGTTGTAGAGGTAGGTTCCCCTCCCTCCTCCACTTCTTGAGACTAAACAAACCCAGCTCCCTCAGTAGCTCCTCCTAAGACATGTTTTCTAGACCTTCCAAGATCCTTCTTGCCTTTTATTGGACAAGCTCCAGCACCTCCATATCCTTTTTTAAAGTGAGGGACCCAGAACTGAACTCCAGATGTAGTCTCACCAGTGCTGAGTAAAGCAGATGATCACTGTCCTGGTCTTGTTGGCCACATTGTTTTTCATGCAGGCCATGATGCCACTGGCCTTCTTGGCCACCTGGGCACACACACTGGCTCTTACTGAGCCAGCTGTCAACCCAAGTCCCTTTCTGTTGAGCAGCTTTCAAGCCTCTCCTGCCCAAGACTGTGGTTCTGAAGCAGGTTATTGCAACCCCAGTGCAGGACCCAGCTGAACCTTCCACAGCTGTCCTCAGCCCACTGACCAAGTCTGTCCAGGTCTCTCTGAAGAGCCCCTCCCAGCCTCCAGCAGATCAACATGCCCACCCAACTTGGTGCCACCTACAAATTTACTGAGGGTAAATCCCCTCAATCTCCATATCTAGATCATCAATGAAGATGTTAAACAGGACTGGCCACAAACCTGAGCCCTGGGGAACACTGCTAGGGATCAAACGACAGCTGGATTAGCTCCATTCACAACTGTCTGGGCCCAGGCATCCAGCCTGGTTTTTACCCATTGAAGAGTCCACTCACCCAAGCCACCATCAGCCAGTTTTTCTAGGAGGATACTGTAGTAGACAGTTACAAACACCCTAATGAAGCCTAGATAGATGACATCCACAGCTTTCCCTTCAAATACTAAGCGGGTCACTTGGTCATAGAAGGTGAAACAGGCTGGCCAAGCAGGAGCTTTGCTTTGTAACTCCACGCTGGCTGGGCTTGATTCCCTGGTTGTCCTGCATGTGACATGCAGTGATACTCAGGATGACCTCTTCCATACCTTGCCCAGGACTTGGTTTAGGATGTGTAGCTGGATGCTCTGCCCTGGAGTGTGGTTCAGCCACTGGATAATGCCCTGTTTGCAAGGATAGCAGCTGTGCATTGAGAGAGGGAGTTGTGCTGCATTTGGTGTTGAATTATGCTAAAACCAGTCTGGCTGAGGAAACCCAAATAAACATCCTGATAGTGAGGCAACTGGAGACATGTGACTGGAAATCAATCTCTTTATACTGTAAAAGTCCAGTCCATTCTCATGTGTTTAGGTTCTTCTAACATATTTCTTCTTGGAGTGTGTGCATGATGTTTCCTTCCTTGAAATAGGGATGCCCTTTCAAGGCTACTCCTCGAGGCTAAGAGAAACAGATCTGCCCACAAGCATTGGTTTGGTGAGTTACATCATTTTCTACTTAATAATTGTTTCTTTTTGCTAGCTTTGATATAATTCCTTTGATATAGTGCACTGTCTTAACTCATACTATATGCCACTAGTAGTTTTAATTTTTATACTGTGCAGTAGGTGATTCTAATCAAGATATTTTGCCTAATCATTTGTCATAATAAATATTTTATATAAATAGATCTCATATGCCACCTTTACTTCTGTGAGACAAAGTAACTTACAACCATTGAAAAGAGTCTGCTGCACCAAGGCTCCTCTCAGAGGAGGAGTTTAGAAAGCAAGGGGGGTCCTTTCTGCACCTCATGACTCAACGGGAGGGCTTCTCCAATAAACTCTGTCTGAAGCTCCCACTCCCACCCGTGACAGGCTGACAGGCCTATAGTTCTCTGGATTATCCTTCCAACCCTTCTTGTAAATGGACAGCATATTTGGTAAATTCCAGTCAGCTGGAACTTCTCCACTAAACCAGGACTGCTGGTAAATGACTGAGAGTGGTTTGGCAAGTTCTTTGGCCAGTTCCCTCATTATTCTGGGGTGTATCCTATCAGGGCCCATGATCGTTAAGGTCCCTCCCAACCCAGGCCTTTCTACAATTCTGTGATTAACAAGTGCTTTCCAGCTTTTCTCTCCAGGGCTGTACCCATGGGATTATTTCAAGCAGGTCTCTGAAGTGATGTATGGAATAGTATTGGTGGCTTTTATATTAACTATGACTTCTTCCTCTAAGCATTTATTTTCTATTATTTTGCTAGTTTGTAAATGTGTGTGAAACTCAGTAATAGGACATCATAATGCTAGTAATGTAAGATATCCAACACTGAGAACTAGATCCAAGGCAGAGATGAAGACTGATTTTGCATTTTACATGGATTTTTCCAGGTTGGCAGGGTTTCAGTGCTTTTTCATTGTAGTGTCCTTTTTATATATTGAAGTATTTAATAGAGAAAAGAACAAAAAAGAGAAAATGGTGTTTAGAGGCTTTTTAGTGTATATAGAAACAGAAATACCTATCAAAATAATTGTTTGCATAATCATGACATAAACAAGCTACAATTAGGCTGTACTTATACTTTCATTATGCTGCTCATTATGACCAAGATACCCTGTTTGTTCTGCCTGTTCAAACAGAAAAAAACCCCAACCCTTCATGAAAGCAATTCTTTAATAGTGTTTCAGAAGGAAGCTGGAGCTGGTAAACACATGTTCTTATGGGAAATTGCCATAATCCTGACTATATCCCAGCAGGCTCTGAAAATATTTCTCACAAAGTCTCTTACATAAAATCTACAACATATGTATGGCAGACTGTGCTTCACATCCTTTTAAGGAACTTTTGAGATTAATGAAGAGAACATTACTCTTGCTTTTCCTTCCAAATGTCTACCTCTTGCAACAGGTATTCTGTAATATTTGTCTTCTCTCCTATTTTCATGATTTCTGCACTACCATGAATCTGTAAAAGTGACTATGAAAATTTACAACTAGACCCCCTATTGACAGTGTCTTACTGTGGGCTTCCAATGCAGCTCATCCAACACACAGTCTATTGATAAATGCATTTCATTACGTTTGCACCATTCTACCATTCTTCCAGGGCAATTATAAGAGAAATCAATACAGTTGTTATTTTTTATGTGGCTGTTAAGAGGTTTTGAAAATCAATACAGAAGTTATTTTTATATGGTTGCTAAGAAATTTTGAAATTGATCTCAGTTGTTTTTTTTTTTTATTACTATTGACCAATATGTCAGAAAAAACACAAACAGATCAACATACCTCCCTTACTAATTGTCATTCAGCTAAATATCTATAAGCCATTAGGGACATATAAGAGTCACAAATTTCTAGATGGGGAACAATAATATAGATGAAAATTTTAAAAAAGTCACCATTTGAAAAATGTAGCTCTCTCTTCACAATCTAAAATAGACTGCATGGTTTTCTCAGCTGTCTTTTCTTTGCTATTTAACTGAGTTTTTGATTTCTTGCATCAAACAAGGCAATTCAGTTAAAGAAAATGAGACCACATTAGACATGGAACTATTCTGAATGCGACCAGAGAAAAATGCAAGAAATATCTTGAACTTTTTATTCTAAATATAGTTCTTTGATATTCCAAATTAGAAATATAGCAATTAGCCTTTCCAAAAAGCTCTGTGATCCAGTATCACCTACTGTAATTATCTGTTTTTATCTAAACCAGAAACAGTAGCAACGAGAAGTCTACCAGGACTACTGTGTATGTTGTCTCATGCCTCATCTTCTTTCTCAACTTCTGTTTTTTCCAGAATTGTTTACCAGACAGATGAACAGCCATGCCTCATTGTCTTCTACTCACTGGAACACAACTGACACTTAAAATTTGTGCAACTTGAAATTATATGTTTAAAAGACAGTGCGGGTAAGAAATGGGGTGGTACACTTCTGCCCTGTGTAATTTACAAAATCTGCAAAAAGTGGATTTAGAACTCCTCTCTTCTGATTTACCGGCATTTTGCTCATACTTATGCTGCATTTTTAGAAATAGCTGCAGAAAATACAGGAAAGAGAGGGAAAGAGAAAGGTCATACCTTTAATGAATGTATAGAAACTTATTACCAATGCCCTCCGTGTTGAAATATCACAGATGGTAAGACTAATTTTTAAATGCCTGTACTTTCCTTTACCACATGCAAAAATATTGAAATAGTATTTTTAACTTTTTGGATGTTAGTTGGCCACAATGACTTGCTACTACAGTTGGAAACCAGACCACAAATGTTCTACCACTGAAGTTTAAATCTATCTTTTGGTTTTGACTCCACACTATAAATTACTAAAATAAACAGAAAAACTTTTCATTTACACTTCTGTTACTTTCTACCCAGGATTCTACTCTCCAAAAACTATTCAGAATTCCAGACTCTATCTTACATGTGTCTCTTTCAAAGCCCAAGGTTTTAAGTGCTCAGCCTGAAGGACTCCAGCTACTTCTGTGGGTGTCACTGTTAATTGAGGACACATGGAAAGGAAATGAAGGAGCCAAAAAGCAGCCTTGTTGTCTGGAAAAACATCAGAATACATGGACATGGGTGACAACAGTAGGAAAAATCAGAGCTGGATAACAGGAAATGTTTGCAGCTTACTGAAACAGTTTAATTAGAGCCTCTTTTCAAGCATATGAAGCTGAATGAACAAAATTCAACCTCAAACAAAAGGAAAACTGGGGCAACAACCTCAAAGTTTCAAATGTACCCAAAACTCCTCAAGAAGTTATAAGGATGAGCCTATCACAACTGTTAAAACACATTTTATTTTCTTTTTACATATTCTATGCATATTAATTTTATTTTCTTTTATATGTTCTACTCAAACTTCATTAATCACATCATTTGCAAACCTACTAAACCACACAGTCAGCTAGATAGAGCAAATTAGGATATTTATGAGCTAAAGGTGATCAGATAGGCCCTAGTGGTAAACCAGTAGGGAACAACAGAGATACACTTACTTGTTGACTGATTTGAAATTAAGCTCTTTACTCTGTGGTAGCCTCATTTTTGCTCCACACCAACTACATTTCTGTTCACAGCAACAAGAAAAGCATGCCAAAAGCATGCCAAAACCAGGTGATTCCAATTTCTGGTTACTATTAACTAAAACCTCATACTGATTTCTAGCTGCCAGCCTTCACAAGTGAAACAATACAAACATATCACTTAGAATGACCTTTGAGAATGACTGCAGTTTAAAATACATAAGCTGTATGCCCAAACTGCTTATCATACAAAGAGAAGAACTGAGCTTTCACTACTGAGCTATCATCTTCAATTCCAGACTCTCTCAACTCCTTCACCTCCGTTGTGATGACCTAAACTATACTTACAAACTTCTCTAGTGATGACTCTTGGGCTCACCAGCAACAACTATTACATTTAGCACAATCTGTTGACAAGGATTTGAAAGAATTTATGGTCAAATACCACAATCCTTTGTTTTTTCACTCAAAAATCATACCAACCAACATTTCTACTCCTAGTTCTAGGAGGATGCAAAAGAATAAAATTAAAAACTGGGAATAAGGGAAAAAACACTCCCAAACTGACAATATTTGGTAAACAGCAGCTTAGCATCACAAGGAAGTATTTAGCTGCCTGCAACTGAGAAGTAAGCAGAAACACTGATTGGCTAGACTTGGTTTTACATCTATGCAAGCAATTTAGTATCAATGTTATAGTATTTAGTTTTCCAGTAAGCAATATTGTCATAGGAAAGCTTGAGCTTCTGGATAGTAGCACTATAATTTGTAGTTTTGTTAACATAATTTTCAGCATCTATACAGCAAATCATCAGTCTTGGCATGTGACCAAGGTACAAGCGTAGTCACTTCATTGGGAATAAACGCAGTTGGCTAGGCAGTGATCTAAGACTGTTATTCCATTTTTTTCCAGCAAAGGAGTACTTTTTTACTGACTCCTTTTCACACACATACACATTGAAAAAAGCAACAACACTCCAGTTAGGATTTCTCCCAGTTTCAGGAAGAGAAGACAGCTTTAATACTACTTAAATCAACGCCAGTTGCAACTGTTTAAGAGATTATTCCTTTTAAACAAACTCCAATCTTTTCCATTCACTTGTTGCAAGGTAAAGGGGCATTACATCTGGTGAGCAAAGAGGAACAAGGATTTCCTGCTTTGTATATCCTACTGCACAGAAGAAAGCCTTGCCAATCCCAGAAGTTGAATTCTGGAATACTGACAAAAGTTATGAACCATATGTGGTCCAGGATGTTCATATGGTCTTTCAATTACACAGATGATTCACTGATATTTATCACAGCCATACAGTCTGAAAAGGAACTTTGGATTGCTATGTCAGTTAAGCAGAAAAGCTGCTACTGATGAATATGATCTTAGATTGCTTGTTATCTAGCAAATCTGTCTGTGAAAAAGTATAGTCTTGCTATCAAAAGTCAGTTGCTACTCTCACAAATGCTCTAAGGAGATAAGAGATGATGTCTTACAATTCCAGTAGAACCATGTTGGGCAAAGAAAAGAGTGTATTGTCTGCAGCTGTCAGAGTCCTCTGGGAGCTGGCGATTCAGGCTCATGTAAAATATCAATGTCCCTTATACCACCATCAGTTCCTTTTCATGAACAGTTGCAGCATCATAGTAAAACCTGACATAACCTATTATACAGGTACTGCCCAGACTAGGCATTTATTCAGACACACAAATTTTATAACTTCATTGCCTTAGACCCAGTACTGAGTTTAGAGAAGGCAAAATAACTAGGGCAATTCTTAATCTGTCTGAAATCCTGGATCCAACTGTGTCCAGTCCGCACAGCCAAGTTCTCAAAGTTCTGACCATCAGTGAAGAATTTCACCCTCTGGCTGTTCAAACACTCACAGATCCAGCATAGTCACTAATGAAGAGTGTAGATCAGCAACTGAGTTTTGTAGCAGTACATTCTTTGAGGATTTGCAGAACTGCATAGAGAGCCATAAAGCACTGGAGAGTCACACAAAGAAACTACTAAGCGGCTTATGAACAAGCTTCCCTAAGAGATCAGGCACATCTGTAATACTGTAAATGATTAAGACACTAATCTCTCCCTTAACTGATAGATTCAAAGAGCCCATCACCAAAATACTTAAGAAGCTACATTCTTCCCTGCAAGATCATGGCAACTTTCCTTTTGCCTGCAAGTTAGTTAATGCTTGTACAAATTCTTTAAAGACCTAGCAGGACTTTTTAAGCATGGAATGCTTAATCCTTTAATGCTGAGGAAAGTGGCTCTTTCCTTAAGGAAAGCCAGGTCTAAGTAAGATCTTTCAGAACCAGCTGGCAGTCTCACTAGGACAGAAAATACATTGTTGTACACTTGTATAGAAACCAGGACTGAATATAGGAGGCAATTCTACAGAATATCCTGCTCTACCTAATCTACCACAGAACCTAAAATTCAGATTTATACTGAAGACGAAAGTAGGATTTGCTCTTAATGTAACAGATTCACCTACACACCTAAAATCCAGAGTTGCCAATCAGCCAGTTTCCAAAAATGAACTTAGTTGAAGGTACTTTAACCCCTGGAAGCTGTGACATATACGTACTTTTCAATTCAGACATTTGAAAAGCTCCCTTTGAGTCTAAAAAAGAGCAAGCATTGAATACCCTTCCACTTTTCACGAATGAATGACGTAGCAGCTCTAGAACCAGTTTGCTGACTCCAAACCACCATCTTTTATCACCCAGGACAGGGCACCTTAAAGTATGCCACAGGGTTTAAGTGATGGATGAAAAACAATTTTTACTATCCCTTTTTTAATGTACACTAAATTTAGTTTAAAAAGCAAGACAGAGAATTACTTCCTTCAGAATTCCTGTAGAATTACAGTGATGTAAATATCAGTATTGGAGATCTTTTCACTTTCTCAATTTTATGGAAGCAATCTCCCTCAAAGCGGTTTATTTATTATGTTGCCATTCTGCAGGCCTATGTCTAGAAAAATTGTAAACGGTAAATATTTTTAAAATATCTTCTGAGTGCTGTAATTTTTCAAGCATCATGATTGGTTTAAACCACCCCATTTCCCCATTTATGGGAAAGGAATATTTATTTCTGTTGGTCCTGGTGAAACTTCTATTTTCCACGTTGTAGTTGGAGATCTAAAATACACTTAGGGAACATTATATTACACTATACCTGTAATTAAAACATGGGGTTTATTTTCTTCCCCATCACAGCCATCAGTCTTAGCATGTTTTAAAATATTAATAAAATAAGAAAAAAAAAGGCCTATTTTTTTTTTTTTGGTTTGGTTTGGTTTGGTTTTTTGTTTTGTTTTGTTTTTATGGGTTTTTTGTGGTTTTTTTTTTTTTGTTTGTTTTTTTGTTTGTTTTTTAATTTGGATTCCAAACTGTTTCAAAGGCTTAAGAGTGTAATATCTTCTTCTGGAAGTTCTAGTGAGATTGAATTTATGATTTATCACACTGCACTACCCCATAATCATCACAACCTCTGAAACTGCAAGATCTCGGCAACATGTAAAAAAGCAGTTCTGTCAGGGTCTATGAAAGGGCTTTTTCCTTTGCTTTTGAATGGTGAGAAACATAAAGGATATCATATCAATGAGTGGACTAAACCAAAACAAAAACAACTGAACTAAACGAAAACAAATTACATATCCTATCCAGCTATGAATAATGTTAAATAAGACCAGAAGCAGAATCTGGAACAATCAGTATTAAAACAGAACATGCACAACAGTGGGAAACCTGCCATTGATACATTTTGTAGCACTGAATGTACAAAGGCTCAAGTTTAAATTGTGCAGCTAGTAACTAGTTCACTGTACTTCCTCTGAGCTTTAAAAATATTTTCTTAAGCAGAACTAGCCAAAGAGTTTTCAAACACATTTGGTTTGAGTACTGGTAATTCAATGCTAACACCAAACCCAGGTTAAAATAATACATTCACATATAGATCTGGAGATTGTGTATGACACAATTTTCCATGGAAAATTATGATTGAGCAGAAACATCAGGAATTTAACAATTCTGTTCTTCAGTCATTTTAGAAGTGTGCAATCTAACCAGAAAAGCTTTCTTAACAAACTAATTTAAAAAGACACTCATCTGTTGTCTCTACGTTCTGCAAAATTTCAGGGAAAAAACCCCACTACTATTTCAAAGTGTGACTCCCTGGAGAAAATGTACATACAATGTTTGCAATTACTAGGAAATGTCCACTGCAAATTGAATTTATTACTTTACTAGAGAAAATTCAGCAGCTGAACTAACAAAGTCAGGTTGAGTGTTGATTCTTTTTCACAACTACCTCTTCTGTCAGTAAATTCTATGAAAAAATAAATTTTATTTCATGTTCCCTATCTGTTCTACCAATGTCAATGCAGGAAGTTCATAAACGTGAATCATCAGGAGGCTTCCATGCATCACCGAGAACAGTAAACTGAATGGTTACACATCTGCAGTCTGAACTTTTTAGATGAATACAAGCAAATTGTGAATGCGCATTTTTCAAATGATTGCGCCCATTATTTTCCACTGACTCATGACTGTTGGCAGAAATGAGTAATACATTTTAATATGTAGAGATTCAACCATCACAAGTACAGACAGTATGTATGTGCATAGATCCATCTTCTCTGCATACATAATATTAAAGCTATAGGTTTTCATCTGTTTTTTATACATTAACATCAAATAATTTATAATGCAGAGCTGTAAAATGTATATAGAACACTGCATCAATCATGTAAAAGTACAAGTGCTGTCCAGCATTTCTGTAAATCCTCCATTAAACCTAGATTTGAGACTGAACCAAAGACTTATATGGATCAAATCATGGTCACTTGGAACACTGAGAGACATAAAATGCTGTGTTAGTTCATGTCACGATGATTTGCAGCTCACTTCATTATTTCAAAGAATATTAGTGACAAATACAGTGCATTCCACAATAAAGTGAGTGCTTATCCCTTAAATTCAGGAGGCCACTGCTAAAAGAGGACTGGGAAATCAGCTGATCCGAGTCCTGAGATATTTTACACAACCAGTACACTGCTAATGTACATGCAGAAAACACAGACTCTTGTGTAAGGATTCAGTAACACCATCAAATAAGAAGGAATTAACTATTTGAATACTCGTATGTCTTGCTTTGCATGTCTACATTCCTTATTAGGCCTTGCAACATACTGTAAGCTACTTCTTAAGACATCAATCACTGCATGTCCTGTATGGAAATGCACAGAAAAAATGAAAATTCAACCACTATATCCTAAATGGTGGCTGAAAGTATAAAGCTCATGTGTCATCCAAAAGAACTTCAAAGCAGCACAAAACTTTACTAAAAATAAACACCACAGAAGAAATTGTGCAAGTACACACTGCCCTCATATTTACTTGAGCAAGACTTCAGAGATGTGTATTAGGAGAATTAAGCAGAACATACAAGAAATTATTGGTTTCATATGGTTCCAAATCAACTTGAGGAGAAATTGATGCAGAAAAATATGCATGGTATTTTGATTTAACAACAGTTTAGCCCAGGTACAATTTGAAAAGTGCTGTACCATAAAAGAGCTCACAACTTCTAGTCTTTTGGCAAAGGTAATGAATATCAAACATCTGCAGGGCTGTTGTGAGTTCATGAACTACAGAAATAAAAAATATGCCTTCTTCTGGTAGCCTAGTCTTATGCAAAAATCCAAAAATAATACACCCTAGTAACGGCATCCACAAGGAACCAGATACTTGGCCCCAATGTAAGACAGAGCAACACAGGGCTTATGGCAACTACCACTGCTAATGCAGGCTCCAGCACTCATGTTAGGATGAAATCAAGCATAGCAGAGCTCAGTCTTTCCAAATCATGTGCTGGTTTGGGGGGAGGTGGAGGATTCTGTGTCAACGTCTTTAATAAGGCAGATGTGACTCATTGCACTCTCATTTAAAATCATAAACTGAGGTTTCTCTTCTTTCTCTGAATCAGTGGCAGCAGCACTAGGGCAGCAATACTTCCTAAGTTTTTGCTCAGTACAATAATTTCATTTGAATTATAGTATTTGGTACCACAGCTTTGTGACACAAATCCTGACTTCAGTTCTCTCCTTAATGTCTTGCAACACCCTTATTCACCTTATCTTCTGCTGATACTGACCACAGAAAAATATGGCATCAATTTAATAGGTATTTCATCCCCACAAATCTACCTAAGCTGCATTTTCTTTTCAGTGAAGAACACATTTCATTTGTAAGTGTTGTTTCAATAAACCAAGTAATCTAAAATATCTTTGCTTAACATATTTTTAATGTTGACAGCATCTGTTATATCATGTAGGGGTTTGAGTTTTTTTTAAATTATTATTATTTTTACATGGATGAGAAAAAGGCATTTTTCAAACACCTCCTTGCATCTTTTCTTTTCCCATTTAAATCACTCAACTTAAATTCAATAACAGTCTGGTAGAATTTCAACACCTTGTAGTCCCATAGTGGCCTGCTCAATTATTTCTAGAAATATACTGCAAAAGAATTAATGCCAAACAGTGCTCTCTTAAGTTTGCAACATTCAAATGCTGTATTTTAAGTTAGAAATATAGAACTTGCCTCATTTACATTTCCTTGCCAAAATCCTGTGTTCAGTCCCATGATGATTTTTTGCTTCATGTGAGCTTTAATTATAAATTCAAGGGAAAACTCCTACATAAGTAGATTCTCTGCTTCAAGGGTCACAATATGCCAAGTGTATCCACCATTTGTGTGAAGTCTACGTACCGTCTTTCTTTCTTGTGGAAGGCCTGATTTCTCCACATCAAGGTTCATACCACTTTCCTATTCTGTCTTCCAACTGCATCGTTTTCAATTCTCTCTCCTTTTACATTTTTTCACATTTGGGCTGTCAGTTCCACTGTCCCATCCTTTGTGCCCTGAAACTGACTAGAATACCTAAGAGGTAAACTCCAGCAAACTGTGATACTCCAAATTTCGAAGTGAAATTTCACAGTCAGGATAGGGGCAGCAGTGGGTAACCAGGATGTGAGCTAGCCTCAATGCAGGGCTCATCACACAAAGCATACATCTCTGCACAAGGTGCCCGTGGGCCAAGAGAATCAAACCCTGAACTCAAAACACTCACTCAGAAGAACTTACTCCCCTAGTCACTCAGACTAACCCACTTTCATTTGAGACTACTTGATGAATAAATTTAATTTGACAAATACTAATGCATATATTACAGGTATTTAAAGCAAAAAATATTGAAAAAATTATCATTTTTACTGAAAACATTAATTTTCTCTGAATTAGAAATGACACTTGATCTCTAACATCTATGCAAATATATTAATTTTGATAAAATTAAAATGAAGACAATAGGGAAATGTCACAATTTTTCATACTTTATTCTGTTGACATAGCCTATGATGTTGTTTGCAAAAATTCTTGAAAGTTAAACAGTGTAGTTAAACTACGGTACATTTAAACGCTGTCAAAAATTTCAGGCAAAATTTGGTGGAAACTGGAATATTTAGTGAAAATCAGCTAAATTATTCTTGAGAGACATCTATGCCCCTGAGATCAGAATGTTGTCTTCTGAAACTGTCATTGTTTTCTAATCTGTGAAACAGACTGCAATGCACCTCTGCAATTATACAATGCTATCCTATAAAGAGCGCTGCCATCCAACATTATTTGTTTAAAAAATTGCGGGCAGCAGATATAACCAACACTGGTGTTCAGTTGTGCAGCTATTAGTGCTGCAATAAAGTGTGGGATGAGGTGGCAGAAATGCCAACTGTGGAAGTAGTACTATTATTTTAAGCTGAAATTTTGTAGTGCCTTCAGAGATTCCTAAATCTGATTTCCTTTACAAAAGAAAAAAAAAAACTTAAAACTTTGTTAAAGAAATGAACCTCACTACATCAAAAATTAGAATGTTACAAAATTTACATATGAGCACATTCATTTGCTTGATCTGATTTTGATGAAGGGACTAACTGGAGGATCCCACTTCAATGCTTTGCAAAAGGTGATCTGTCTTACTCAGAGCACAACCAAACTACTCAGAAGTATCAGGTATGCATTTTCATTTCTTGTGTTGCCCCATCCAGCATTTTACTAGCCTGAATTTCATTAAAATTTTAGATAGCCTAAGCCCTACAGCGAGTGGAAGATATGTATATCCTTGCACCTTTTTTTCAAGGACGCTCATCAGTAATGTCCAAGTGTTTTGCAAACATTCCTCATTCCCACTCTTACAGGATTACAGGATGACAAAGCATTATTATCCCCATCCAGAAGCTGGAAACAAAGGAGCTTACAGGAAGCCACAGAAAAACAGCAGAAGGGGCAGAACGAGAAACATGGGAGCAGACAGGTGTTCCTGTGTATCTGCCTACATCTCCAGACTGTACTGATCACTGCTAGAAGTGGGAAGTGGCTCTCCCTGCAGTTCATTTACTGCATATATCCGACACCCAAAGTTTCAATGTAGACAGCCTAAATACGAAAGCACACATTTTTCACAGCTACAGCCATGTCATGTTTTGGCTTGTGCTTAGCAGCCTGCAAGGCTACCATCACAGAGGCAGAGGCATAGACTATTTACTGTAGCCTTATATGTATGAATTATAATAATGTCTCTTCTTTTCATGGTGTTTCACAGAATCAAAAAACAGCTGAGGTTGGAAAGGATTTCCGGAGGTCATTTAGTCCAACCCCCCTGCTCATGCAACATCAGCTAGAGTCCTGTTACCCAGGGCTGCATCCATGTGGCTTTTGAGTATCTCCAAGAATGGAGACTCCACCACTTCTCTGAGAAACTTGTGCCTGTGTTAGGTCACCGTGATAAAGTGTTTCCTCAGCAAGGCTTCTGATGACATCAAGCCGAGTACTGCAGTTCAAATCCTGAAGGATCAGATGCCATCCAAAGGGACCTGGACAGGCTTGAAATGAGGGCACATGGGCTCAAGAGGAGGTTTAACAAGGGCAAGTGCAAGGTGCTGCACCTGGGTCAGGGCAATCCCCATAATCAATCCAGGCTGGGGGATGAAGGGATTGAAAGCAGCCCCAAGGAGAAAGACTTGGGGGTGCTGGTGGATGAGAGACTGGATATGACCCAGTCATGTACACTCACAGCCCAGAAAGCCAAATGTGTCCTGGGCTGCACCCAAAGCAGTGGGGGCAGCAGCGCCAGGGAGGGGATTCTGCCCCTCTGCTCAGTGAGACCCCACTGCAGCATCCAGCTCTGGCGTCCCCAGTTCAGGAAAGACATGAACCTGATGGATAAAGCCCAGACGGGGGTCACAAAGATGATAAAAGGGACAGAACATGTTTCCTAAGAGAACTGGGATTGTTGAGCTAGAAGAAGAGAAGGCTCTGAGGAGACCTCATTGTGGCCTTCAGTACCTGAAGAAGGCCTATGACAAAGATGGAGAGGCATTTTATACAATACCTTCTAGAAATAAAACAAGGGGCAGTGGTTTTAAACTGAAAACCAGGCAGTTTATTTTGGGTATTAGGAAGATATCCTTTATGGTGGGGTTGGTGAGACACTGAAATAGGTTGCCCAGAGAAGTGGTGGAAGTCCCATCTCTGGAAGTGTTCAGGGCCAGGTTGGATGCGGCTCTGAGCAACCTGGTCTAGTGGAAGGTGTCCCTGTCCATGGCAGAGAAGCTGAAACTAGATGCTATATAAGGTTTCTTCCAACCCAAAGCATTCTGTAAAGACTGTTTCTTTACGCTAATTTCTAGGCGCTTTCCAGCTTCATTAGCAAATGAGCCAAAGGCATACACTGAACATAGAGAGATAAAGCCTTCCCTTAGTGGTGGGGACAGGTGGAATAGTCCCCTGAAAGTGAGTTTAAAGCACAAGAGCAAGGACATCATGAAGTGGCTCTCAGGTTTTTTTTAATTTAGGAACACCTTACTTTGTAACCATCACAGATATCTTAACTACTCATGGAATCTCCACTTATGTTTGGTTGGGTTTTTTTTCCAAGGAGCCCCAAACAGAAGAAGACAGAATTCTCCACTTCTAGGACACAATGAACTATCTGGGTAGAAAACAGCCTGGTGGCACTACACAACACCCCCAGCATTATGCAAGATTACCAAGAGGTCTGAGGAGGACTAAGTACACCATGGCAGATACTCTGAGCCTCAGAGTTTGAAGGTGTTGGAGCAGTTCAACATAAAGAATGTTGAACATAACAGAAACATTAGGCACTATTTGAGCACCACATTACAAAAAGATGTTGTTACTGTCAATCTGCAGCTCCTTAGAGTATTTTCTTCTCATTTTATAGGGGAAAAGAATTAGATAATTTATTCAAAATCACGTGTGGCTGAAACTAGGCTTAGATTGCATTTTTGCACAGTACCCAGTGAACTAAGGCTGGTCTTTTTCCTCAGAAAGGTGTCAGCAACTGGAGTAATGAATACTTCTTTTAAAGAATTGTTTGATGAAAGATGAGACAATATTTTATTTATTTCAGTTTAATCATTTATCTAGAAACAAAATATTTTCTTGGCAGACAAATAAGCTGTAGCATTCCACCAGGCTGAAAAGCTCAGATTCACCTTACTCCTCTACAGCCTATCTCATGTCACAGTAACATATGCTTTGTTAAAGTCTATTTCGTATTCTTCTTTGTCTGACAGTACTTGCTTTTATGCGAAATATTTCTGTGGCATGAAAAAAAGTTGCACTAATTAATCCTTTTATGTCCTTACTTTTAAACCATGTCTTCTCCCTTGTGTTTGTTAAACAGCATGAAAATTGCACAGTGAAAGAATACTTGACAGATCTTTTCAGACTGTATCCTCAGATACAGATCAGTTTTACTGTTTTCTGCAGGGTTTTGTTGTTGTTGTTGTTTTTGTTTTGTTTTGTTGGTTGGATGGTTTAGGATGAGGAAAGAAAAGTAAATTTCTGAAAAAAAAAATTACTACAATCTGATGAGGAGTATACTTGTTGTCAAACTTGACATACAATTTATTACCTTAATAAGAAGGTTCACTGACTTCATTGACAAGCACATGGAGTAGCTTAACAATTAAGTTGACAAACCAAAAATAACCCTTATTACAGAAATTAAAAAAAAAAAAAAAAAAAAAAAAACAACAAATCCCCAACCAACACAAAAACCTCCTACAAAACAAAATAAGAAACTCTTAGCAGTGCTGGGATCTTCCTTGAAATGTACAAAAAAATATAAACATTCCTTCTCTTAAAAATAATTTCAAATCCTTTACACAGAGTTGGATTCTGTTTTATATATTACTGTGACCTTACTGTTATTGCTGGTATTTCATATCATTCATGAAATTTCACTTTTTTTTCACCTATAATTGTAATCTAGAGTGAACACAACATTTTAAAATGCTCACTTTTTAACATTGCTCTTTTAACCTGGTCTCTCATCTGGATTTTAACATTTGCAAAAATTTATGGTCTGGATATGATAGTTCTTTAGGGCTAAACTTACCAAATTTGGAAAAGGGACTATAAAATTAATTTTTGGAGTAGACATTTGCCAGAAGTCTCTCTGACACTCCAGTGCCCTTTCTATAATTCCTTACAGAGGGGAACTAAATAGTGAAACAGTCAAACTCCGTGGAAAAGCAGACTACCTCAGTACAAGGCAGAAGGAAAACACGCCCAGATGCAGAGCATCTACCAACAGTTTTGCAGGAGGCATGAAGTGGGTATTGCATTTGTGATTCTATGTCAGCACGTGTAGGCGTATCCAGTACAGTGCAAATCTAGAGAGGACAGTTAAAAATAGCAGTGGAGACAGATGAAAGCAGGCTTCAGCATGGTTTAATAATCTGTCCAGAAGGCTTGGAAAGCCCTCTCTTAAGTCTAGGCTGGCATGTCTTCACATCACATACAGATCAAAGCAATTACAGAGCTGTCTGCATGTCCTACAATCACACTACTTGACTGCAGTGTAGACACATCCAGAAATAGTGCTACTGTAGATATGTTCATCCAAAAACCCCATTTGCAAAAAGCAAAGCCTGGAAGCATACTGTAAAGCATATGGGAACTGATGAGGAGCATACGCTGGAGAGAGTGTCCATTTTGTTAAATTCCATTAGCTGTGCTAATTCTTCCCTCTACACAACCTGGCTCCTTTGTACAGGAGGACTTCCTCTGTACTCCTGTAACGTGTTAGTTGGCCTTTCCTGTGGGGATTCAGAGCCAGGCCAGATTAACCTGAACCTTGAAGTACAGCAGTCCACCCAGCTTTACTGTCTGATGAAGAGACACTGTACACTCTACAGGCCGCTGGGGATAACCATGTGGCATGTAAACAGCACTTACTCCTCTCCATACCAGCTCAGTACCAATGCTGGATTCGGAATCCTTATCCTAAGCAGGTGTATTAGTTACCTACTGGTTCAAGGCCAGTCATCTCAAAAAAACATCAAGACACCAACAATGCCTTTATCTATTAGTGCTGCTATCAAAGCAGATGTGATGCAGAAAGCCAGAGCTTACAGAGTCCTTCAAATTCAGGACCTCCTCTCCTTAAACAGTCGTTTGCTGCATGGCAGCAACACTACATCCTCTACTGGCTACAAACTACAAACCATGACAAACACTACATCCTCTAAAGGATGGCTTACTACCACTTGTCCAGCAAGCAACCAAAGGGATCCACACATGTTCTTATACTGATCACATAATGAATGATTCACGCTGGGGAGATTTTGTGTGCATTTTGCTAAATCACAACCAGAAGACAAGTTAAGGAGGAATGCAGTTATTCAGCACACTTTGCTGCCTTACCAGGAGAGTATAAAGACACACAAGAGCTAGTGTTGACTCAGAGAATTAAAGATCTGGTAGGGATTGGACCACAGCAGCAAGGATTACATACAGGCTAATTTACCATGCGAAGAAGCAAGCTAGTGAAACACATAAAAGTTTTGGGTGCAGGGATAAACATTCTGTGCTAGTGCCTGTCTCTTTGTGGACACCCTGAGCACGTGCACAGTTGTACTCCAATTAGTGGTCTGGACCTGAGCAGCTCAGCACTCAAACACAGCAAAACCTCCAGTCACGAGGCAGTGCTGTTCCAGCAAATTCCACTAACCTAGGGGGAGCCACTGCCTCCCTTGAAGGGATGCCCTGCAGACACCTTGACAAATTAGAGGTCTAGGCAAGCACCAACCATATGAAGTTTAACAAGGGCAAGAGCTAGATTCTGCACACAG
Organism: Lanius collurio; assembly: GCA_020086605.1. Lineage (NCBI taxonomy): Eukaryota > Metazoa > Chordata > Aves > Passeriformes > Laniidae > Lanius > Lanius collurio. Next base: position 5,716,495 of record JACBWW010000028.1, on the reverse strand, counting down.
GACAGGGCAACCCTGGATGTAAAGACAGACTGAAAGGCTGGAAAAGGAATAAGAGGTCCCATGGAACAGGATCTGATGGTTCTGATCAATAGCAAGTTGACTGTCAGTCAACACTATGCCCTGAGAGACAAAAGGCCCAACCATATCCTGGGAAGAATTCTTTTACCTTATAAATGTCAGTTTGGTACCAACATGAGCACTGTTCTCAGTTCCTGTCAACTAAAGAACAATACCCCACCTCCTGGGATGCCTCAGGCCCAGCATCACCAGCCGGGCAAGGGAGGGGATTGTCCCGCTCTGCTCTGCACTGGGGCGGCCTCACCTCGAGTGCTGGGGGCAGGTCTGGGTGCCAGAGCACAGAAAAGCCATTGAGCTGTTAGAGAGTGTCCAAAGGAGGGCACGGGGATGGGGAAGGGCCCTGAGGGGAAGCCGTGTGAGGAGTGGCTGAGGGCACTTGGTCTGTTCAGCCTGGAGGAGACTGAGGGGAGACCTCACTGCAGTTACAGCTTCCTTGTGAGGGGAAGAGGAGGAGCAGGCACTGATCTGATCTCTCTGGTGACAGGACCCTAAAAAATGGCCTGAATTTGTGTCCGGGGAAGTTTAGACTGGATATTAGGAAAAGGCTCTTCTTCACACAGAGGGCAGAGGTTCTTCACCCAGGCAAATGGTCACAGCACCAAGCTTGTCAGAGTTTCAATGATAACAAAAAGCTAATAATTAATGATGTAAGCATAACTTACTTTCCTGGTGATTCCATCCTGTAACTCAAGATAAGTTTTTGTCCATGTCCTAGCAACAAGCACAAATATTGTGCTTTATCCAGAGTTCAGCATATGAGTTTGCAAAATGGTAATATCCTAGAAATTAACATAATTTGGACACATACCTTAACACTCTTTCCCATGTAACAAGAGGAGAAATGAGTACACTCAACACAGTAGAATGTGGGTCAGGGAATATGACACAGCTTATCTACCTTACTAGCACTCTTCTGCTTCTGTGTGGGGTACATTTCCCAGATATATTTTGCTTCATTTTGTTTGGTGCTTTTTTTTTTGGTTTGCTTTTAAAAGCATCTCGGAGACAGCTTTTACAAATATCCAAGTAAGTGTCTCAACAAGCTGACAACTTCAGTATTTAAAATCTTGAGCCCATTCAAAAGCAGATCTTGGGATCTTCATAAATCTACTACTGTGACTCAACCAGAACTGACAGCATAGCATACAAAAGGCAGAATATTTACATCGAAATTTTAGTAAAAGAGAACATGAGGTATGTACGTGCACATATAAGCAGTAAAAGGTATTTCCTAATTCTAAAAAAAAAAGCCAGGTAGTATAGCGAGATCCTGCAAAAGAACTACATGGATGAAATAACATGCAGAGCACTACAGCTCCAAATCACAATCACATGCATGCCCCTGTCATGCACATCACAGATTCACAGAATGGCTAGGTTTGGAAGGGACCTCTGAAGATCATTGAATCCAATCCCCCTGATAAAGCAGGCTCACCCAGAGCAGGCTGCACAGGATCATGTCCAGGCTGGTCCAGGAAGGAGACTTCACAACCTCTCTGGGCTGCCTGTTCCAACAAGGCTATGTAGCACAGCCTGATTTTTACTCACAGATATAAACAAGTTGGTTAAAAGAGGTGGGGGATTGAAGGGAAGTGCTAAGTTCCTGATCAGAATTTCATTTTGAATGGAAAGCTCCAGATTGATACAGTAACAACAAAACAGATGGGGGGGGAGGAATAAGAAGAGGTCATGTAGCAAACTGTATTGAGTTTAAAAGATAAGACAGACAATGCTTTTTTCTCTGGTATAAACAAATATAATGCCAGCAGTTTGACAGCAAACAAGAACTGAGGAGGAAATTGAACCAAAAAGGAAATGCTTACAGCAAACCTCACAAAACGAATGCTGTGTTTTAACCAGAAAAAGTACACTTTCAAGTGCTGCTTCACAGTTCTTTATAAAGTGCAAGTCAATCTTATTCATATTCAAAATAAGCTTCTGTAAACACTTCTTAACATACAAGAAAACATATCTAATGAAGGATTGCCCCAATAGCCAAACTGTGATGGCTGAATTGTACTTTTCTTTGATACCTCTAAGACCTTCAGATCTCAGAATCACTTGAAGCTTTATTGCAGAAGATGAAATCATAGTTCCACCTTAGACAGGTAAACAGCAGACAACATTTCTACCACAAAAATCAATTAATTATTTTCCCCTTCAGTTTAACACTCTCTTAGGGATTCAAATCAATAAAGTATCTGATGCATATGTTCTATTTTCTTGTGCCCAATGGTTCCACTGTGCATATAAATCTACTGTAGAACCACACTTGAATTTAAAGAGAAATTCCCTTGTGTTTACTGTGCACCTGCTCCGTGTAAGCCTATGTTCTCTAGCTCCTTCGAGAAACAACAGATCTGCCACAAAAAGAGGGAGAGCAGACACAACGCTACTCCAAGTCCTCTTGCCAATTATCAAATACCATTTCCTTCAGTTTAGTTTAGTTATGGTCCTATTCTGACAAGAGTTGAAAAGAATTACTTTTTGCCCTTCCAAAATCCAATGTTTCTCAACTTTTTCTAATACATTTTTCATTTTGACAATGAACATATACATTTCAACTGTAAAAACCACTGTATTTGCTAAGCAACACACAGTAAGGCATTGGCAAATGGATTACTTGCAGACTTTCACATGAAAAATATAAGCTTTTATTTATTTTACTTGGCATCATAGCGGCATAAAGAAGGATGAAAATATTCTCCTCTTGACATTCTACCTGAAAAGAGATGCAGGTTTATTCTAGTAAAATTGAAATTAAAAAAAAAAAATTGTTCCCTACTCTTCCCCTCTTTGGTCATGATTCATGAGTTACTTCTGGAGCTTCATTCACACAATCAGTCAAGGGTACAAGTAAAGCTCTGCTACTCACCTCATCTAGTCAGCCTACATATTTAAACACCAGATGAGGGAAACAACTTGCTGCATTCCTCAAAGGCTGCTGGAAGTACTGGTCTTTGTGCTTGTGAGGTACAACATTACCACTCCATGATAACGTCACAAGCACCATCACTCCTGCACCACTGCCAACAGGACTTTTGTGCTGCTGTCCACGACAGATGAGTTACCCCACAGGGCTGCCTCCCCCTATCTTGCCAGCATCTCCTTGCACGTGGAGGCAGTGCTACTTGCATGTCTCCATTTCAGAGTATAGAAGCTAAACTGGTCACAGCAGGGCTGTCACACTTGCCCCTTCCTGCTTCTAATCAGACAAGCCTCCAAGGACAGAGCTGCTGTGGAAGTAGGTATAGGTCTGAGACATCCTGGAAGAGGACTGTGAGAAAGAGAGCTGTGCCAATGCAGCTGGTGTTCCACCTCAAGTGTGTATGTGGGATGAAGATTTCTTGCACCTGTGAAGTCCACATGGGAAGAGATTTCAGCTCCCCAAAAAAACGGACAACTGGGAAGCAGAGGGACATTTCACAGTTTTTCAAGCTCTGCTGATGCCCAGTTACAAAATATGTAATATTTGGGATCATGGTTTTGCAACTATGAAAAAAATTACTTACCCTTTATTCACTCCATGAAGGGACTGAATCACCAAAGGTACCATTCAGTCACCTTGTTCAAGCAGTCTAATTTTACACGCAGCCCTTTGTAAACTCGGAAGTTGGCCCCAAAGAGCTCATGACATACTTACTTGTTGTGTTGCTGTGATTAGAAAAGAAAATATTACAACAAGCAGGTTCTAGCTAATGTAAGTTACTATCTTCTACAGAACTTCCTTACCTGAAAGACTGCCCACCTACTTATGCCAAAATGCCACTTAAACCCATTTTGAGTAGCCTGCACAAGACTGCTTGCTCAAAGAAGAAGGAGGTTTTTTTTTTTTTTTTTACAGGCTCCTCAGATTTGGAGGTAACTCTTTACTGGGCCAGTCCTCTGAGGTAGTTCTGTTTTACACACTTTTTCAACAAGATACAAGTGATACATATGCTTTCTGCAGCGAACTGAGTCAATGACGCAGACCAGAAATCACAAACATCCGAAAAATAAGTGAACTGCCAGTTTAAGGCACTGTGACGGTGTTAAACAGAATGGTCAGTTTGCATAAGTCAGTCTTTGACACATGAAAACATGCAGAAATTAAGCATAACACACCTCACAAAAGAAGCCTACACTAGAGGCCTTTTCATACTTGGGCTAACTGTGCAAGGCCTACCTGAAGGAAAAGTTGTAATTTTGTAAGCACAGTGATGAGGCAAGTGTCTTCTTGACAACTGAACAGGTCAAATTCTAATTGTTTTATTCCAATGAAAAGCGCTTCTCACTGTGTTTGAGCTACCTCTTGAGCAGCCCCCAATCCTGCTCTTGGAAACAGTTGGTCAGCTTACCTGCAAGATCTTCAAAATATGGCTCCAGTATTGCATAAGGCATATTTGCAGGCTTACCAGTATGAAGAAAGAAGTGGCTCACCAAGTTCACCAACCATGAGCTCACCCATGAATTATTTGCAGAGGATTTTAGGGTGAAGAAACTCATGTTTATGGGTGGTAGTAAGGCAACAGGTCATGCTTTTTATGGCTTGCTGGAAGCACATAGAGTACACATAACTCCTAAGTTCAGTAAGAGCAAGACACTATTAAAGTCTGCTACAGGACACTGCAAAAAGTTTTAAATGCATGCCCATAACTCATAATTCCTGGCTGCAGGATCAGTGCTATTTGCACAAAATACAAAATTATTTTGCTTTCCCAATTCTATGGTCGTATATCTTTCTTCAGCTATTTAAATAATGGAAAAGGGTCCAACAGTCAAATGATCTGCTTCAGAACAATGTTTTAAAAACTTTTTTTCAGTTACCTTTTGCTGTTGGATTGCTGGGATATAAAACGAGGCTAAGATGTTAAGATTTTCCATGCAAGCACAGGCACTAGCAGTTTTTCGGTGGGGTTTGGGGTGAGTGACTTTTTGAGGAGCAGTTATGACTGACTAATATCTCTGTAAGAGATGGGACCTTAAGCCAACCATTGAAAGTGCTGGGAGGTGATAACACTGGCAATGAAGACTGAGCCTGTTTAGGTGCTGGTTTGTATACAGTACCACCACGATCTGATCCTCGAGCTCTTCTTCATATAAATTGCATTTGCTCACGTAAAACGCTCACTTGATGCGGGTATGAAAAAGATTTGATCCCTGCTGCCGTAAAAACAAGATTTTGGATTGACCGAGTATAAGCCTAGGAGCATATTTCTACCAGACAACTTGGCATTTGTTTCCCCACAGTTACAAACATGCAACTCCTACTTGATTTTCTTCCAGATTTCGGTTTGCCCGGCGGGACAGGAGGGTGCTGACGGCTGTGTGCCCGCCGGTATGCCCGGCTCCGAGCAGAGCAGCGGCAGATCTGCGTCGGCTCCGAGTGTCAGCGGCTCACACTGCGCTACAAGGGCTTCGCGGCGGCACTTCGCAGGGCTGACATCACGTATGCGCTCACCCCCGGCAAACCCCCCGCGTTCAGCCCTGATTTCATGCAGAAAGCACTTCCCCGGGGCGGGCTGACGGGGGCCGGGGCCGGGGCTCGCCCCCCGCCGCCGCTCCCGCCCGTCGCCCGCGTCCCCCTCCGCCCGGGCAGCCGCGCTCCGGCACCCGCGGGGACGCCTCGGCAGGGGAAGCGCCTCCAGCGGCTCCCGCACCTCCCGCACCCCCGCGGGGCACCCCGCGCTCGGCTCCGCGCCCCCTCTCCCGCCGCCCCGGGGACAGCGCTGCCGGCGGCAACAAAGCCCCGTCCTCTCTGCTCCCCTCTCCTCACCTCACCCCTGCGCTCCACTCGGCCGCGGCCGTTCCACGGCAGCCGGGGGTGATGGAGACGGGGGAAGGACCCAGGTGCCGCCTCTCGGCTGCCGCCCCCCGCCACTCCCCGCCGGTGTAGGCAGCGCTCCGGCGGCGGCCCGGCTCCCGCCGCCCCGCCCTCCGCCCCTGCCCTGCCACCGGGCAGCGGCCGGGAGGAGGAGGAGGAGGAGAGGGAAGGAGGGAGTGAGAGAAGGAGGGAGTGAGGGAAGGAGGGGGGACAGCCCC